>CAXKWD010000003.1:100014467-100614467 GCA_964059195.1 Ectobius pallidus | reverse complement strand
CTTCTCACAGGCTTTGTAACTACTGTACCACCTTATAACATGTGACGTAACATGCTTGTGGATGACAGATATCAACGTCACAATATTGTGAGGGATATCGAGTGTTATGAATGAGGAAATTTTATCTTCCAGCTGTTCTAGATGTCCTAGCTGTCATTAATCAGCAGAATGAAGATTTAGGGCAGAATTACCCACATAGCAGACACACTAGAAGGGACTTCAATGAAGGCAATTTTAAAAGATAGATTGGTCTGACGGAAAGCTGTTCCTTTCTTCTTCTATTCTTTATTTTTAACCGACGAGAAAGTTTATGGATATCCCTATATACTTTTCATGGTTTATTGTTTAATCAATAACTGTAGTTAACTTAGACCATTACCTTCTTATTTGTTCAATTGTGTTTTGAATATTATGTATTAGATAAGTTATTATTGTCCAATAGTATATCTTTATAAGTTAGCTTTTATAGAATTAGTTTTTTAAGGAATGCAATTTTACTAAAAAGTTGAAATTTCTTGTAGGAAATAAAAGTTTAAAATAAAGGAATACTGAAAATATTGTATATTTTCCACCAGTTTCTTTACTCAACCCGCCAGTTCCATTTCAAAGCCTAGGCTGACGTTAATCAGGGAACAAAGATCGAATTTGGTGAGGTTGGACTTACATTCGTAGATTCCTTTGGAGTTTTCCTGTCCCCCAAACTCATTTTGTAATCGCTCTTTAATTTCGTATCGTCCTCTTCCTTTTTCATTTTTATTCGGCATCATCATCATCATCATCGCCATCGTCATCATCATCATCATCATCATCATCATCATCATCTCGTCTTATAATAATCGTATGGTAGGCAACTGGCTCATGTAGATAGGAGAGCTGAATGCAATCCCACGCCCAAATTCCTCACAGGAACCTGAACCACTGATTCGAAATTTTAATTTTTGCAATCCATCACATTTCCGACACCTCCGAGTTCAAGAAGAGGCTGGAATACGTAGTAAGTTGACACAATGGACAAGAAGTAAATTGGTTGTTTGTGTTCAGTCATTTCGAGTTTTATCGTACCGTCATGTATACTTATAGGTCTACCACCTTTTATAGTAATGGTAGAGCCAGTGCAATATACTTGTAGAGCGCTAATAGAAAAAGAAAGACAGGAAAAAAGACAGATGGAAAGAAAGAAAGAAAGAAAGAAAGAAAGAAAGAAACCAAACACGGAAGAAATAAGGTAATAAAAACGAAATACCGACGACTGACAAACATAATGATGGAGGGATGGAAAAAGGATTGACTGACGTTCTGAAATACGGAAGGAAGAAAAAGAGAAAGAAGTTAACGGAAGGAAGAGATGCAGAAAGCAAATGAGAGAGAAAAGATATAGAAAAAGAAGAAAAATATAAAATTTGGAGAGTGAAACAAAGAATTTAAGAAAGAAAGAAAGAAAGAAACCAAACAAACAACAAAGGAACTAGAACAAATAAATAAATTACAGAACAGTAAGAAAGATGGAAGAAAAATTGAACTAATAACCAAACGCCAGAGTTAAAGAAAGACGGAAAGAGAGAAAGAAAGTAGAATAGTTACAGGGAACGAAGGAAAGAAAAAATAATAAAGAAGAAATACACATATAGAAAGATTTTTGCTTTATTTTTATTCGTACTAATTTTTAAATCCAGCCTATCATTTAAGAGATGCTATCAAATTTATTCCTGGGCATTATCAAGGCTAAATTTTCTTCATGTACAAAGCATAGCCAAGGCCTAGGTGGTTCAATTTTCGCATGTCGCATCGTGTACAGCTTTCAGTGAAGATTCCTAATTACCAAATTTTATCACCTCTCACCGTCGGGTCGTTAACTTATTTTGTTGCTTTTAGTATAGTTTAGTTAATATTAAGTTCATAGCGTAATCTATGTAAGTTAAACAAAACTCTAGCCGAACAGTTTTTTAATATAAATATTTGATTACATGTATATAAAAACAATAAAATGTGATTCTAAATACCAAGAGATTAAATCAATACTTAAATAAGATATATTTACTTACAGCAGTGTAATAAAGTTGCGAACTTCACTAGGAAAATGTATCACTCGAGGCAGACATTATTTTTAAGTAAATACTTTTATGAACAACTCAACATACAAAATAATTTACATAAACACACCGGTGCCCAAAGAAGTTTCGAACCCCCAACACACCATCATGTTCTAATTCACAGATGCGTTTGTCATATTTCGAACTTTGCATAACAGATTTCAAAGTAAGAATATGACAAACCGAACTACATTGTTATGGAATGATATAGACACATACAAATAAACCACGACACACGAATTACACAGTATATGGGGGACTGAAGTGAACAGAAAAGTAAATGTCACGGAAGAAGAATGTTTCACATACGAAAGAAATAAAGGCACCTTTAACTTCTGTATGTTAAGCAGTTTCCATATAATGGCAACGGAGGTTTTAAAGCAGAGGAATAGGAATAGAGAGAAGATAATCTTGTGTGATGTACGATATTGCTGTCATCTTCGAGATCTATTCAAAAGGTTATTTTTTCTGCATGCTTCACGCTTTCAGAATGAATTATATCTTATTTGAGCTGTTTGTCGAAATGAGTATTTCGTTAAAGATTTCTTCGTTTTCTAGTTTGTTACTGTACTTGAATTTTATAAAGGAAATTTTAATTGTAGTTTCTCCATGCATATATTTTTTCATTTTGCTCCGTGAAAAAAAAAAACACATTTGAAAATGATTACGTGTGATTGCACGTCTTGCCTTAATGTTAATTTAGCTGAACTTACTGCAAATACTTTTTAAAACATATAAACTTATAACTCAAGAGCTATTTATACTAATAGGTTGAAACTGGTAAACTTATTTCTGTACGTAATTACCCAAATTTACTTTTCAAATTTAGTGGAATTTAAATGATCATAACATCAAACGCATATTTTTACCAGAGTAGCTATTAATGTCTACAGTTGACGTTGAATTAAATGCATATAAGCCCTATAAAATTAAACAAAACACACTTGCACCTTAATATTAAATGTCAATATGGTACTTTATCGGATTTCATAAAACTTGGTATACCCATTTATAACGTCAATGGGAAGATGCCCATTGATATTGGAACAAATCGGTTGTCCAGTACCGGAGTAAAGCCCAATTTAGTGCCTATTTTATGGTAATATATTAGAAAGCAATTATCAAATGCAAATTAGTTATCATGACAACTTATTGTTTTACAGTGTTCGTATACGGCTTTGGATATTGCAATACTGTTAGCTATGACAAATAACACTATTCATTCACATACGCTTATCAAACTAGATCGTTAAACTGAACGAGGTGGCCGAGATGGTAACGTCTTGGACTCGCATTCTGGAGGTCCCTGGTTCAAATCCCGTAGCCGGCCAATTTGACATGGTTTCTTTTGTATTTTTATGTTAGTATGCGATTGTCAAGATAACACAAATCTGCTGACTCTGGAGGATTTTAATCTGATTTTTTTTTAAAACTAGACCTTTGTTCTTCCGTAAGTCCTGCTTGATGAATCATTCTGGAGCTTAACTCTGAAATAAATTTTAAATCAAACTTATTTTCTACATATCATAATTGCAATTATAACTGATTAAACAAAAGCATTCTTGCACTTTGATACATCAGTTTACCTTATTTTATTTATTTTGTGATCCTGGATGAATTTTGTATCTCGCTTCGCACGTTGGAGGCTTTGTCCCCAAAACACCACTCGGATTCTAGGGAAAAGCATTTATTTATGAACCGAACTGTATGGAATAAGAGAGTCCGTGTATATCCGTTTTATATTTACCATTTAGCCACAGGAAATCTCAATAAAGGAATGCAACAACTTTATAAGGTTTTTTCAGGGTTAAAAAATCAACAATTTGAAATTTGTTGTATTCTCATGCTGGTTCAGGCTAAAAGCTATGAATAAGTCTGCCAAATTTCAATTTCCTAGCTCATCTGGAAGTGAGTAAACATTAATGTCAGTGAGTGGGGAAATTAGGTCGTTTAGATATGATTGACGTTACGACTATCCGTCAGTTTTTCCATACTTACAGAAAGAAGTACCAGGTTTGTGATGCTCATGGCAGTTAGATGTGCCAATATTCCTGCGAAATTTAATGATTCTATCTGTCTTTTATGTGTGTTAAATCACACAATGTGTGGAAGATGTATACAATTTATGTAAAATCCAAAAAAATCTATCTTTGTCAAAGCATAATCGATGGAGATACGACAAAAAGTTAAAATACCAGACTTGTAGATCCCTCCAAGTCCGTTACCCCTGGTTTTATATTAAGACTTACAATATAGGCTATCTAAAATACATACTGTATATATGTAGACAGACTTTCAAGTTACTTCCGCGATTTTGAATGTTTTTCTGGGATAAAAAGTTTAAAAAATTGAATCTTCCCTTCGACTACAGGGTACAAGACATAAATCTGCCAAATTCAAATTTCTAGCTCATCTGGAAGTGGGTAAACATTATTGCCAGGGAGTGACTGCATGTGCTAGCCATCCGGCCTTATGGTAGGCTAGTGATTACACTTGTTTATGCTTTTGGGAAGCCTTACTGGTTGAACATACTTATGCGTATATATGTACTATTATCTATCTTTCATGTCTCTCAGTACTTTTCTTACAACAAAAATTGTTCTCATAACCACAATATTATTTTACCTGTATGTTGTATGTAATTTTCTTATTTCTGATTACAAATAACTGCTTAGACACCCAAGGTATGTAGGTTGCATAATTTTTTTCCCTCTCTGAATATGTTGCAAATAAGTTCAGTTGAATATTTTGGTGAAATTGACTATGCTATACCATCGGTATCTACTTGTCATGCATCATCAATGAATTTCCATATATGGACGTAACCCAATTTCGCTTGGTATCATCTTCTTCGATCTCTTCAATTTCGCTGTCTCCATCCCATTTATTGCTCTCTGCTTGCTTGTAGTATGTCTGAAGTGCTCGTTAGCCGAGAGAAGCGTCTTTAGAAGGGGAGTCTATACTAACTGTAGGATCCTTGACTGAGCAAACTGATGGCAGCTTCCTGAAGTAGAGTGATCAGTTTAGAGGTACTCTCCCGTGGGGCTTACAACAGACTCTATATTATGAGAGTGACCTAAATGTTTGGAACATCTGGTCAAGGTATTATATTGAAGAATATAATCGTTTAATGTGGCTTATATGAAGCGTCTAGGTGCAAACCCTACTTTTTAAATAAAATTTATTTTTCACTTATAACTTATAGCTTCATGCCACTCTAATCTATCGTTCAATGTAACAATTGAATGCAAACTACGACATTTTCCATTCATTTCACGGTGATTAAATTAGGTTTTAGATGCAAACGCCGACATTTTCTCGAAATTATGAGGAGCAAACAGCGACATTTCTATGTAGCCAATACAGAATCAGATTGATGACACGTAATGACTATCAGGCACCCCTATGTTAAGAGGTGATTTCGCGTTCTATTAGTCAGGAAGGTAGCTTCTTTAGTGGTGTTACCTAATTATTTCGTTTCTTTGTGGGTGAATATAAGAAGTGTATTCAGGGTAAATAATGGAAATCAATATTGTAATAATAACAAGATAAATAGAAGACAGTAACCATTTTTGCAATAACAGTAGCACAAATAAAAGAAAGCATGTTCATACTGTAAGATTTTTAGAACATTTAGAAGCAAAAACAGACATTTCCAATATTTAAGACTATTGTTTTATGAGATATGAACTGATTTTTGACAATGACAGGTGCATATGAGCATTTAGTTACAATTTCAAGGCACCTGCAATATCTGAAGAGGCATCTTATAAATTATTAGTTTTCACACGTTTTTCTTGTTTCCTGTAAAACTTAGTGAAGTGGAAATGTCGATATTTGCACTAGACGTCTCATATAGAGAAATGCTACAATTTCGAACACTTTACAATTTCCTATCTTCTGCCTTCCACAACAAAAGGGCTGTGCTGAGTTTGATTTGAGGAACATTGCGTGATACGTATATTTTACCCATTTTACCGATATCGACAAGTAGGCCTAGTCCTGTGGAAGATGCTGGCGTAAAGCTTTGATTTTTGTGGTTTTGGGTTAGAAGTACATTTAGCACCAATACTGAAAATTATTTATCTAGTTAAAAATGTAAAGCGATCCCTATACAGGCCTTGGAGGCATAGGAGCATGACATTTTGAAACATTCGGCGCAAGAAAGTGGTAAGATTGTCAGCCATAAGCACCGGCCGCCTTTGCCCCAAAATTGCTCCTATTTCATTTCTTTTAGAGGCTGAGTTGACTTCAGGGCTATAGTGACACCAGAAGGATTAGGTCAATGGAAAAATCCCAGCGATTTCATCGGGAATCTAACCCATGACCATCCGCTTTGTAACGCTTTGGTTCATAGCCTCTATGCTGTAGTTGCACTAGTGAAATTAGTTAGGTCTACTTGGAAAAGTGTTTTTACGAAAATTATATGACACGTTCAAATTAACACATTGCTTCATTTTCTCTAATCTATGAGCTGTACAATCTTAAGTGCATCTTGCCATGTTTGAAGGTAAATAACACTGTACAACAAATTTGAACTTTTTTCTGTCCTTTATATGAAACTATGCGATTCTGTATAAACGAAAGGTTCTTCATTCATATATCAAAACCAAAATGGTCCATCACGTACCGTTTTTATAGGAGACACACTTTTCATAAGCAAAAATGTGGATTTTGGGGGAAATGGTGCGTGATTAACAAAACATAATTACACATTCGTTATTTTCAGCCAAAAATATACAAGAAACACATATTTTCCTGTAAAGGACATTTTTTCATGTTGTACAATACGTATAATAGGAGTCCTGTATAACTTCTTGCAGAAGGAATTAATTCGATTACCTGTACTTATCCCATATGTTTCCATCGCTGATGTAAACAGTTGTTTCAGCGTGGAAGGTCTGTATCGTTTCTGTTATCTTAATAATGACAAAGTATTACTTCCATTTATGTTAATAAATGGGATGGTGTTTAATCTCTTTTATCTGGAAAAAGAGTAAGTAATTTTACATTACTCTTTAGCATAGGATATTTTCACTAGAGGCGTCTAAAAACCACTAGGTGCTTCCATTTACATACACTTCTAAAAGCTTCGCGATGCAGGATTAAAATGGGTTAAGCGCTCGTTGAAGATTTTAAAAGAGTTTTGAAATGCAAATGTAGTCGTCAAGATGGAAGATGGCTGTTCTTTCATTATTTCATTAGTACTTGTAGGATTCGTAAAGGATGCTTTTAAACTTCCAGGGTAAATTTTACTTTTATGCCTCTTGCGTATGCTGGCTACTTAAAATTTCCTACAAGCTTAAATAATGTAAACCTATCTTGCTCACATAATGTTTTGCAATTCGACTGTCATAGTAATTTAATATAATATTTTTATTTATGCAGATAGACTTGCACACACGAATGCCTATATCTCGTTGAATTCTATACACTGGTTGTGTTTCGTTATGAAATAAATACGTTAGTATTTCTGTTTCTGATGCTAACTGTTGTTAGGTGGGAACTTGGAAAGTTTAATTGTGAACTAAGAATAAAGATCTTCATTCGAATACAGTCTTGCTGTGAAAACTTTCCTAACAACTCAAGAAATCCATAGGACAAGGGGCTTCTCCCCTTTATCCTCCTCTGCAACCTTGAAAAAACGCTGTTGGGCACTTCATTGAACAAAGGCAAGAAGATAAAATTTAGTACTAACATAGGTGGTAATAGTAATAAAAACGACACTTCATCTCATGAAGGGACATGGCCTACAGACCCCACCCCGTTCCTATAACTTCTTCCGACACTCAAATTCCCTCGACAGTCACAAGAGGGCATGGGTATACCAGATAATTCCTAAGGTTACATTCCACGCCCAACAATTTTATTATTGTTATTGTTTAATTTTGATCGTTAGAATGATTATATTAATTATTTAATTTGAAGGTAATTAATGCAAAATTAAAAAGTAATAGTAGCCTAATCCAAATTCTCAAATATATTTTAAAAATAAATAGGGACACCATATTACTATCAAATCTACAGAAAATGTTACGTTGCCGTTCTATGCAGGCTATTGAAACGGCATTGTTGACTACACCGGATATTATACTACTATACTATATTATGGTAGTAAGATATCCGCTGTAGTAAAGAAGACCGTATATTATATCTTATTTATGACTTGAAAGTTCACCCTTCTAAAGTCTCAGCTTAAACAACATACAAGAAAAATAAAACATACTGGCGGAGATAGACGTGAGCCATCGAATAAATAAATTATTGCTTCATACGAGACCGAATTTGGTACAAACCGAAATCAGGAGTACCAAAAGAGAATGCTACACCTTATTCAGCGGGTTAATTTACGAACAAGTTAAAGTGAAACTCATAATGGAGAGGACATCATTAAAGTCGTTGCACAGTCTATGGTTAAGACTTTCTGATTTCAGATGAAGATGGAACTATATTAACACAAATAGTGGTTTCAAGAATAATATATTTATTTATTTTATTTATTTATTTTATTTATTTATTACAAGAGATATTACAAGAGGTATTACATTTAGTAATACACCCGAATGAGCAAGACTGCTCGTGCTCGGGTGCCGTTTCAAAAATATCAAAGTGAAGAAAGAGGAGAGACAAAGAAATAGAGTGTATAATGTGCTTAACTAAAAAAGAAAGTAAAACAAAAACATTAAACATAAAAACATAAATACATAAAAGGAGTGAAACAAAAATTACTTAAAAGCTAAAAAATTACAAAAAATTCTTTACATATCTATTAAATTTAACAGTGGAGTATGCTGAGAGATCAGGATTTTTTTCTGATAATTGAGTTATAGAAGCGCGGTCCAAAATTAATGCTATGCTTTAATCCTGCCGATGTGAGACATTTGGGTTCTAATAGGAGTAAATTAGTATTTCGTCTAGTTTTGTAGATATGATCACTGGAAGAGTATTTTATACGATGTTTGTGAAAATATTTTAATATAGAAAATTTGTAAATTTGGTCCAAACTTAAAACATTAAATTCCGAAAATATTAGGCTAGTTGGGTAATCAATGTGTTTTCTTAGACAGATTTTTATTATTCTTTTTTGTAAAAGGCAGAGGGGCTTAAGGGTAGTTTTCGCTAATCCTCCCCAGACAAGAATGCCATATTGAATAATGGACTGGAAAAGTGCTAGATAAACGGAACGTAAAACAGTAATGGGCATACAGTGGCGTAAAATGACAAATTTATGAATTGTTCGGCGTAGTCTATTACAGATGTAGTTAACATGGTGAGACCATTTAAGGTGTTTATCAATATTATGTTATGCATTGCAATAAATATGCTTTGGAATATGTAGCAGTTGGAATATTTAAAAAAATAAGTTAAATTATTAAGTTATATGGTTGAGGAAATGATTGATTCGGGAGTAAGTTTATGCAGAATTGCAGAAAAATACAACGAAGTCTATACTACCACGGTCCTTATTATAGACACGGTTGTATATTATACAGATGCCTTCAGTGAAAGTATCCCGTGCTGTCCTATGCATACCGGTACTAAAGATTTTTCACCTCTTCACATGAAAATATTCCTGTCATTTTCTTCGGTTTTTCCTTTCCATCAACTTGCAATTCGTTAACTTTGGATAGAATAATGCAGATTTCTTTGTTGTGAATGACTTCGTATGTAATTTTTGTATGTATTTTTTTTATTATGCCGATATATGTTGTAGCGTCTGTTTTTGCTTGTCAAGGAATATGAAAATCCAAATGGACCGGCCCCGAAACGTCAGAATTTCCCCTTTTATGATTATTATTAGTATTGTTATTATTATTAATTTGTCATTGTTTATTATTACTATTGTTGTTATTATTATTATTATTATTATTATTATTATTATTATTATTATTATTATTATTATTATTATTATTATTATTACATTGTACGACCGACTTCAGTGATGCTGCTCTAAGTGACGCTTGTAAAGAATTTATATTAAAAATTGCCTCTTCCGTGACTCTTATACGGTCCAAACTGGCAATATAGAGAGTTACGTAACGCTTACTGTCCTTTGAAAACTGGTTATTGAATTTTACTGCTCATCACCTTGTTTTTGTATTACTTGTGGTTAACGATCCATGGAGACCGGGAGACAATGTTTTTCATTGACGGCACGTAACCTTTTAACGCTCAAGCTGCATGTGATAATAGTCACTTCAAACACAAAATCATGTTCAGGCCATTCAATAAGAATTTATGAGCATTGGGGTATTGGCACTGACTTTTATTTAAACTTATTGCCTATACCTTTGACGCGAAATAACAAATTCAAACAAAACCAGTTACACTGCTGCTGAAATTATATTATTTTAACAGTTCACTTTCATAGTAGAATAATTGAATTGTTCAACTATACACTTTGTAATTTTAGAATAAATGTTCCATACAATTGTAGGATTGTGAACTGTAGTACACCAATGATACCCGGCTGCCTGCTTTTATTTTTCGCGTCTATACATCCATTAAATGCAAATGAAGTGTCAGTATGATACCAATGTCGCTCCATTCAACATAGGCTACCTTGGCCGAAAACAGGAACAAAAATGTGATTACTAATAAATTGTGGTTGAGGTTAATCCGTTTTTTTCCTACTTGATGATTCTACAGGATATGAAAAAATGTTGTCATTGAGAGCCATGGAGGAGAAATGCAATAATTCTGGTGGTAGTTATTTATGCATAGGGTAAAAAGAAGGATTTTATTTTGTGAGTTGGTATGTTTGCGGAACGAGCAAGTAAAGCGAGTGATGCAATCCTACCAGCAAAATAAATTATTTTACCAGGTGTATCGTATACTATTTTTTGGACAGTCGTTAAAATTTGTGAAAAATAATAAATATTACCGGTATTTACCAAATTACGCACCGTGGAGCCAGCCATATTGCAGCGCGCAGGCATCTGAAAGCTGAAGTTCTCGTTCACCGCAGTTAACATGATGACAACGTTTTTAACCTACAAAGTACTATTACGATTTGGCAATCACCTTGAGAAATTTGACATTTAAGAAGCCGGAATGAATTTAAAAATTCTCAATTTTGATCAAACTGAGTCTGTTTAATAATCATAAGGAAATATTTTTAACTAAAAGGGTATCCATGATACGGATATCAAAGTTGATTACCCTGGAGTTTTATAATTTTATACCACTCATTGGTATGATTTCCTCCTTTCAATTCATATCTTCTACCGTTAAAAGGACTTTTACCTTCTACTTGTCTTACAAATATGATATGGTTGCTAGAAGTCCCGATTTTAAATGAAATCATATACTGCCCCGAAAAACATTTTCGGGTTCCCCCGTTTGTCCTGGTTTGTTTTTTTTAATTTAATGTAAATCATTTTTCGATTTTTATTTAGTTGGTTCAAAGCCATAATTAATTTTAAATTACGAAATTTAATATGCATAATTAATGTCGAATTTAAACCTGAAGATCAGACAGTAAAGATTGTAGCAAGATTTGTGATGTGTATTGGATGAATTAGTGTTGATGATTCATAAAGGTGATAGTAATTGTTAACTGTGCTACTATTTTTCCACATCCCTAAGTTTTAATATGATAACAAATATTCTCATAGCTCATTAAATTTCAGAATTTGGAAATTTCAAAATTTTCGTTAATAAATGTGAATCAAACTGATGTTTCAAAATTTATTCACCAGAATTTTAATTATGTTTCTCATGAAGTAGGTTGCAAAGCCACTGATGCACCGCTTCCTGCACCTCTTTGTCTGAGAAAAATCGATGACCACGCAAAGTACCTTTCAGCGGCCCAAACAAATGAAAGTCCGACGGAGCCACTGAAAGACGCTTTCCGAGGTCATCGATTTTCCTCAGACAAAGAGGTGCAGGAAGCGGTGCATCAGTGGCTTTGCAACCAACGAAAACCTTCTTTTCGGCAGGAATACACAAGCTTGTGGACCACTTGACTAAGTGCATTACAAAGAAGACTATATTGAAAAACCATGAGAAAATATACTGTATTTTTGAAGTAAATAAAGTGTTTTATGAAAAGTCCGGATATTTTTTGACTCGCCCTCGTACAACCTTGTAATGTAATATATTCTTTATTGGCTACTTCTAGAATTGCACAATTAATAAATTGTCACCTATGAATTTCACCGAAACCTGTAGGCCTACGTTGGCCTAGATTAAAAATTATTTTAAAGGTGCGCAGCTAAAATTTTAAATAATTTAGGTAGGCCTGATTAATTTTAAGATAAAGTTTTCTATTGTTAGCTTATTACTATAATTATTATATTCATTATTATTATCACTATTATTATTGTTATTATTATCATTATTATTAATGTAATGACCATATTATTTTGTATAATTTCGTTTGTTCTTCTTGTGCTTTAGTATTTAAAGTGCCCCTGTTTAGGTGTCTATTCATTTACCTACGATTGCGAAAGAAAAATAAATTAAATCGAGATGAGCAATTCTCTTATGAATAGGTGAAATTCAGAAATGTTTGATTCATTTGAGCACACTTGTTATTGTCACAAGTGTTATTAACTCTTAACATGTTAACATCATAACGTTAATTCTGATGTTACAATTGACGGTCTGTAATTATTGACTGATATCTAATAAAAACACTGATCTATTTTGGCCTAGAGCGCAGATTTGTATGTATTAAATATTCAAAATCGGTATAATGGAACTACTCATCAAGTCTGGTTTAACCCATTAATTGTGGATGAGTTTATAATTATACCAATTTCTGTGTTCACTGTTACTACCTAGCATATAATTTGTTCTACTGGATTTTATCAGTGAAATAAATTTCCAATTATTATTAAATGTTGAAATACATATTGTCAAAATGTAGCAAATTTTTAATTCGAAGTTATTGGAAGTTATTATGACACTCAACGAAAGAAGCGATAGGCCTGTCATTACCAAACCTTTCCTGGAGGTTTGTTGTTTTTATTATTTCACTGTACACGTGGTACATATGCACAAAATGATTACTCTTTACCATTCATTTCTGTGGACGTTTTCTAATAAAAATATTCATTGAGACGTGAGCATGTTAAACTGAGTTATAATCGCTATAGGAGTATAAAGGCAAGACCTTTGCTTTGAATTGAAGTTGGTAGTAACCGTATTTCCGGAAGCTATGATAGACCTATTATGGAGCATTATGAAGTCGATTTCAAGACTTGCAGAGAGGAAGTAATGCAGGCCTATAGATTCGAATATATTTAAACTGCTGAAGCACCCGATTGTTTATGGTCGCAATGAGGAAACGTAATTGCCAAATTTAAGAGGTAGACTAATTTTATTATACAATAAAATAAATGTATTTAAAATTTCATTGTTTTATCTCCAAATGTGTATCTTGCCCTTAAAAAATTTAGTATACCTTTAAGAATATGCGTTGAGCTCAATATAGCCTCAAACAAACAAGAACCCAGTTTGAGATATTATTTATTGATGGCCGACAATATGTATGTCTTCAAAGTTGAATTATTTTCTGACCATGAAGACATATTTACTAAGATTTAGTTACAGAATAAATGAAGAGCAGTTGATAGTGACCAGTGTAAATAGACCAGCGAGCATAGCCGCTCACTTGTAAAAACAAGAACCCAATTATGTGAGTGTATGAGGCTATAGGCTGAATAAATTTCATTCATTTAATCTATAAATTATTGAATTATGAAATTAGGTTAAAAGTTTCATTGTAATCATAACAATGTATATGAGTAGATAGCCTTCAAATAAAAAGCATCTAGGAATTGTGTATGGAGGTGTAAATTTACATGGGCCTATCAAAGTATTCCTGATTAGTTTAAGAAAGCATATTAATCTAGTCCATATTTTGGGGACATTAATTTTATCGTTGTGTTGGGATATTTTGTAGGTATGAACTCATTTACGCCTATCTGAATTGGAAGAGATTTTGGAAACATATTTGAATTTAAAGCAATTTTTCGAACAAGTTGAATGATCATCCTCTGTATAAGATAGTTTCATGATCTGAAACTTGTATTGTTAAGTGCTGGGCCTGTATATTATTATTAACGGGAACTTCCTTTTTAATTTCAAATTTCAGTCATTCAGTGTATCAAGTACATAAATTATTTTGTATTGCGGTTCGTTGTGTAATATTAATTATTGTTCTGTACGTAATGTAACGTCTTTGAATAATGTTGGATCTTTAAAGCCTTTAAAAAAGTAGTGTGTTTCTTTTCCCAGATGTGACGAAGTTAAAATGCAGAAAACTTCTTTCTTTCATTTCGATCCCTACATTAATTCCACAACATATTCTTTCTTTAAGTCTTTCCAATTTGGGCCTAGAGGTGATTTAGTATTATTCCTGGAAGTATTCTTCTAATTGGCTATGGTCATAAGAGAAAATTTGTGTTTATTGTATAGACGAACTAAAATTATGCCGCTTGATAACACGTCAAGATCAGCCACAACTTTCAATTTCAAATTAAATTCTACGGCCCTCATTTAATGTACCTCTAGTCTCATTAGACTGATTTCTGCATTAATACTAACTTACAGAACTATTTTAATGCAGTTTATAACTATAATATTTCTTATGTAGTTTTTAGATTTGTAAATTGCTAAAGAAAAAAGCATAACATAATTAAAAACAGAATGTGTTACGTTGCCTTTAAAATCGTATGTCCCAACGAAAATTGTTGGTATTCTTCTTCAAGATTGGTTTTTATACCAATTCTTTCCCTCAGTCGATGTCATATAAACGAGGGTAATTGCACCTTCTCAGCTTCACTCCAACTCTATCACCTCCTTGATCTCGTGAAAATCAACTAGAAATTATCAAGAGTACCCTTATCTAATTAATCTTTTAAGTACACACATAAAGTTCCATGGTAGCTATCCAATCCTCTTTGAAAACTTGATGTTATCAAAAGGATTAATATGTATAAGATATATTGTTTACATCACAGTAACATAATGCTGTAATAGTCGCTCGAACAAGATTTAGTTTCATATTTGCTGGCCAAATGAATTGCATAGTAAATGAGTTGCATCTAACTAATTATTGCTCTCTGGGAGAAATTATCATTATCTGGGAAAGTGGCCTGAGGAAAAAAGTTTCCTTGGGGCTACTAGGTGTATTTTTATTTTAATTGCTTTCATTATGGTTAGTGTAAGATTTTGATGTTATGCTTGTTTTTTCTGTAATTCTGCGTGAATACATTTTTTATTTGATCTCGGTTTACAAGATACAAAATTTGAGATCCCATTTTATGTATCTATATTTGGAGATCTTGGTAGCCTATTTAAAAATAGACATGATTTACTGCTTCATAAAGAAAAGGTTAAATTTCTAAATATTAATACATTTGCTGTTCTATTACTTACCACTCAGTTTGTTAACATTTACCAATTAATGTGCCTCCTAGGGCCGATCACAAGATCTCCTGGTTACTACAGATCACTAGGGTTTGGCTTCCAGTATCTCAGATTTTATGAAATAGGGAGGTCAGGATCGGGCTTCAGTCAGTGTGGTGAGGTTACGATCTAGAAATCCGTCATTAACTGATGAGAGAATTGGTGTGACTACCACACATTTTCAATGCCATGTGACAATGAAGTTAAAAGACAGAGGTAGATAACTGTAAGCCCATTCTTTGTATGAGGTATGGCACCGTTGTTTCACATGAAGGTGAATATGTATTCTAAACTCGCTGAACGAGAAAATTGTTTTAGCTACCAGTACAGTTAAATACAGTTCATGACTATTACCTTCAATTCTTCGGATGAGATATGGCGCCATTTGGTTCATGTGAAAAGTGAATATGCATCCTATACTCGCTGGCCGAGAAAATTATTTTAGCTAGAATTAAATAGAGTTTATGGGTATTGGAGAACTGTTATTTAGATATTCCATTATTAATATGTTGTATATTTCTTCCGGAAACTGATCAGCGAACTCTTTGATGTGATCAAAGAAATAAATGATTAAAAATTCGTACAATTCACGTAATGGAAACCGCATAGAACTGTTGCCAAGTTCGTACGAAAGCATGAAAAAATCACACACTTACAGTTTGTTTACTGCGGAATAAATTCATCCCAGTGGAAAAGAGGGGATTCCAAACAATACTGAGATAGCAGTATAGGGCATTTAATCTGGCAGACAGAAGAAGATTTTTCTTCTAAAGTATAGTTGCTTTAGCTTTCGATTCTTCCTGTATATTTTCTGGAACAAACATCTCCTCATTCTCCTTTTCAACGCAGTCCCGTTTAGACTTTCCCTTTCGTTCTCCAACGCTTTATGCTAATCCCCATTCTCTCCACCTCATCCGTTTTCTACAACATGCAGGATTCTTTTCTGCATCCTTCTTTATTTTCATGGGAGACTAGAAATCAAATAATTTTTGTTTTTGAATGCTTGCCTAATTCTAAAAACGTGTTTCGTTATATTAACCTTATGAAGCCTAATAAAACCGAAATGCATGTACATCTCTATATATTATATAAAAGGCTTTGTCCTGACTGACTCACTGGCTCACTGACTGACAGGAATCAACGTAAAGCCTAAACTATTACAGGTAGAGACTTGGAATTTTGACAATACCTTCGTTTCATAATGTAGGTGGTCACTAAGAAAGGATTTTGAAAAATTCTTATTTTAAATGCCAAAAATCAAATGTTTTTGAGAATACTTAATCCCTTTTTACACAGAATTATCGAATCCAAATCACATTTGACATTAAAACATATTGTTGCCAGTGGGTCTCAGATGGGTTTGGAAAAAAATGAGACTATAATTTGGCAAATTAGAGAACTATCAATATCCACGAAAATAATGCAGTCACATAACTTTCTTTACCCTGGACATAGAGAAAACAATACGAGGTATGGTAATATATATATATTATATGTATTATTGTATCGCAGTTTTTGGAGAGAGAAGTATGAAAGGGATATTACATTTCTGTTTAATTTCATCCCCAAAACGGTTTTATGGCAACATGAGAGTGAGAAATAAAATATTCCGCAAAGACAATAGAATTTTATGTTACCGGAATTTCTGTTTCTTCTTATTTGAACCCCTACCCGGCTTGCTGTGTACAAGCGATAGGATACAAAATTCGGTATAGGATAATTTGCATGCTTGAGAAAATTTTGTTGTGATCACAGGTATCGATATAATTCATTAAAATACGTTATGTTCAGGTACTGTGGGCCATGCGATATCATTGTTGCATGTTATACACAGCGTAGCGTGAAATAAACATCCTATTCGGAATGTATGTATACTCAAAGGATTCCATTCTATTTATTGATTTGTTGCGTTACACAAAACAATTATGGAACAGAAAAGAGCTGCAGAGGATTGGCCGTCTCCAGATTCAAGATCATGTAAGGTTAAAAAGCGACGTGCGAGGTACAGTAGTGCAATACGCAAACAGCAATTAAAATCGGCTAAGAAAACATTTTTGGGCAAAAATCCCAATGCGCATCAGAAAAAAATTATGCAATTCCTACAATTTATGTAAAAACGATGTCAATATTAATAAATATGTTTTAATTATTTTTCTGTTAAATAAATTATTTAAACAAAACATCCCGCAGTTGAGTAAATAATCGCGGGCACCTGCTAGTTGAATATAAAAGTCACAATTCCGCATGGATATTGACTCTTTCCAATATTGATATAACAGAGCCATGTTGACTTGTCTTTGAAACTAAAATGTGGTAACTCCGCCTTGTAATATAGAAGTTTTAAAATATTAAATACTAGCATGTGCCCGCGGCTTCGCCCTCGATAAAAAAAGAGCATTAAGTTAGAGCATAATAGTTAAATCATTATATTTATTAACACCTAAATCACGTGGACTACATGTCACGATTAGATAGCGTCGCCTGGTAAAGGCGATCTTGGCCCAGAAAATCCCTGTACAGTGAGTTTCGTCCAAATGGAACAATGTTTAACCATATTTAGGCCTATATTGATTATCCCTCTTCCGTGTAGGTTGAAAATTTCATATGTCTACGGGCCTTGACATTCTAAACAAATGAATCGACCAGCATGGGCTTACAACATTCTAGCGATCGCGATGCTTTTATTACCACTGTATGACAAAAATAGCCAAAGCCAACTGCAATTGATTTGACATTGAAATGTATTACTGAAATCTGATGCTTCGACAGCGCTAAAATCACGTTTTCTGCCAGTTTTTCACTCACAACTCGCGAACGAAAGCTAAAATTAAAAATCCGGCTTCGATGCGCATTCGCCCACCTTTCAGCCCACCTATGTTTAAAATTTCAGATCTCTGCGTTCAGTAGATTTCGCTGGGCATCGTGGACAGACAGACAAACACGTCCTTTTATTATTTTAAGATAGCATGTGCCCGCGATAATTATTTCAAAAATTAAATATTAAGAGCATAATAGTTAAATCATTATATTAACACCTAAATCATGTGGACTACATATCACGATTAGATAGCGTCACCTGGTAAAAGCGACCTCAGATTCGAGTTCCTTGGCCCAGAAAACCCCTGTATAGTGAGTTTCGTCCAAATCGAACAACGTTTGACCATATTTAGGCTAATATTGACTATCCCTATAATAATAATAATAATAATAATAATAATAATAATAATCCTCTTCGGTGTACGTTGAAAATTTCATATTATGTTTGCGTGCCTTGACATTAAAAACAAATGAATCGACCAGCGTGAGCTACAACATTCAAAAAATCGCGATGCTTTTATGTCCAAGGTATGACAAAAATAGCCAAAGCCTAGTGTAATTGATTTGTATTACTGAAAACTCATGCTTCGAAAACGCAATAAATACACGTTTTCTGCCCGTTTTTCACTCATAACTCTCGAAGGAAAGCTAAAATAAAAATTCCGGCTTCGAGGTGCACTTTCCAACCCTTTAGTCCATCTCTGTTTAAAATTTCAGATCTCTGCGTTCAGTAGATTTCGCTGGGCATCGCGGACAGACAGACAGACAGACGGAGGACAGACACTTCCTTTTATTAATATAGATATTTCGACCAACTTGCGGTCAGTGATAAAATTCAAAAAGTTAAAATCATGGCCACATCGAACAAACCTAGAAAGAGAAGTTAAAAATATGATAGTTAAACAGTTCTGTCTACGTAAGATCAAATTTTGATGTAGGCCTATGCCTATCTTACATGGTGTGCTGTACGTGGCTGTATTGGCGAGCTCTGTACTGATGAACACAGAGTCACAGAGCCTTCACTAGATGAGCACAGAGTAGACACACAAGTATTTAATACTATAGAATGTTAGCCAATATATGAAATAGAACATTATCTTCATTGACAAAATGTCCGTTCAAATTTCCCTTTTTGTTATGAAGTTGTTCTAGAAAAAATTATAAATTCCCAATTGTATTCAGATTTCGAATTTTGTTTTTGACTTGTAAAATGAGCATTTCTTTGCCTATGGTTTCAAAACCGTGTTATGTGTCTGCCTTGTGCTGAATGTTTTCCATGCGCTATTGCTTTTACGTGTTCTCTGAATTATTCGTGAATTTTCCTCCCAGTCTGGCCGACATAGTTATATTTACAGTTTTGATCTGTACGATATAATTTATACATTCCAGACTTATTGTGTTTATCATTTCTATTGATTTTATGGTATTAAATATAAGGGTGGATAAATTGTTGTCAATCCTAAATGCAATATTTAAGTCAAATCTTTTGGATATGTTAGTGATTTTGTGTACGTTCTTGCTAATGTATGTGAATGTAACATATTTTTTATTCTGTTTGTTCTTATGTTGTTACTGTTCTTCTTAATTGATTTGTTTATAAAATCCTTTATTGTTTCAGAATTTATAGCCATTGTTGCAAGCAATTTGCTTTAATATTTGATTTTCTTTTTTCTTCTTGTCATGGAAAGAGGGACTGCCAGCATTCTATTCACCATTGGCTTAAGGCATGCTAGCTTTTGTGCCCGTATGGTTAGATGTACTATTTATTGTAGTGACTGTAGACGTACGTTTCCTACAGATGTTATATTTAACTAAGTAAAATGATCCTGCGGTGCTGGAGAAAATTAAAAAAATTATGATAATAAAATAGATTTTAAGAAGTCCTGACAAGAGAAGACGATTTGAATGGGGAAATAAAATACTGGTTACTGGAAAAGGAAGGGGGAAATGGAGAGTGAAATTTGCTGACCAATAACAAGTTCCAGACACTGGGTAGAACACAAAATAATATTAATTGTACAATACACACAGAGTCCTTACAAGATGATTTGATTACTTATTTTGTCTGCCCAGTTTTGTTTCAGCTGTTTGTATGGAGTATAATCCAGTGTAAATAGTAGAAGTAGGGTACTTCTCTTACCATCTATGAGCCTTAACATTTTCAGATGTGAATTTCTTACGGGTATATAAGAAAACGTCAAGTGAAACCATCACTGGGTTATAAGTTTGAAATGAATACCAAAAAATTAGTAGAATAGCTGGCTTCCATAAGTAATGAACACAATACATGGCTAAAAGTCTTCATATTTTACATAAAAAATTGCTCTATTAATCTGATATCTCTGTTTTAAAAAGTTGTTCGAAGTGACGCGCTTATAAGTCATTACCAGTGACAAAGTTAATTTTACGGGAAACTGAATTATGTGAGAATAAACATACGAGTGGGTGAATGTCTGTTATGGGTGAATGTCTGTTATGGGTGAATTGTGTATTACTGCCTGCTGTCATAGAGTAGTAAGTTATGGTATCATAGTGGTATAAAATAAATAAAAATCTGCGTTTTATGACCAACGGTAAAATTACTGAATTCCTTAAACTTATGGAAGTAGGCCTAATTTACGAAACACTTATTGCATTGAAGGTGTTATTCGACTGGATTTGATGTGGTGCTTCTGACCCCATGAATGAAGCTGACCAATTCCAGATTCCCAAAACTGGTGCAGCAACCCTTCAATCCTAAACCGATCCCATTTGTTTTAATGCGAAAGTATTTTCCTACCCGCAATGGTGACTCTTTAATGACTGCCTGAGTAACCTTAAAGTACTGGAAATATAAGGTGTTCTTTTCAGTTGCTAGTTGTACTGTAAATTTTATAAGGAAAAAGATAAATACAGTCAGTGTTTCTTTCGTCCACCGCTCCTCTCACGGGACCGGGTTCGAATCCTGGTCAGGACAAGTTACGTAGGTGGGTTTTTTTTCTGGGGTTTTTCCTCACCTGTGAGACAAATGTTGGGTAACATTAAGCCCTTGTGGTCCCCAGATATCATCTGGCCGTCATTATCATCTTCATCCCATCCTCGCCTTGTTTGGAATGAGTGTGTGTGATTGGCTTGTCTCGTCCTATGTGTTCATGTTGTCTCGGAGGTGGCCCCGGCATTGGGCTGATCACTCATCCGGGGAGGCTCTCCATGTCCTTGTCTGGTCAAAAAAGTGATAGTCCCTCTCCTGACAGGTCGCGGCCTTATAAGGCCCGGGCGGTTTGGGTCGCTTAAATCCTAAAAGGGACAGGTAAAACTACGATAAAGAAAGAAAGAAAGAAAGAAAGAAAGAAAATGTTTCTTTCTTATCTGAGTTAGACTCTCGCTAAGTGTATAGTTGATCGTGATTACGTTCATTAAGGAACATTCGTAATAAAACACTAAAACGTGATGCAAACATAAACTAGGTGACTTGCTCAGACAACGCAATTCGATTCCTAGAGGAGATGCTCATTGCTTATAGCTATGCAAGTATGTTTATAGCCAAAAAAATACATTTTTGCTTACACTTAAAAACATAACTCAACAGCTTTCAAAATATTATGTATTTACAAGAGAAATATTTTTTAAAGTATTTAGAAGCACCGATTTGTGTGAATAAGATTAGACTGCAGTGCCTACATCCACTTAAAGTTGACATTATTATTATTATTGTCAAATTAATTTAGGATGAAATGATGAGAAATTATATATAGCAATTCAGAGGTCTGCAAAATACGTAGGCCTATGTTAGATATCTGGTAAGCAGATTTATTAAGTTGAAAATAATGGTAATATTATTAAAATGAAACCTAATGATGAAACGTTACGGCAGAATGACAGAAAAGCTATTAAATCTCAAATGTGACACACTAAAAACCCCATATATTTTTAAGTACGATCAGAAGAAATCATTTTTTTTAAGTACGCGATATGATTAGGAAAATTAAAAAATACTCATCATAAATATCCTGAACCTATATATAACTAGAGCGTGGGCTACTGTATACCCCCCATCCCCCCCCCCCCGTGGGATTTTCCGACTCATATATTTTTTTGTTGGTATTGACATGTAGTTTCATATTTTAGTTGTTTGCCCCTTATCAATTACAGCATTTACCCGGAAACCCCGGAAATCCGGAGAAAACTAGTTTGTTTTAATTTTTCTTTGTTCTTTGCTCCTAATATGCCCAGGGAATTTCTGAATCACATATTTATTGTTGGTATTACCATCTAGATTAAGGTTTTAGCTGTTTGCCCCTTATCAATTACAGCATATCCCCGGAAAACAACGGAAATCCGGAGAAATGACTTTGTTTTAATTTGTCTTTGTTCTTTGCTCCTAATATGCCCAGGGAATTATTGACTCACATATTTTTTGTTGGTATTGTCATATAATTTAAGGTTTCAGTTGTTTGCCTCTGACCAATTACAACATATCCCCGGAAAACCCGGAATACCACGTATATACGGAGAAAATGACAATGTTTTATTTTTTCAATCTTCGTTTTTCCTTCTAATATTCAAACGGAATTTCTGACTCATATGTTTTTTTGTTGGCATTGCCCTCTAGATTAAGGTTCAGTTGTTTGCCCATTATCAAATACAGTATATCCCCAAAAAACTCTGAAAACCACGGAAATCCGGAGAAAATTACTTTGTTTATTTTTTTTAATATAAGTTTTTTCCTCCTAGTATTCAAAGGGAATTGGTGACTTATATGTTTTTGTATTGGTATTCCCATCTAGATTAAGGTTTCAGTTGTTTGCCCCCTATCAATTACAGCATTTTCCCAGAAAACTCGGAAAACCACGGAAATCCGGAGAAAATTACATTGTTTTAATTTTTTTAATCTTAGTTATTTGCTCTTAGTATTCAAAGGGACTTTGTGACTCATTTGGTTTTGTGTTGGTATTGCCATCTAAATTAAGGTTTCAGTTGTTTGCCCCTTATCAATTACAGCATTTCCCCAAAAAACTCTGAAAACCACGGAAATCCGGAGAAAATTACTTTGTTTATTTTTTTTAATATAAGTTTTTTCCTCCTAGTATTCAAAGGGAATTGGTGACTTATATGTTTTTGTATTGGTATTCCCATCTAGATTAAGGTTTCAGTTGTTTTCCCCCTATCAATTACAGCATTTCCCCAGAAAACTCGGAAAACCACGGAAATCCGGAGAAAATTACTTTGTTTTAATTTTTTTAATCTTAGTTATTTGCTCTTAGTATTCAAAGGGAATTGGTGACTTATATGTTTTTGTATTGGTATTGCCATCTAGATTAAGGTATCAGTTGTTTTTGCCTTATCAATTACAGCATATCCCCGGAAAACTCCGAAAACCACAAAAATCCGGAGAAAATGAGTTCGTTTTAATTTATTAAAAATCTTTGTTCTTTGATCCTAATATTCCCAGGGAATTTCTGACTCACATATTTTTGTTCGTATTGCCATCTAGTTTAAGGTTTCAGTTGTTTGCCCCTTACAAATAGTTTAAATTTTTTATTGTTCTTTGCCCCTAATATCCCCAGGGAATTTCTGACACATATTTTTGTTCACATTAGAATATGAAGGGTGTGCTGCCAGGTTTTCAATCGCTTTCATCCCTTCAGCATCATTATTTTTTTTCATGCTGTAATTGGTAAGGGGAAAACAACTGATACCTTACTAGTTGTCACTTCCAACACAAAAGCATATGAGTCAGGAATTCTCTTCGAATATTAGGAGCAAAGAACAAGGATTTAAAAAGAAAACAGTCATTTTCTCCGTATATACGTGGTTTTCCGGGTTTTCCGGCGATATGCTGTAATTGGTAAGGGGCAAACAACTGAAACCTTAATCTAGATGGCAATACCAACACAAAAACATATGAATTACCAATTCCCTTTGAATACTAGTAGCAAAGAACAAAGATTTTCAAAAATTCAAACGAAGTAAATTTTTCTGGATTTCCTTGGTTTTCGGAGTTTTCCGGGGATATGCTGTAATTGATAAGGGGCAAACAACTGAAATCTCAATCTAGATGGTAATGGCAACAAAAAAACATATGAGTCAGAAATTCCCTTTGAATATTAGGGGCAAAGAACAAAGATTTAAAAACTAAAACATAGTAATTTTCTCCGTATATACGTGGTTTTCCGGTTTTTCCGGGGATATGTTGTAATTTGTAAGGGGCAAACAACTGAAACCTTAAACTAGATGGCAATACGAACAAAAATATGTGAGTCAGAAATTCCCTGGGAATATTAGGGGCAAAGAACAATAAAAAATTAAAACAATCCCATTTTCTCCGGATTTCCGTGCTTTTCCGGGGTTTCCGGGTAAATGCTGTAATTGATAAGGGGCAAACAACTAAAATCTGAAACTAGACGACAATACCAACAAAAAAATATGTGTGCCAGAAAATCCCACGGGGGGGGAGGGTTTGCTATTGGTAGCCCATGGTCTAAACAGTTTGTGTACATACTTTTTTTTCGGTATTTCATACTCTGTTTATATAATCCAGATAACGCTTAACCCAACACACATGTACAGGTCTCAAGTCCGTCCATTCTATGAACCAATCCTAAACTAAACAAAAACCAATATGCCTGTCTCACTCTTAGTAAGAGTAACCTGCTAGAGTGAGACAGACTTACTGATTCTTGTTGTCTTTAGGTTTGGTTCTTAGAGGGGATGAAATACAATAACAAAGTCTACATTTAGTTTCACGTATAGTAAGGTAAAGGTTTTGCCAAACTGTCAGTCACTGAGTGGAACGTTAGTTAAGTCGAGTCACACAAAGAATATTATTTTGTAATGAAAACTATTACTGAGTGTATAGTTATCGATCAAGATCTACAATTAAATAACCTCAACTATGAACTGCATTTTTCAACAGTACTGGTCCTTAAATGATAATGAGATTGATTATATTTGCATTTGTTTTAATGTATTTAGTTTATATTTAGCACATACATCTTTCTATATCCACAATCGTAGTTTAAACGACTGGGAAAATAACATCTTATCATGACGCAACGACCACATGCTACTCTTCTGCAATTCGTAGCCACTCATGTTGTGTGTTTTCATCATGAATGCATAGCATTATATTCACGTTGATGAATTTGTTTAGCGTCTTAAGTTTAGTCCTATATTTCATATTTTCCTAGTGAATTTTCCTTAAATAAGCAAGCATTTCAAACATATTTCTTATGAATTTACTTACAGACTCCTTTGCATATTTTACTGAAGTTGGAGTGGTGGGAGCGGAATAACTAGTAGGTACTTAAAAGATTAGTTGTTCAAAAGAACTTACTTTGCATGTTCTCTGAGATGTTCGTTCACCATTCTCTTAACTTGATATTTTAGTTTGGTAACCCTCTTTACCTGTGCACGAACGAAATTACAACAAGATTTCGAATAGCTGATTGTGAATTCGTGTCTTCAGGTTGGTAGTAATCCTGCCATCCATCATTGGCTTCTTAAATCTCTCAGCAGAGATGTGTGATAGGGAAGTATGGAAATAACTCTCTCTCTCAACTCCGCCAACTTCAACTTTTATCTGATATAAAAATGTTACGCTCGCCTCCGGAAGCACTCACCTTATAAGGGCTCAGTGAAATGCACGATACCCACACTTTCATAACGTGCAAGTACGTATCATACTAGCCGTCAGATTTATAGTATCTGCCTGGTTTTCTTGTTTCAACTTTCTTATGGAGTTCAAGGCAACAGAGCTGGCCTACTGCGGTTGGGCCTATATGACGCAACAATGGTCTACAAAGAACTTCCGCCCTGCTAAGGATTGTGAGGAGTTGGGCCAACTTATATGCAAGCTGTTTGTTGTGTATTTTGAGAGCGCATAAAACTAGGGATGTAATGGTTGACACCCGGTCACTGTATTGCTTAAAATTTCTACATCTCAGGGTATCATTTAAGGTTTTAAAATGGTGAAGAGTTACATGCTAACACCAATTATAATAATAATAAATTTAATTTGGGTATTATCTTTTTTAATTTTCTGCGAGAGATGGAAGTAGCGGAGAGAGAAATAAAAACTGCATCGGCGGTCGGATGCCCTACGCCCGGTGAAGGCCGCGCGCTATGCGTGGTGGAAGTCCGTTGGCTTCATCTTTGGCTCGCACTGTATAATCAGCTTCAGCAAAAATAGATGAGACATTCATAAGTATCACAACCACCAATGTGTAAGATTGACAAATTCAAAGTACTGGTCAAATACTATAGCGATTATGAGTTTTAACAAATTAGCACACGAATCTCATTATGTTTCTCTAAATAGATTTTTAGTACACGCTCTCTAAAACAGCTGCTTGTCGGACTGGTATCAAGCCGGAAAATTGCATTTTAGCAACCTAGGCCGCTAAAATTGCTTAAAACTGCATTCAAACGGCAATTTTATCGGCCTAGGACACTAAAGTTGGCATGGTAATGTATAAACAAAATCCATATGGCATTGACCAGTCACACCAACTATAACATGGATTTAAGCATATTTTTCATGAAAAACAACAAATTTAAACTAACATTTTGTTTATGATAGAAACTCGGTAGCCTACTTCATCATAAACAACAAATATAGGCCTAAGCCAACAACTTTTCACATCTTGGTTCATAAGAGAAACATTGCTTACCATGGATACACCAGCATTTAAATGCAATAATATATTATTCCTTTTCATAGTGTGCTGCTGCCGTGATGTTGCTGGCAGCTCCATTTCAATGGTTCTGGCTTGGATTGAAATTTCCTCGGGATTATCATTTATATTTTCACAAGCTTTTCATAAATACCAGTTCCTATGGATTATTTTTTACAAAAAAAGCGACTCTAAATGCATCTATACCGCATTTCGTATTGGTACGTACGTTTCTGCGATTCAGGTGGCTGTGAGAATATGACATTAACAAATGGCTGACTACCTTTCATTATAACTCATTATACGGAATTTTTGTTTCATTTCATATAATTTAGAGAGCTTTTACTAAAAAAATAATATTGTATGCACCACGTAGGCAAACACTTTATCGGACGCATCCAGTATACTAGAATCGTCCGCTAAAGCGTTATTTTGTATACTTGATACATAAATAGGTATAAAAATTGTTTTATATAGGTTGATAATTTGTTCTTTAAACATTCATTTTGTAGTGTTAAAGACTTTCTTGAATTTCCTGTAATAGATAATATTTCATAATAATATATTCTTAAATTATTGATTATATTTCTAATCTGATCTTGTGGTTTCTATTGGTTATACTTTAGTCTATCTCTATTACATTATTCACAATGCTCATGAGAAGAATGTGAACAAAAATATATAAGGGGGAAGATCTTTTAATTGACAGCTGTATACAAATGTAGGACACCATAATTATCCAACATTTAGTAATAATTAGACTTTTAAAACTACAAAAGTACATTAAGTGAATTAAAAATGTAAATGAACACTATTTCTACGTAGCCACAGTAATCATTACTTACATTTTTAATATTACGATTATGTGATGGAATAAAATCCATTTTACTTGACAAAGCTTAGAAATTGTTTTCCTGCTTTCGCAATTCGCTCTCAACAGAAATCATGTTTTCTTTGCTGAGGAAGAATAACGGTAAATATTTTTTTCTTTATTTCCATATTATTCTATTTTTCCACTGTTAAGTTTAAAGGATATTTTAAAAAGACGAGCTTTGAAAAATTAAAATATATCTAGAGGGTGTATTTATTCAACGGTACTTTTCAAGTCTGACAAACCCTCGTGCCTTCTTTCCACGATTTTCGCACCATTTTCCGTTTCTTCTCTAACACAAATAAATTGTCTGCTATAATGATAACATTACGCTTCCCTATGGATATTCCCCACGCGCCTTATCCGCTCGTGAAATCTTGACACCATGTTCTTTGCAGATCTTCGAGATTAAATGGGATGGACTCAGACCGTGTAGATGTGTTCCTGCCCCTAAACAAAGAAACGTCTGGAGATTTCTGTGAACATTTCTTCTTTAGCTGCAAGCCTGACTTCTCAGTTCGGAAGTATCAGCATCAAAAGCTTTTAAAAATGAAGTCTGTAGTGCCGGTTAATACAATAAATGTAGGCAATAAATCGTGTTTTAAATGAGCTTTCGTTTAAATTTAACCCTACAACTGACGCAACGTCAAACTTGAGCATTTTGTTTGTTCTTAACAACTATACGAGCCACGAAACAAGAACGCATTTCGGGCGGCGCTTCCCACACTCGTATCGAAGTGTGTAGCCTATGACAACAAGGCAGTGTTGCCCAGTTGGCGCGCCGATTCAGCCCGCTACGAGATTTCATGTTCACTATTTCATTGCGCCCATGGAAAATATTGCAAATAGGGAATTTGTGTTTGCATATTCTTAAAGAGGATAAAATTTTGAATGCGACTGTCTAAGAGCCAAGTTTCTAGCCCCAGTAGTTCTCGAGTTATCGCGCCGAGAATAAACAATGCTGGTAAAGCAATAAAAATGCTGACTGTCCCCCTAAATAATTATCCAAACCAACATTTCATGATTATACATATTCCTGGTCATGAATGAGGCTTCAGTATGTAATCATATTTGGCTGTATTATAACCATACGCATAGCTTTTAATCAGTGCGTCTGTGAAAGTAGACTATCTTACTCGGTATTTTAGAAGTTAGTGTAAATAGTAGTGCATGTATGTTATTAGATTCATAGGTAATTATAATTATAAAGTAGTGCAAGTTGTATAATAAATTATTAACAATATATCTTAGTAAACCAAGCACCAGCGGAGAACAAGACGGGGTAAAAGGGGAGAGTAATACACAAGCAAGCTAGAGCCATGGTCTACGATGTGCATAGGTTTTTTGAAGAGTTGTCGGATGACGAAATACGTGCTAAAACAAACTTTTCAAAAATGCAGGAATTAACAGCCAGAGCCTGTAACGTAAGTGTCCGCAACGTTTCGCAAATAATGAAAGAAGGCAAAAAAAAAAAAGAACAGCCATGATTAGGATTTATCTACAAGTTGGCAATGTCTAGGCAGCATCAACAAAAAGATGACATGTCATTACAATCCGGGCCCTGATGATGATTATTATTATTATTATTATTATTATTATTATTATTATTATTATTATTGATAAATTCAGCCTATTCCTTTTAAACGAAATAGTTCTGAAGTTTATTATTTTTATCGGAATTCTTCCCCTCATTTTTTCATCGTTAATTTGAATGGAATGTTTGTAGTGGATCCTATGTCTTCTTTATGTCTCTCTTACATACAATACTTTAAATAACCTGACAATTTTTCTTAAAATATTTGTCTATATTGACAAACGACGACATTAAAAATTATAATAAATCGTTATATTAATATATGATTGTTTATTAAATTAGGAATAAAGTATATATAAAAAGGTAAAGTGATTCCGGTATGTGCCGTGGAGACTCGTAGGGTTTTCGCGAGGTTGAGGCTCCCAGATTGAGACATCGGCACAGGAAGGTGGTATGGTTGTCAGCACCGGCCGCTTTTTACCCCCCAGGAATACACCTGGTAATCATTTCTGTTAGAGGCTGAGTCGACCTCAGGGCCATAGCGCCACCAGAAGAATTAGGCCAACCACCACGCCACGGCGTACTCCAATAAAGTATACAGTATACAGTAATAATATGGCTAAATGCAAATCAATCTTTGTAAACTAAAATTCAATTGATATTATACAAGGGAATTAATTAGTTATTAATTTATTATACATTTCTATCATAGGGCTATGTCCGGTTCATCCTTAATTAAATCTATTTTGTGTGTTTACCTGTTTCATTACAAAGTACCGGTACCAGTAACATATAGGCCTACTTGGGAAAACCCATTTCAGCTGTTCTGTTTGTTTCGGCCAACCTAAATGCTTGCCTCAATTTGTATTTTTATATTGAACTTTAAATAATAAAAAGACTGCTTTAAACCACATTTAAATAATCTTGACCACCCTCGATAGGTATTATTTAGTGATAAACTTATCTCCCTTGTGGGACTTGACCTACCATTCGACCGCTGCATCATCTGTCATAGGCAGATGGCCGTTATTGATGGCTTTCTGCAGGGCCGTCGCGTGATTTTTTGGCGCCCGGGGCAAGATTTCGTCAGGCGCCCCCCAAAAAAAATTAATCCCACGTGCACCCGCCCGACATTCCACCTGTAAGGATTCAAACACAAACACACAGCGAGCGACGTGACGCGACACTATCAAATACATAATGGGGTTAAACACGCATTATTATTAGGTTATTATTATTAACAGTATACAAGCAAATCCAGCTGTTCAATTATGAGCAAATATTTATTTTGGGGTAACTTAGAAAATATAAAGTTATTGGTGTCAAATATTTATTTGTTCAATAAATACAAACAACGTAATATTCAAAATTCAGTTATACTTAACTTTAAAAAATACGTTATGTACATCTAACATAATATTTCAAATTTTGTTATTTTATTTTTGCCGTTGCCACGGCGCCCCCCTGGTCGCGGCGCCCGGGGCAATCGCCCCGGTCGCCCTGCCCACGCGACGGCCCTGGCTTTCTGTACCTGAGCCGCTACTTCTTTATCAGGTAGCTCCTCAGCTGGTGTCCAGACTCCCTTACCTCACAAAGATTCCAGGAAGTACCAGGAATCGAACCCAGACCTGCGGATACGCTGCCAGGGCATGGACATGCTTCTTTTTTGAGGGTCACTCGACCGAGATATGGATTCAGCCCCTGATCCGATGAACATTGAAATGGAATATTTTTTCTAGGGATCGAACTCTGGACTACACATGAGAAGTAGCAGCAATGGACCATACTATTCGTTGCTCCCTGCTTACATTTTCAAATTTTGTTTATTGTAAATACCACGTGTAAACTGCTGATCTGGCTCGTATCACTCATCAGCTGCTATAACAACGCGCGCGTATTTGCCCTCTCTTTCTAGCTCTCCTGAGCGCTCTCTTTCTACCGGGTGCACAATGTGGCAACCAATGTCACCTCTGCACGCTGATTGGTCTGCATTCTTGTTTCGTAGCTCGTATAATGGAAAAACAGGGAATCCGTAGGCCTATCTCTTCAGAATTTAGTTCTTCAATCTGCACCGATCGCTTAAAAAGTTCTGTACTTTTGCTAAAAAAGTAGATTTATATAAATACCCCATCAAATAACAAACAACTTACATGCGTTATTGGGATTGGACGTAAAAGCAGTAAGAAGATATAATAATTATAGGCTATGATTAATATTAGATATAATAGTAATAATGATTATGCTTGGGCGAAAATTTACACTCCCCGAACAGTTTCAAGCTCTTCCCTAACGTAAGAGATCAGTGCATAAAAATTGTAATAATACTGCTTGAAATAATATTACAGTTCTGCGTATTTTATATAAAACTATTATAATAATTTAACATACATTATGTCGCGTCAAAATACAAGGGACAGAGTATATGTCATGGCAACTGCTTTTTTTTTCAAAGTAAGGCTATGGTCCCTGAGATGCTGTATGTCACTAAAGAATATACGCCTATCTGTATTATGTGGATACGTCATTTGATGGCAGTGTGACACACGGTTATACACACAGAAAACATGGTAAGTCAGATGTGTGTCAGCCACAGCACAAAATGGTTAAGAACAAGATTAGAACATAGTTCTTACGTCACAGATTGCCATTTTGCGATGGAAAAATTCCAGATACTGCCACAAAGTACTTTCAGGGTGTCTTCCCACTACCATGTGCATCTAGTACCCATAATATGCATTATTCGTATATTTCATACTCTGCACTTCCATTTCTATATTACAGAATATCAAATTGGTCTCGTACTTTCAAGGAAACAAATTGTTGCTGTTACTTTTCCCCCATCTCTTCCAGTATTTTACAGTGATATTTTTCGTTCTAAGTTCTGATCCTATAAACCCATGGTGGCATAAGGCCTCCAAGTGGAGGTTTCAGTATCTTGACTAATTTTGTTATGCTTATTTTCCATGAGAGGGCAGAGGGACATATGGTAAGGCCATCACCTGATAAAGCCCCTCGGGAAATTAAGGAATTAATAGGACGTGAAAAGGTCGGAAAATTTTGCCCAGAGTCTCTTGTTTAGGCTTGGAGTTCTTTTATGTGCCGTAAATCTACATGTGCCCCCCCCCCAGCTTAAAGTCCCTCCCGGAGCAGTCTGTGCCCAGGACTTTTACTCTTATCTTGTATAAAAAATTTAATTTTTAACTAATCTAGACATATAAGTAGATTGTTGCTTAAATCTGTTTATTTGTCTTTTTACTTTAGACATGAACATTTCAAAGAGCTAGGGCAAATTTAATCAGGTGGATACATTTCAGAAGCTGTAAAAGTTATAGAAAATATTTTTTCATAAAGATTAAGGTACGATATTCACTGAGAATAAAACTTTCCTGATACATTTCTTGGAGCCTGTTCTTGGTGTTTCCTCGATGAATGTTCTTATAAAAATACAGAATTAGAATGTGCGAAATTATTTCACCTTTTGACTGCATGTTAAAGAAAAAGGATAAAATTTCTGTAAGGATTAATTAATTATTAGATGAAAATGCTATATAAAACCACATTTTCGTCAAAGGAATGGGAAGTCATCATTGAAAGAGAATAGCTAATTTTAATTAACATATATAAGTTCTTATAATAATTTCTCTATTGCTTTTTCCCACCTAAGTAAACAGTAACCATTAATTCGTTATTTAACTCCGGCGAAGTTCACAGCCTCGGGTAACCTCAGATGGCTCGTGGAGTGAACCACTTTTCTGGAGGCAGAAGTAGGGCATCGATTCGAGCTCCGGATCTTTCCCCTGATTCTATTCAGTCGGTTTCTTATCTGGCATGCATGAAATGCTAATATAGACTGATGTATAAATTAAAGAGGTAAGCGACAATTTTAACAACGTAGAGTAACTCGACTAATTATGTTAATGATTTGCAATTCTGTTTCTTGTTTAAACTTGAGTTAGAGTTTCGCATTCATTCGTGTTACTTCAAGAGTCCCACTTGTCTGGTTGCTGAGGCGTCATGAGCGACTCTGTTGCGTAGATTCTCATTACTGCAATAAAATGCACGGTTCATTTAATGGGTCCTATAAGATAAATCTTCCCATTTGTATGTTTTAATTGCATGGATAATTCTTTTCATTGTGAAATCACAGCATTCAGGAGGTCGTAAGCATGACGTACATATATATTTTTGTTAAAGAAACATTTTAGTAAACAAGGTTGAACCCATGGTTCTTTTAAAAACTTGAATGCAACTCTGATATTTGCAGGACTTTTAGGTTGTCTTCATTACGTTTAAAATACGTTTAAATGTATGCTTAATTAACGTAATCAATGTAACATATTTTTGTTCCATATTATATATTTTACATACAGTTGTCAAGAACTTGAATAATTATTATCCGATGATGCAGGGTTCTAATTTGGCGCTTGTTTATATGGAAACTCAACTTTCACACACTCAGTTACTATAGCATGTAGGCCTACACCAATAGCTACCGTCAGAATTTTACTCCACAGCATTTCGTGTTCATATGAATTATAAGGAACCTTCTTTCCAAAGATAATAAAAATTACAAGCAATAGAGCTATATTCACTAATTAATTATGCATCAGTCTGCTGCACTCTTTCATGTCGTATACTAATAAAAACAAAATAATCGTGTTGCTTCAGTTCTATTGAGAAGTTGTGATAATGTGCTTGAATTTCATTAGCAGTTGCACTGTATGTTTTATGTGTAAAAAAATGGATACAATTTACAATACAAACAAAATAACGAGTATTTATGTCGATAAAACTAATTAAATGTTAGTTTGTTACATCACGTGTAAATAACTGCTTTTTTACACTATGCATTTTACATATATTACGTATAAAATATTTATTGGTAAACTACTTGCCCTACCCTGTAGATTCTTTAATCACTGAGCTACCGGTACCTAAGAACTCATCCACATCTGATCATCCACTACAGACCGCTCGACAGACCATAAGTTGTCAATCATATGGTTAAAGACATTCTATTAGCGGTGAATCATCTATCGTTGTGTAATTATGATATGTCCTCAGAGAGTGTTTCAGCTGAAATTGTAAGTAGAACTCATATAAGTCTTTGTGCACCATGGAGTTAGACTTTTTTCCACCCCAGGGTGTAACTGTCGGTATAGCACTGGCTAATCCTGGTCCAAGTCGAATGCGTAATTCGGAATACCACATTCAGCAGGCACTCGCGAAGAAATGTATTCTCATAGAATAACGGAAGGGAACAATGGTGAACGGCAAAAGAGGAATAAGTGTCATTATATTAGTGGGTCAGTGAGTTATGGACATATAATTATTATAATAAGTATTATTATTCTTTTCACTACTATTATTTCTATTATTATATACTATTTCTGTTCTCATTGCCCATTTTCCTAAGCCAAAAAAGTGTGAGTGAGTATAAATAAGGTATCAGTCGAAATGTTTTCTTTTCCACTTAAAATTTTGTTTTTAAAAGTCGTTTCAGTATTTCAGTATCAAAGCCCTAAAGGGGATATAGAAACCGATTCATAACAACTCATACAAATTATAGATGTTAGCGATGTTGCTCAACCTTGAAGCTGAAATGTTAAAATAGAGGCCACTTCGTCTATCAAGTAAGTCCAAAAAGAAAAATTATTTAAATGTCAATTTTTAGTCTGTATATGTATTTCGAATATGAAATGTGAAAGAATGAATTCACAATAAATTAGAGTTGTTGACTTTTCTGTGTTATGGTCTGTGCATTTATTGAAACCTCAAGTACTTCTGAGTTGACCTTATCTACATTAACTTAAATATTTTTAATATTACTTATAATATTATTTTTCATGAAACACTCCTTAATCAAATATTCCTTGGGATTTCTTTTCAATTAGAAGGGTACTTCGCTGTATTCCATTTCTCACCTCTCCGACCAATCTGAAGCTATGGCCTACACGTCAGAAATCATATGCAAATTTCCAGTCATTTTCGTGAAAAATGCATATGTTTTTAAACCTTTCTTATGTGGCTACATACAATTGTATAAGATTAGATGTTTTATTATTATCATTATTATTATTTCATGAATTACTACTTCAATAATTGAATAAAAATCTGAAGGTTTTAATGTAAACCGTTAAAATCCATTTATATTTTTTAAAAATTCGCCACTATGACGGTAGACTTCAGCAAATTTTCTCCGCCTCACAGGGTCGGCAGGAGCATTTAAAGAGTTAATGTATTATTTTATATTTCGTTTGTATTCTTTACAATATTTTATCTTACTATTTGGTAGTGGGTTATTAACATAAGTTAAACCAACTTAGGTGAACTATAAAACTTATTGCAAGTAGACGTCAATGACGAGGGTAACAAAGGTCGAAACAAACAAGAAAGTCCTTCATTGTGGCAGTCTCATATTAGTAGATTTACAGAAATGTAAAAGAGCTTCTACGGGAGAAAATTCTGTTCCACCAGCGCCGACTTAAGTGACAGTAAACAGCCTTCTTAAATAATAACGACAAAGACACAGACGTATTATTCCCATATGTAGGCCAGGTCATATTTTATTTACATCACTCATAAAAGGAATAAAAACATGCAAGCACATGACCCATGGGTCGGAAATTTCCTGAAATATTATATAGCATGAACTTTCCTTGAACAATATTTTACGTGCATTACAACACAAGTGGGTTTGACGTCTTAGTTATACTAAAGGAGAAGGCTGAACATGTATAACTGGGACGCTAGGAGCTGAACCAAACACGCGCAGATAGCTTATCACCCACGGTAGCAATGGGGTAGGATCAGAAGAGAATGCATATACTGTACTATTCATTCCAAACTATGCGGTTCATAATAGTCCTAACCTATATACATTCCACACTATATCCCTACTCTGACTGTGAATCACTTTACTAACACTAACCTTCTTGCTAGAAGAACTACATTCGACATCCATTGCTCTTATTAACGTATCACACTTCACTATTGAATGCTGTGAGGATAGCTAAATGTTTTTCTACGGTCTGTACAGTATGAACTGGCAGGGAATATCACGTGATATGGTCAGACAGGTCTAGATTACTTCATCGTAGTCTACTGCGCATCCGTTTGTTTGGATCAGGTCTTATCGATCGAGCTATACCGCAGTAAATTATCAAATATTTGCTGAAACATTTTCGTTAACGCCGTTCAAATAGTGGCCGTTACCCCTGTCAGCTTCATTATGAATATTGTACATAATATGCAGTTAAACGTTAAGGAAAAACATGTCATTTATTTACAATTGCCAGTGGAAAAATTTATGCTGGAAGAAAAGTCTGTCAAATGTAATAAAAAGTTCAGCTTAGAATATCCGTAATAAAAAAGAAAAATAAGGTATGCAGTTTTCATTAAGAAGGATTTGTCAGTTTTTCTGCAGAGACTGAATCTAGTTACGAATTCTAAGGCGACCTCCCGCCCCATAGGACAATGGTTTGAAGTCAAAGGGTAGGAACTTTCTCGGAATACAAAGGCGCGTGTTGCATAAAGTCTAACACAACCAATTTGTGAAGACTAAGCTGATACGATAAAATGGATTTGCAACTCCTTCCTTCCTACGGCTTGCCGACTCACAAATCATAACCAACCAGCAACTTCCGCCTCTTTCATATCCATACATCGCCCACAGATATGGGTGTGGGGAGTGAGTCTGTTTCGAATTGTGTTAAGTTGAATTCCGTTATCCTTGCCAGAATTCGTAAGCAACGCTTTTAAAAGTAGTATCTACGGCATTAAAATGGATTGAAATGCAACGCTGCAACTTGGATTATGTTTATAGATGTAATAAAATATTAACACTACCGCAGGCCTTTGACTTCGTATATACACAGCTGTCTGAAATCACAATTTGTGCCTCCCGTTTTTGTTTCCTTATGTATTAGGCCTATCGGGTTGAAGCATAAGTCATGGCAACTTCGAGGGTCATTCAATAATATTAAAGAGACAAATTGATCCGGGGAAAAGACGGTTGGTAGTACAAGTTTGATACATTTAGGATTTTAAGTTGGCATCACTGGGATGAGTTCTAATCAGCTAAGGGATCAACATTGCTATGTTCATGACCTCAAAATTAAGTTTAACGATGTCGGGTCTTCTTGAAAATTCCACACTGGTTGAACAACGTTCTGTGATCCGTTTTTTGATAGCTGAAGGTGAAAAACCATCTAATATATATTCTAGAATGACTAAAGTGTATGGTGAAAGTTGTATGAACCGTGGAAATTTTTACAAGTGGGTAGAACAGTTTAAAAGTGGCCGAAAATCAGTGACTGACGAACACCGTTCTGACCGGCCTGTTGAAGTTGCAACTTCCTCACTTGAAACTCGAATTGATGACATTATTCGTGCGGACCGCCATGTCACAGTGGAAACGATTGTAGAAAAAGTTCAAGTTAGTGTTGGTACAGTTCATAACATTATACAGGATAACGAGGATGACGAGAAATTTGTGGGAAATTGGCTCCGACACCAAGACAAAGAGTTCTTTGCAGCCATAGGCGTAGCGAGGGGGGGGGGTTTTGGGGGTTTGAACCCCCCCATTGATTAAAAAAAGGAAAATTGTATAATTTTTTTAAGTCTGCCCATAAATTGCTTAATACAAGTATAAAGCATGGGAAGCTTAAAACTCGTTATTTTGCGTCTTAATTTTTAAAATTTTCCGGGGAAGGATCCCCGGAAGCTTAAAACTTGTTATTTTGCATCTTAATTTTTAAAATTTTCCGTGGGAGAACCCCCGGAAGCTTAAAACTCGTTATTTTGCAACTTAATTTTTCAAATTATCCGGGGGAGAGCCCCCGGACCCCCCTCTCCTTCCATACTCGCCAGACCCCGCGGATGTTATAACCCCCCCCATATGGTCGGCCTGGTTACGCCTATGTTTGCAGCCGGTATAAAAAAAGCTAGTAACCCGCTGGGAAAAGTGCATAAATGTTGATGGGGGATTATGTTAAAAAGTAGGAAAAGTCTTGTTTTGTAAAAATAAACGGGGTTTTCTGCAGATCAGTTTGTCTCTTTAATTATTGAATGGCCCTCGTATTTTATTTTCTTAGAGTATGGCGATGTTACCATGAGATGATATATGTCACGGGAGCGGGTGGCATCTCTAGTATATGGTCACATCGTTTGGTATACGAATAGAGGCGATGGTATTACAGTTGATTCACTTGCAGTGAAGATTGGATATGAGAAGATGTGAACAGCATTTTTACATAAAAATAGTCACTATCCGAGGGAGAAATACCAGAGGATACCACAAGGAGCTTTGGGAAATAATGCCCATCCGTACCGAACTTGAAGGAATCATGACGGGGTATGTGTGCTTTCGTGCATCCAACTACCGTGATACTTTAGGGTAGGCCTAGAGTGGCATGATGCAGTCGCGTGTGCATGTTTACGGGTGTCGCTGTCCCACATCTAGTGCCCATAATCTGCATTACACACACGTTCCACACCCTGCCCTTTCATGTGTACATTTCAAAATTTTAGAATAGTTCCGCATTTTCAAAAAAGAAGATGCCATGATTTATGCCCCATCCCTCTTGTGTGTGTATGTGTGTGTATATATATATATATTTATTTATTTATTTATTTATTTATTTATTTATTTATAGCCTTCATTGTGTCGATTTACAATAGATCGTACTGAAAAAAAACTCGACCAAATAAGTCTTTCTGAGAATGTCTTTTACAATATGTAAAAGATGTTCAATATTTTACGTGCAAACGAAGAAAAAAATTATCCGGATACCCGTATGTATATGCCTTACATACATATATAGGTATATACATACATATATAGGTATATACATACATATATTATCCGGATACCCGTATGTATATATATATATATATATATATATATATACATACGGGTATCCGGATAATTTTTTCCTTCGTTTGCATGTAAAATATTGAACATCTTTTACACATTGTAAAAGACAATCTCAGAAAAACTTATTTGGTCGATTTTTTTCAGTACGAGCTATCGTAAATAGCCACAATGAAGGCTATAATTAGTTTTTAACAATGATATAAGAGAGGTGATGATCAAATAATTTAGAAACTGTTTCCAATGTACTGTTTGAACAAACCCTTTATAATATTGGAAGGCGTCAACCAAGCTTTTTAAACTACCAGCTGACGATCGTATTAAATCAAGTTCTTGGCATATGAACAGCTGAAATTAAGTATATGATCCAAATGTCAGTATGAAAAATAAAAAAGGTGATTCAGCATTTTGGGCGGATGAATGGAGAGAAAAAAGAACAAAAGCTAATGTTGAGAGGAACTAACGACAGAGGTAAGCCAGCAGCTGGTTTTCAGGCTGCGGATATTAAAACAATTCGGATTTGCATTTGTATTGCATTCTCACCAACAGATTCTTCCACGGAGCCGATAATAATGGATCGATAGCACAAGCCTCGAGCCCGACCCTACCTCTAAATGTTTTTCTCTAGACCAAGGCTCTTCAAATACCAATCCTAAAGGGATTTGCGAGACCAGAATTTCCATACAAATTTATGTAGTTTCCGAAACCTTACCGAGTTAAGCATATACCCAGACTTCGCTAAACTGAGATTATTTACAAAAAACTATTGTAACATGAGATCTAGTCATGAATAATAAAGTAAAGTAAAATTTTCTTATATAGGATACTGTAACTCCAAGATTTTTAGAAATTTGACCAAAATATCAAGTGAGCGTAGCTGTGAGACGCCTTCACCCAAAGGATCGTACTCATTTACGTTAGAGGCTGTGGGAACTGCGGATTTCGAAGCATGGGTTCGGTTCTCGGTAAGTTTCGCTTATTTTTCTAAGGTTGCTTTGTCAGGACAGCCAGGAATTACTGGAATAAGAAAGCAAGTCAAGGACAGAGGTTGTTAAAAATATAGACACGTACTGGAGTAAGATGTATTAATTTATCAATGTTTTATTTAGGAACCGTCTCAATCCCATTGAAAGATATACCTAAGACCAGCCTATTGCTAATGGCTGTATACCCTCGATCAGTGTGGACTATTTCACACTTATTGTAAATCATCGCACTTTACAATTATTATCAATTGTACCAAAATTCAATGTGTCATTGCAGAAAGGTACCTAAGTCATTTACTTTGGAAAATTGAGATATGACCATTGTCGGTATCCATGCACATAGACACGCATTCTGACAGAAAGGTACCTTTGTTTTTGACATCATAAGTTGTGACAAAGCCCATACGAAGTAATCTGCACTGCACTGCAGAAAGTTACTTACGCAATAGAGCTAGACAGGTTTTTTAGTATTTTTTAAAGCTTTGCTTCAAATGATTTGGCACCTTAATGCAATGATGCATCAATTATAATTACAATATCTAACCGACTTATATCTCCGTTCTGATATAATACTGGTTTTATCGTATTAGAATTGGTATTGTCAGATAAACTGACATACCGGTACATCCTATCAATTAAAAAAATAGTAAATTATTATTGTAACTAAAACAAATAAAACTAAACAGAAGGTATATAACCAATTTCAGTTTAAAATTATACTGATAGGTGACAAAAGCATATAGCGAGAATTAAGACTTTGTCATTGTATGTATAGTCAGTCCAATAAAGATAAAACCCACAAGTAAAAATTATAAAGGACATTAAAAGAAAAAAATAAATTTAATCTGAATATCTTCAGTAAGATTATTAATATTTTCAGTATAGGCTAAGTTTCATATTGCATAGAAGATCTTTCATGTTTTCGCTAATTTATTACTTTTAAGTTAGATCTTTATTCAGGATAAATAAGTTATTCAATTTAGAAAGTAATGTTTTCTCCATACAAATTGATTTATCGGTAACGGTACATCAAATTATTGTTTTAACTGCTACTCAGTATATATTAGTCACCAAAAAAGTTGTAAATAAGCAGAAATATAAGATTGAGTACCGTAATTTTTTATGTTAAAATACGAGGATTTTTATGCCAGTGTTACAGTTATCATTTATAGAAACAAGCTTTTCACTAAAATTTTCTTAATTGAGTTCATACACATAACTCAATGATGATTTTAGCTGAAGAATTATTATATTAATATTATAAATATAACTCTCAAAGGGTAAAAAACATATCGCGTTAGCTTGTAGTGCTCAAGTGTCTACTTAAGAAACATAGTGAAAACTAAAATATATTATGGGAGGCTTTCCTTAAACAATTTCACCCCTAATGTGCAAAATTTATGAACGCATGTCTGCTGCATACTGGTGCGGAGTGCGTACTGGAGTAATTCACGTGTGCACGGTATTTCACCCTTGCAGCCTGCTGGAGTGTAATATTGCCGACCCATGATACTTCATTGTGCATTCTTGAGACGCTAGTGGTAATCTATTCGTTTCCAGTAAGCCATACCGACTCATATTCTTCTTATCATCTCTGTACAGGTTGTTCGATGTGGAACACATAACTTCCTCTGCCCAAATAAAAGTTTTGCCTCTTAGTATAGTATATGTACGACATCCTCTTCATATAAATTGGTTGTAAAAATGAAGAGAACATGGTCATCACCAGGGCCCGGATTCTGATGACCTAAAATTGTTTGAAAAATGACCCTGTATTTTAAAGAAAATGACTTTATAATTATTTTAAAATGACCTAAAACTGATATTTTATATACAAAAAAATATTATTGTACACACAAAGTTATCGACTAGTTTGTACATAGGCCTAATTGTAAATACTGTAAATAACTGTAATGTTGTGAATATTCTTTTCTCACGGAAATTTATTGACCTACTGGCACTGAGGCACTGGTAAGTCAAAACTCGGCATTTACTTTTGTGGTCTGCCGGATTATATTGTTGTTCATTGAGGGTAAACAGTAGTTTGAACTCTGAAATCCAAGCAGGTGGCATACTCTAGTGCCAAGTCAATCTAATAACAATAGTAATATAATACAAAATTTTGGCGTTTCTTTGATTCTCATTTCCGACTGAGACATGACAACACTTTAACGCCGAATTTTTCCTTCTTGCGTTAAACAAACAACACTTCAAAGACAGCACCACTAGCGACGAAAAAAGTTAATATACTCAATGTAAATACATGAAAATGACTAAATAAGATAGTAAATGACATGAAAATGAGAAAATAATGACCTAAAATTGAAATAAATGCCCTAAAGATTTAAAATTGTATAAAATGACAAATATGACCTAATAAAAATGAATTTCTACAATCTAGAGGCCATGATTAGGATTTATCTACAAGTTGGAAATGTCTATGCAGCATCAATAAAAAGATGACATGTCATTAGAATCCGGGCCCTGGTCATCACATTGCATTGCAACCCCAAAGGATCCACAACTCACATAAACTGTGATTAATACACTCACGTAACTTTCTTTACCATAAGCATGAACAATATACCTTTCTCCCTTCACATTCTGGTATAGAATAAGATGTATTGCAAAGAGCGCGTATTTAGTTGTATCAAACTGATCCAAAACGTTATTCATCACCAGCTCAAGCACCTTATGTACAAATTTTAAAAAAATTGTTAGAGCCTTTTTCGAGAGAATTACGAAAAACAATGTTTAAAAATGTAAAGTTGCTGCAAAAGTAAGAGGAAGATGTCATGAATTTTCATATCACCACGAGAAGGTACTAAACTCAAATATAAAATGTTGTTTTCATGTGATTTTTCGTCCTGGATCTAGGCTGTTCACAGACACACAGGCACATACACCGACATACACACAGAAATATTTTTGAAAATAGTAATTTTTTGATTCAGGGTACTCAAAACATGTATTTATGTTAAAAACTCGTCTTCGAATTTTTAGGTCGAACACAATACTTCCTCTACCTATAGCCTAAGTGCCTATGGTATGGACACAGGGAGTAACTTAGGTAATATATATAATATGAGGAGTATTTGTTACAAAAAAGTCTGTTAAATACCGAGCATCAGTGTGTCATTCATGACATGGCTCCTAGAAAAATCATTGCCATGGTATTTCATGTATAGTTGGGGGTAAAACTCCCATTAAAGCCACGTGTCAGGATATCTATCGATTATCAGAAGCCTTAGACATAATTAAACATAAACTGATTATATTGATTAATATTAATTAATCAGACAACTGCACTCTCATTTGAATGACTAAAATTATATACTCATATTTCGCATTCGAATGAAGAACAAACTGAAGGAATCTGAACCATTCAGTCCTTTCACAATGTAATCTATGATAGCAAAACTTAAAGAGTCACCGCAGGTTGTGAGGATCGATCACCGAATAAAAAGATGATTGATACAACCTGTAATTTCCTGGATGTTGGTATATGAGGATTTGAATACACAAATTAGGAAGATACCAAGCAAGATACCAACTTGATTGTTTTAAATCAACTTTAACTCAACAAAATTATTGTCGGCCTGGGTGGCGCATGCCCAAGGTAGCGGGTTCGAACCGGGCCCAGATGCCCAAGTTTGTAGATTTACAGGGAAGTAAAAGAACTCTTGCCGGACAAAATTCCTGCATACCAACCACGGTCACAGGCCTATGATGTAGTACATCCCTGTCGTTAAATGACCTTAAAACCATCATCAAAAGGTTTATTTACTTCATGATTTGGGTCTAAGCCTACATCTTCACATGTGTTTACTAATTTTGTACAATCTGTGTGTTTTAGTGTGTTATATCGTAACTGCAGCAAAAACAAATCAGAACTATTGCATCTTTTTATGTGATATAGGCTACGTGATAATATTAAATACATTAGTATAAGAATTCCTTGTGTACTTCAATACTTTTTGCTAGTTTTATCGCGGGTAGAAGGTAGAAGAAACCAAACAACATTCTATAATATCCTGTTACAGAGGAAACAGTTTATTATTTTTCTTGTTCGTGAAACAGATTCAGCGTGTAAAAAATTGTTCCATTGAGACCACAATTAACACTTTACATGCCGGTTTTATTAATATATAGTTGAAAAATTACTCTACTTTCAAATACAGTATCTTTTATTCCTACAAGTAACTTTCAAAGCTAGTTTTGAAATTAAGCGTCATAAAACGCGCTATGAATTAATGTTTCCAAAAACATACGCATTTTAGTATCGTAGAAAAGTAGCAAGTTTACAGAAAGTGGCAAATGGCATTTTTTTTTCACTCCGTGCCAATAACTGATGCATACGTTATAGTGTAGTATATGCACTATTCAGTTTAGTTTCTACTGAATATTTTATTAAACTTTTGTGAATTGAATTTATGTTATATTTCATTAAGTGAATATCATTTCGTTTATGTTTTTCATAGAATAATTTATACAGTAAAATATTGTTGTACAAACAATGTTCACCACTCCTTGGGTATGGACTTTAGACAAATAATTTGATTGTTATTCCCTCTGAAGAGCAGAGGTAAAGTACTTAAAACTCTGGTTCGAATATCTGTATGCTCGATTGTATAATGTGGCATATATTCAAATTTAAACATATTATGTGAAATGTTAGTAATCCAAAATGTGCTTTATATAATTGTAATATTGAAATATTATCTCTGTTTTTAATATTTCTACTTTTCTCAGCAATGAAAATAAATGCCATAGATATTATTGAATTGATTATTGAAGCATACACTGTATATATTTGTAATATATATATATAATATATATTATTATATTATATATAATTTATATATATATATATATATTACTTATAAGAAATTATTATACAAATGTGAAAACGTGATTTAATTAAGGATTGCAACTATAAACAGGAAAGAGCCATTGTAGCTGCTCGTGAGGTCAGTTCAGTAATAACAGTATTAGTGGTGTCAGAGAACACAAACAACGCACATGTTCAGTATTATCAATTACAAGCATTGTCTTAATGTATCAAAGTAGGGCTAAGTATATGAATTTGTATTTAAGAAAATAAAAAAAGAAGAAAAATTGACTAGACTCATAATAGGGTCGAGAGACACCATTGTGAGATGTTTTGCCACCTTCTGCCGTGAATTTAATTTCATCTCGGACTTACTAAGAGAAATATCCATAAGCCTATCGGCATTAAAGGGCTCTTCATTAATTTAACGCCCATCATATTTTATTCGCCCCAAAACAGCTAATTGATTTGATATTAGTGTTCAGTTATGTTTGATACTTGAGATTTGTTAGATTTTTTTATTTTCTTGGCTATCTATAATAATCCTTTAATATTTATTCTTGTCTACTTTCGGCTTTGGTGATATTTTATTCAATGCCAATTTCCTCACGGCCTCCTAGTAATTATTATTTTTATTGTCAAAAAACAATTGATCACTAGTTCTTTTCTCTATTAAACTCAAATCACCGTTTATTTTCAGTTTATTTTTATTATTTTAAGTAAGTTACAGAATAATTATAAAACATATTTTATTTCATTCTCTCACTATTCTTTTTGATTGCTTCACAATCTACATTTTTCTTTAAATATTTAATTGCTCAATCGTTTAATCTTCGCCCAATGGGATTGATTTTCTAGTATTGTTATAAGTCATTGTTTTAATTCAAACCATTCATTCCTTCTTCTTCGTCCATTGTGCAATCCTCTTTAAGGATTATAGTTCATTTTGGACTTAACCAGCAGTGGTTTTTATCATCATAGAGCTTTATATTTCGCTTCCTGCGAGTTAAAGTTTCTTCATACTTGGTATTAATTGCACAGAAGCAATTTTCCACGTTTTATTCACTGAAGATTGGCTGAATTTGTTTAGTGTCTCTACCAGGCATTTCTTCAAGGATTGATTATCTTAATTATGGCCTGATTTAGACTTCAGGATTACTTCTTGAGTGATATTAGCTTCAAAGGAATTTTTATTACCAAGTGAGTGTTTTAAGACCTAAAATTATTTCATACAGCTTGTAATATTGCATTGACTTCATCGCAACATAGCTGTATTTACATTGATACGCAATATAATTCAGTAACATTATTATTGCGTTTATAATTTGTGAATTCAAGCATCACATTGACTGTGAATGTTATAATGCAACATATAATTGCTGCATATATGTATTTATTATTATTCACATCATTTCTTCAAATGGTCCTCCGAAGTTGTCATTAAATTGATCTTTTAAACCAGCAAGTTTCATTTATTGGCGGTAACAATCATCTCTGCTCTTAAGAAGACCTTCAAGACATCAATGAAGAATCTAGCGAGTGATTGTGATTTAAGAAGAGCTTAGTGTCAGCGTTACATGGCCTATGGTCTTTGTTTTTGTAAACTTATTATCTTGCTTTCTAAACGGAATGTACTGCGTGCATTTAATTCTTATCAGCCTTAATTAATTCTCATATGGTCTGCTGCTGATGCACGCGGTACATTTTTTGGATCCATAACCGGGCCGGATGGAACCTCTATTGTAAACACACCTATTGTAACCGACACTACTTTTCATTCCGCCCGGACTTATTGAATATAAGTTCATTTCTATCAAGCTGTTGGTGCTCCAGGTATTGCTGTTTGAGCACTATTTATGATAATATAATTGATATTTGAAGCACATTGTTCTTCTCCTGACTATTAAGGTCAGTTTGAGCGTAGTAAATAATACTATATCTTTCATATTCAAGCAAACTTGAGTGCTTCGCCTCCGTGTTTTTTACACGTGTGAGGCCATTTTCAACAGCTGATTTCAGTGTAATTTTTCAAGGGTATTTGTATTAACACGCTTGTACTCACCTTTGTTAAACCAGTTACACTTTTCATGTGTTTTGTCCGATACGCGGGCAACCATTAATCTTTGTATTTGTCCCGAATGCGGGCAACAATTAAGTTAGACTCAGATTCCTAACTTCAATAAGTGAAGTATTGTGATTTTCTAGGACAATTGATTGCGAATATCACATCATGGATAATCCTGAGGTCGTGTTAAAGTCCCTTAAAGCTAAGCGTACTCCCATTAAGGCGAAGATTACGCGTAAGGCTAATGATATCCTTAATTCAGTTATTGATGATGAAGCATCTTATCAAGAATTCTTAGTTTTTAAAACCAAACTTGATCAGTTTGAGGATGATTATGACAATATCCAGTCTCAAATAGACGAGATAGATTACTCTGAGCACGAACAAGCTTATAGGTTAGAAGTCGAGGAAGTTATAAAGCGAGCTACTCGCTATTATATTAAACAAGTTAGTTCTTTCAAAAAGGCTATTGCTGACCGCGAAAAAGCCGAGGCTAAAGCTATTGCCGAACGCAAAGAGGCCGAGGCTAAAGCTATAGCTGAGCGCAAAGAGGCCGAGGCTAAAGCTATTGCTGAACGCGATAGAGCCGAGGCTAAAGCTATTGCCGAACAGGAACGGGCTAAAGCTGAGCGCAAAGAAGCTATTGCCGAGCAAGAAAGGGCCGAAGCTAAAGCTATTGCCGAACAGGAACGGGCTAAAGCTGAGCGCAAAGAAGCTATTGCCGAGCAAGAAAGGGCCGAAGCTAAAGCTATTGCCGAACAGGAAAGGGCAAATGCTGAACGCGATAGGGCCGAGGCCAAAGCTAAAGCTCTTGCTAGTTTTGAACGGTTGAGGGTTCAACTTTTCAATATATTTCAAACCATACATGAATTTGAAATTCAGGATAAACTCTCATACCGTAAAGCTTTGTTTCATCGTTCCGAACTTCAAAGGCTTATGGATAGATATAGGGATGAAAGTCCTCAATTTTTTTATGTTTCAGATCAGGAGGCTGAGCATCTAGAAGAGCATATTCAAACTGAATATGCTGCTGCTTTTTTATTTATTGAGTCACTCATTCTTGACAACAAGCTATTGTATGAGCCTGAACAGTCTCAATCGACTAGTCAGCGTTCATCGCTTGACTCTCATACCCCTACGTTACCCAAGCTCCCGGAAATAAATTTGCCTCACTTTTCCGGCGATCCTAGGAATTGGATTGAATTTAGGGATACTTTTACATCCCTCATCATTAATCACAGTCACATTTCAGATATGGATAAATTCCAATATCTGAAATCATGTTTGTCTTTTGAAGTGATGACTGTCATACAAAACATTCCTGTTTCGTCCGCTACTTTCGAAGTAGCTTGGAAAACCTTGGCAGAAAGGTTTGATAATGATCGTTTGATTGCAAATACGCACTTAGATCATCTATTCTCTGCACCCTCCATAGTAGGGTCTTCCGCAGAGTCACTTCAACGCTACTTGGACCATTTTATAAGCACCGTGCATGCTCTGCACGCTTTGAATACTGAGGTTCCCTTGTCTGACCTCATCATTTCCCGTATAATTGTGGATAAGCTCCCTGTGAGTCTAATCAAGGATTGGGAGTCCTCAATTAAACTGGGTAGGCTTCCTAAACTGGAAGAATTGTTTAGCTTTTTGGAGTCGAGAGTCAGAGTGTTGCAGATGACGGAGGCAGCCCTGCGTAGTCAGTCTGCTAAATCTGCATCTACTTCTACTGTCACTACCAAGGCTAAAGTCAAACATCAGCCCACAAGAAACAATTGTATTTGTTGTCATAATGCGCAACATCCTCTCTTTCACTGTGACAAGTTCAAGGCAATGAAATTTGCGCATCGTGATCAATTTGTGAAGGATCACAATTGTTGTCGTGTTTGCCTTGGCGCAAACGGCCACGAATCCAATTGTAGTAATTATCGTTGCAATGTTTGCAACGCAAAACACAGCACTTTTTTGCACAATTATGTTTCTAATAATTCGCAGGCAGAAAATACAGTCAATGTAATGTCCTCTGGAAAATCACAGCAGAAATGTCTGCTTCCCACAGCCACTGTGGTAATTCTCGACATAAATGGTCGTGCTGTAGAGGCTACAGCGCTTCTAGATAGCGGTTCTGACTGTAACCTAATCAGTAATAGGATATTTAAACAGTTAGGCTTATCTCCTTTACATCATCGCACTACGCTGGCTGGTGTACTGTCCACTAATGTAAGCACACTAAGGCTTGCATCGATATCACTTAGATCTCGTGCCACTCCTTGGTACTGTGATACTGAGGCTATTGTTGTCCCAGAAATCTCCACATCCAAGTTTCCGAAAAACGTAATTGACATTCAGGGATGGAATATTCCCCCCAATCTGCAATTAGCTGATCTGCAGTTTAATAAACCTAAGTATGTTGACCTGCTCTTGGGAGTTGAAATCGTTTCCCAAATCATAGTTCCTGGTCAGATATCTGCCCCCAACTATCCCACCATTCAGAATTCCAAGCTAGGCTGGTACTTATCAGGCAATTTGCCTCCTTCTCCCTCTCCCCAACGTCGTCATACTCATTTGACTCATTGCGAGAAGCGATTCAATCAGAATAAGTCTCCCATATTCGAACCTGCTAATTCCGGGGAAACCTATGCCAATTATTCAGCCTTCCTAACTTCTAATGAAGATGTTAGTAATCAACTCACTAAATTTTGGGAGTTAGAGAAGGTTTCTAATTGCGCTCCTTTCCCTGACGAGTCCTTCTGTGAGAAGCATTTCTTAGACAGTACCCAGAGAGATTCTGATGGGAGGTATATTGTGAAGCTTCCCTTTCGGGTTGCCCCAGAGACTTTGGGCAGTACTAAAGCCCAAGCTTTAAAAAGGTTTCATTCTTTGGAGAAGCGATTATCTTCTAATCCCTCTCTCCATTTAGAGTATTGCAAGTTTATGTCTGAATATGAAGAGCTGGGTCATATGGAACCTGCTATTGAGGATTGTACTGCTAAGTACGAATATGTAATTCCTCATCACCCTGTATTTAAGCCATCCAGCACTACCACTAAGTTGAGGGTAGTGTTCGATGCTTCGGCGAAATCTTCTTCTGGCAAGTCACTTAACGACATTCTTGCCGTAGGTCCAGTAGTGCAGCCAGATCTGTTTTCTATATTGCTCCGATTCCGTTTCAAGCCTATTGCTTTTACTTCTGACATTGCCAAAATGTATAGGCAAGTTTTGATTCACAAGGATCATCAGCCATTTCAACAAATATATTGGAGGAGTTCTCAAGCAGAACCCATACAGTTATACAATCTGAAGACTGTGACCTATGGCACTGCTTCAGCTGCTTTTCTAGCTACTAGAGCTTTGAAGCAGCTTATTATTGATGAAGGTTTTGACTTCCCATTGGCATCCTCAGTCATTAGCAACTGTATCTATGTGGATGATATCGTGGCTGCTGCCGATACTGTTGAAGAGGCTAAGGCTACCATCAATCAATTAAGACAGTTGCTTCCTTTAGGTGGTTTTCAACCACGTACATGGAGTGCAAACGTGCCCGAGTTAATCCAAGATATTCCAGTTGAAGACAGGGAACTTCTTGACTCTCGCACATTTGGCGACTGTGACGCTAGTGCTTTAAAGGCCCTTGGATTGATTTGGCAACCCTCAAATGATGTATTAAGAATAGAAACTTCTATCGATTGTTCTAAACCCTTTACTCGTTGTACGAGGCGTAACTTGCTATCTTGTATAGCTTCTATATTTGATCCTTTGGGATTGATTTGCCCGGTGGTATCCCTTTGCAAAATGATATTTCAATCTTTATGGAAGCAAACCAATTCATGGGATGAGCTTATTCCAGACTCAGTTGCCACCAAATGGTGCAAGATTCATAGTCAGCTAAATGCTATTTCTAATATAGCCATTCCTCGTCTCGCATTGCTGCAGAATGCAGTTTCCATTCAAGTCCATGGTTTCTGTGATGCTAGTGAAACCGCATATGGAGCCTGCATCTACCTACGCTCTGCAGATCAATCTGGTAATTTTAAGAGCGCTTTGCTTTGTGGAAAATCACGCATTGCTCCAATAAAGGCAATGACTATTCCCAGATTGGAGCTTTTGGCAGCTCATCTTTTGTCTGTCTTATTAAGCAAGGTACTGCCCATGCTTCAATTGAATTTAGAATCAATTCATCTCTGGAGCGATTCTAAAGTAGTCTTGAGTTGGCTGACTCATTCACCTACCACACTGAAAACGTTTGTGGCGAATAGAGTTGCTGACATCCAAGAAACTACTTCTATTGATTCTTGGTCGCATGTTATTTCTAAAGACAATCCTGCTGATATCATTTCGAGAGGATCTACTCCCTCAGATCTCCTCAATAATCCATTATGGTGGTCTGGGCCTGCTTGGTTATCTGAGGATATTTCCAAATGGCCAGCTAAGTATTCTCCTTCTCATTCTACTCCGCCTCCAGAACTGAAGGTTGTAGCTCTTATTGAGTCTGATGTTTCTGACCTTAGCAGTTGGTTAGCTAAGTTCAGCTATTTAAAGACTGTTCGCATTATGGCTTTCATTTTGAGATTTGCCAATAATTGCCGTAAGGCTCAGACTCGGTCTGAAGGTCCATTGTTACCTATTGAAATCGAGAATTCAATCAATTGCTGTGTTAAAATAATTCAGCGTCAAGTTTATTCCAAGGAGATTCAATCTCTTTCCACTGGCATTGAAGTATCGATTACAAGCAAGCTACATCAGTTTAGCCCTTTCATGCTTCAAGATGGTATCCTTCGAGTTGGTGGACGTCTCAAACATTCCAACTTAACGTTTGAACACAAGCATCAGATGTTATTGCCAGCTAATCATGGATTTACTAGGCATCTTATTTATTATACTCATATTAAACTGTTGCATGCTGGACCTCAACTAATCATGTCACATTTAAGAGAGAAATTTTGGATATTTTCTCTTCGTAAGACTATCCGCAGTGTTTTGAGAACCTGTGTTAAGTGCTTACGTTTTAATCCTCAGCCATTTCAGCAAAAGATGGCTGACTTACCCTCTGTAAGAGTTAATTACACGTCCGCATTCAATGATGTTAGCGTTGATTACGCTGGGCCGTACTTCATCAAATATGGAGGTCCTCGCTCAAAGGTTCAAATCAAGGCTTACATAGCTATCTTTGTATGCATGTCTACGAAGGCAGTTCATATTGAGCTAGTCACCGCTCTCACTGCTCGTGCCTTTCTTTCTGCCTTCGCCAGATTTACTTGTCGAGGCATACCTGCTTCCATTACGTCTGACAATGGTAGTAATTTCATAGGCGCTAAGGTTGACTTACAGAATCTCGTCAAGCTACTCCAATCTAATGATTATCAATCTATTATTCAGGATGCCACTTCTCACCTACGTATTAAATGGAATTTCCTACCTCCTCATTCGCCACATATGGGAGGTCTTCATGAGGCTGCGGTTCGTTCTATGAAAATTCACCTCAATAGGATGGCACCTTCTTTCAATTTTGACTACGAAGAGATGTCTACTCTTCTCATTCAGATAGAGTCTCTATTGAATTCACGCCCTCTTACCACCCTGTACGAGGACGTCAATGACTCTAATTTTATTACCCCTGGCCATTTCCTTATTGGAAAGGCTATTATATCTTTACCTAGTCCAGATCTTTCTGGCGGGTATACTCTCCGTTCCCGTGGGGACAATCTTAATCATTTGGTGACCTGCATTTGGAAGAGGTGGTCATCTGATTATCTCCATTCACTTCAAAGGAAATCTAAATGGACTAGAACTATGCCTAATGTGTCAATAGGCACTCCAGTCTTAGTAATGGAAGACAACGTTCCTTCTTTGAGATGGATTATGGGTGTTATTGAGAAAGTTCATCCTGGTCCTGATTGTCTTGTCAGGGTGGTTACTGTTCGTACCTCCTCAGGTTCATTCAAGAGGCCAATTGTTAAATTGGCACCCCTGCCCATTCATGACTCGGAAGACTAGATAGTTAGTCTTTGTCTTCTAGGTACTTAATGTACTCTTGTAGTTATTGTTATTTGATCAATATTTGTTTTGTGTTTTCGTAGTTTTTGTCTTATTTTCTCAAGGTCAAACATAACTTCGCATCCTATTTAGATTATTCCACAAGTGGAATAATCGCGGGCAATATGTTCAGTTATGTTTGATACTTGAGATTTGTTAGATTTTTTTATTTTCTTGGCTATCTATAATAATCCTTTAATATTTATTCTTGTCTACTTTCGGCTTTGGTGATATTTTATTCAATGCCAATTTCCTCACGGCCTCCTAGTAATTATTATTTTTATTGTCAAAAAACAATTGATCACTAGTTCTTTTCTCTATTAAACTCAAATCACCGTTTATTTTCAGTTTATTTTTATTATTTTAAGTACAGAATAATTATAAAACATATTTTATTTCATTCTCTCACTATTCTTTTTGATTGCTTCACAATCTACATTTTTCTTTAAATATTTAATTACTCAATCGTTTAATCTTCGCCCAATGGGATTGATTTTCTAGTATTGTTATAAGTCATTGTTTTAATTCAAACCATTCATTCCTTCTTCTTCGTCCATTGTGCAATCCTCTTTAAGGATTATAGTTCATTTTGGACTTAACCAGCAGTGGTTTTTATCATCATAGAGCTTTATATTTCGTTTCCTGCGAGTTAAAGTTTCTTCATACTTGGTATTAATTGCACAGAAGCAATTTTCCACGTTTTATTCACTGAAGATTGGCTGAATTTGTTTAGTGTCTCTACCAGGCATTTCTTCAAGGATTGATTATCTTAATTATGGCCTGATTTAGACTTCAGGATTACTTCTTGAGTGATATTAGCTTCAAAGGAATTTTTATTACCAAGTGAGTGTTTTAAGACCTAAAATTATTTCATACAGCTTGTAATATTGCATTGACTTCATCGCAACATAGCTGTATTTACATTGATACGCAATATAATTCAGTAACATTATTATTGCGTTTATAATTTGTGAATTCAAGCATCACATTGACTGTGAATGTTATAATGCAACATATAATTGCTGCATATATGTATTTATTATTATTCACATCATTTCTTCAAATGGTCCTCCGAAGTTGTCATTAAATTGATCTTTTAAACCAGCAAGTTTCATTTATTGGCGGTAACAATCATCTCTGCTCTTAAGAAGACCTTCAAGACATCAATGAAAAATCTAGCGAGTGATTGTGATTTAAGAAGAGCTTAGTGTCAGCGTTACATGGCCTATGGTCTTTGTTTTTGTAAACTTATTATCTTGCTTTCTAAACGGAATGTACTGCGTGCATTTAATTCTTATCAGCCTTAATTAATTCTCATATGGTCTGCTGCTGATGCACGCGGTACAATTAGTCTACCAAACATCTAAAGTATTACCTGTATCGAATTGTGTATGATTGTATTCTGTGTCTTAGAGCAGAGGGAGCTGTTCCTCAGATAGCGTAAGTAAATAATATTTCACTATATCCGTATATCTATTTAAATTCATATGTTGTCTATTTGGATATTTTATATTTTAATCTAAACAAGCTAATAAAAATTCAAAACTTTACTGAGAAAATTTTCATAGAACGACATAAGAATATTTCTGTATACGAATGATATTTTACAAATTACTATTGTTGAGTACATATGTAGGTTAGCCCAGTAGTCTCGGTATCAGCTTGCCAAGTTCAAACCCCAGTTTAATTCCTTCTATGAATTTTTTTCTCTACAGGATATATAAACTTATGTTGTTTTCTTAAACCTGCTTAAATTATATTGTCAACAGTTTTACAATAGTCTATATCACATGTAGCCATAGAGGCAACGAACATTAAAATCATTCGCTTTTTGTGGGGTGGGGTTGAAAAGTTATTCATGTCATACGAATAGAATAATTGTTTAGTATCTCTGGCGGTTATATTTCATTAGTTTCGAACTGTAAAGTGTATGAAGGCCATTTCTTGTAATAAGAAGTATTTGATAGATTATATTAGTTCCTCATGTATACTTCCATGAAATATACAAACCACTGAATTATTTCTGTATTTCAGATATTGTACTTACTACAGTTCTGTTACTGAACTAAACTAAATAAATTTATTTCATAATTTTAGCTTTACATACCAGTCTGGTTGTCTCTCTCTTATTGTTGACTATCACAATGCCATCCTTATTTACGACATTCTTCAGACTTAAAAGCTTTATAAACTTTAGTTGTATTCCGGTACGAACAAAAACATATAAAATGCAGTTAGATTTCTAGAATTGACTTTAATGACAGAAAACTTGTGAAGTACCCCTTTGTTAAAATATAATTTATTCTTCTACTAAAAGTCCTTAACAAATTCATACTTAAATATTTTCAGAGTTCTATGTCATTACACATTTATGACGGAAGTAAAGCTGTATTATTATCGAGGGAATCGGGTTATTTAACATAATTGCATTATTTTATGATAATTATTCAGAAGCCTTAATTCAATAATTCCTTCATGGTCAGCTGTGTAACTTACATTACTAATTCGAACAGGATTGTTATGAAATTCTATATACTTATACCCCTTTGACCATATAATCAAACAAACTAATAATACTATTAACGGGTTCAGAATATGACAAACAAACTGAAGGGTTGGAATATAAACCTACTTATCTTAATCTGCTTATGACATGGGAATTCTGTTCACGTGTGGGCGTCTGTCTGTTTATTACCGGATTGAATAATTTTACAACGGTCTCAAAACATCTGTATGCTGTATGACTTTCATTGAAAATAATCTGTAATATCTATACTATTTTATTCACATCCATCATCATGTAGATGTAATTACAATTCAGACGATTTCAGATGTAAATTTTTTGTATGTTTTCGTTTTCTGTTAAAATATTAAATAAAACAAAAAATTCCCCTTTAAGAATTGGGAAGCGCTATTTGGTATCATCGCATTGTCCTATTACCAATTTAGTTACTGTTGGTATGAATTCAAATTTTCTCTTCGTCGTGAAGGCATGATCATCTGTTTTGTTCCAGAACATATCTAGGCTGATATAATGAATTTTAATATGTGATTGCTACATGCAGTGGAAACCAGTGATTTGGCGGGGATTTCAAAGTGTATCGACTGTATTTCGATCAGAGAAAATTGCGTTTGTACTTAATTAATCTTGTTATATATTAAAACTGGTTGTCACCGTCCTTTAGTTTTGATGGGTGTAATTATTCAACAGTGTTCCTCTTAATACTGACATAGCTTTGAATCACAGAGATAATGGACATAGTAAGCAAATAGCTTGCGTAATTCAGTGTATTTAATTCCTCGGTTGTTGTAATGTTTAATACTCTTCATGAATAATTACCCAAAAAATACACAAGCTTTTTGTTCTAGATATCGGTAATAATCTCTTCTGATAAATAATTAATCCTTGCCTAACGAAATTAAATTAATGCTTCATTTCAATGCTACGCATTTCCTCTTTTTATGGCTGAATTATCGTCCAAGTGCAAAAAAATCATAAAATTCCCCGGCCTCCTGATTTAACTTAATTACCTATCATCCTATCAAACATGTTTTAGCCGTGGCATTTTTTATAGAAAAAATACTGAAATAAAACAATCGAGGATAGATTGTCATAAAGACAAAAAATATCTATATTAATAAAAGGAAGTGTCTGTGTGTCTGTCTGTCTGTCTGTCTGTCTGTCTGTCCGCGATGCCCAGCGAAATCTACTGAACGCATAGATCTGAAATTTTATACATAGGCGGACTAAAGGGTCGGAATGTGCACCTCGAAGCCGGAATTTTAATTTTCGCTTTAGTTCGTGAGTCATGAGTGAAAAACGGGCAGAAAACGTGTATTTATTCCGTTTTCGAAGCATGAGTTTTCAGTAATACAAATCAATTACACTAGGCTTTGGCTATTTTTGTCAAACCTTCGACATAAAAGCATCGCGATCTCTTGAATGTTGTAGCTCACGCTGGTCGATTCATTTGTTTTTAATGTCAAGGCATGCAAACATAATTGTGAAATTTTCAACCTACACCGAAGAGGATTATTATTATTATTATTATTATTATTATTATTATTATTATTATTATTATTATTATTATCGGGATAATCAATATTAGCCTAAATATGGTCAAACGTTGTTCGATTTGGACGAAACTCGCTATACAGGGGTTTTCCGGGCCAAGGAACTCGAATCTGAGGTCGCTTTTACCAGGTGACGCTATCTAATCGTGATATGTAGTCCACATGATTTAGGTGTTAATATAATGATTTAACTATTATGCTCTTAATTTTTAATTTTTGAAATAATTATCGCGGGCGAAGCCGCGGGCTCGATTTGGACGAAACTGACTGTACAGGGGTATTCTGGGCCAAGGAACTCGAATCTGAGGTCGCTTTTACCAGGGGACGCTACCTAATCGTGGAATGCACTCCACATGATTTAGGTGTTAATAATTATAATGATTTAACTATGCTCTTAATTTTTAGTTTTTAATTTTTGAAATAATTATCGCGGGGGAAGCCGCGGGCACATGCTGTTTGTCTGTCTGTCCACGATGCCCATCGAAATCTACTGAACGCAGAGATCTGAAATTTTAAAGATAGATGGACTGAAAGGTGGGCGAATGCACCTCGAAGCCGAATTTTTAATTTCAGCTTTCGTTCGCGAGTTATGAGTGAAAAACTGGCAGAAAACGTGATTCGCGCTGTCGAAGCATCAGATTTCAGTAATACATTTCAATGTCAAATCAATTGCAGTTGTCTTTGGCTATTTTTGTCATACCGTGGAAATAAAAGCATCGCGATCGCTTGAATGTTGTAAGCCCACGCTGGTCGATTCATTTGTTTAGAATGTTAAGGCCCGAAGACATATTAAATTTTCAACCAACACGGAAGAGGGATATTCAATATAGGCCTAAATACTGTATGGTGAAACATTGTTTGATTTGAACGAAACTATACAAGGGTTTTCTGAGCCAAGCAACTCGAATCTGAGGTCGCTTTTACCAGGCGACGCTATCTAATCGTGGTATGTAGCCCACGTGATTTAGGTGTTAATAATTATGATGATTTAACTATTATGCTCTTAATTTTTAATTTTTGAAATAATTATCGCGGGCGAAGCCGCGGGCACATGCTAGTATATAATAATTACAGAAAATCAAATAAGCCTATTACAGAGTACATTTCATCCTTAGATACGTCGACAAAAGTTAAATATATAGACACGAGATCATTGTGACGAGTTAAATTTTGTTTCATCTAAAATTCTTTCAAAATTTGGTTTAATATTGTGGAGTGCCATCCACTTACTTTCGTACTGTTGCAATGTAGATTGAACTGTTGTTTCACATTGATGTATGGTATTAAAGAACGTCAAGTAGTGAATTGCTGATAAAGAAGTCATCTTTATTTCACAGAAATCCTTTAAAATAATCGATGTTATAAACGTACAGCTTTTCCTCGTTTGTATTTATTTTGGAACAAATGCAGATATAACAAAACTATTCCTTGAAATTCATTCAGCATTCCTTCATATCTCTTTCAATGTAATTACTTCAAATGGAACCCAAAATTCCATAGGAGCTTACCTACATAACTTTCGTTTACATTATACTTACAGTGTTTTTCACTATACAATAGAGTTTGTTACATGTACTTACCAAATATTTCTGAAATATTTAATACACTTCACTTTACTAAATTACACTTTAAATTATCAAATATTTCTTAAACATTTAATACATTTCAATTGATTAAAGTTCAATTTAAATTATCAAATTTAAGTATTTAAAACATTTCAGTTTACTGAATTACACTTTAAATCAGCAAATATTGCATAAACATTTAATACTTTTAAATTTAATAAATTAAACCTTAAATACAAAATACAAGATATCTTATGGTTCCGCGGAACACTAGGTGGGAACCTTTAATGTAAGGTAATTTGACTGTGCTGTATCGTAATATCTTACGGGAATACTTGGCAATATCATTACAGTTCAATTGATTGTAATTCTACAGTTTATTATTATGTAACGTTTTACTTGAAGATACAATAATACTTTATTTTACTGAGTTCATGACCGCCATAAAAACGCAGCAAGACGTATAAGAATTGGATGGTTAGTCTGAAGAAAACAGTTAAAGGGAACGAATTTCTTTATAAGTGGCATGTGCTGTAAAATTGCTCTTTTTGCTGAAAAATATGGCAGTATTCACATTGTACGATGCGCTATTGTTCTCTTCCTTCTGCATATAGACAATGGCATTATATTTGTGTATGAAGGAAAGCACCATTTCGCAAGCGTTCCTCCACAGAAAGCATAGAATTGTTTACCTTCTATACTTGATTACGGTACTTCAGTAGTCTTCAACCATATACTTCTCTTAAGTAGTTCTTTGGGAGATCTTACAGTTTCAATCGAAATAAATTCTACTGAGTGCTCCGTGCTTGCTTGTGTGTTTGGGTGTGCTTCGTCTGTATAGATGTTTGATGTCATTTGTGTATTGATGTTGGATTTGTAACTACCACCGATGTATCGGTCTACTGAAGTCAATTTTTACATGGCTATAAATCTACAGTCGCGCAGACAAATGACATCGACCTAGGCTGGTTCTAATCCGCAAATTTGGTAACAGTATGTGTGTGCGAGAGATGGAGATAGATAGAAAGAGAGAGAGGTGGAGGAGGAGGAGGAGGAGGAGGAGGAAGGGAGAGAGAGTGAGGGTCTAGTTTTTTCTAAGTTAAAATAAAATAAATAAATTTAAATACACCAAAGGAAAGGCGTATTAAATTCAAAATCCTATTTGTACTGAAAGACATACTTGCAAATGTTATTTCATTTTGTCTGTTTCACAATATTGTTTCTTAGGGCTTAAGACTACAAAGTATCGTCATTATTTGGAATGTTACAAAATATAATCTGTATTTAAGAAAAGTATTATTTTGTATGCAGTAAAAAGTGTCGTATTTTTATTTCAAATGAAAGTATTAACCTAATATGAAAGTCTAGAATGCGATCAGTTATTTATGCCTGTCTCCTTGTTTTAATTAATTGTTGCTTGATTATTCGTAAAATCCTTTACACGGGGCTTGAACTTACAAACCTTTGCGTGTTGGGAAGCATGCCAACAATTTGGTCCCTGAGAGCAATATCACATTTCAGATTAGAATTTTTACACTCCTATTATTTCGCTCATTGTGGCATGAAAGTTGTTTCTTCCCCAACCCACAAAGAAATGGAATGCTTGTCGAAGAATTAGACAGAGCGTAACTTCAAAACCATAATTTATAACTTGCATACGCCTCGCTTCCATTCCTTTTAATGAAATTAAAAACTTTATTGCCCTCAGGTATTCCTTCACCAAGGTGGGAGACCTCTTTTATTCTTGGAGAGAAAAGACGATTGGAGCAAATGTTAAAGTTTTTCATTTCCATTGTTAAATAGCGAGTTTCTCATTCTGCTGATAAAAAGAAGAAAGATAGTATGAAGCAGGACTCAGCGACTTAGAGCAAGGAAGTAAGATTAATGATTTAAGGTCCTACACGCAATACCATCCGGACAAATGAGCTTCCTTCCCCCATACCGTTCCATGTCGTTGCCGGGTCGGAACCCTCTCCCGGCCCATTACTCCAATTTTTCATACTATCTGCTTTAACCGTATTAAATAACTTACGTTATCTCCAAGTACTTTAATATACTTTTCTTAACATCATCATAGTAGGACTGCTACGTAGAGAAGGGAAAGAGGAATATAAAATATAAAATATCACTGCAGACTGTAATCAAAGTTTTCTTTTGGAAGACAATTCTTCCAAATGAGTAACAAATGACGTTAATGAATTCTTATATTGTTTGCTTATTCGGTTTATTTAACGACTTCAATACATCTGCTTAGGCCCGCAATCGTCGTCGGTACGCCGGAAATTTGTGATGCAGGATATCAATTACATGGTTATAATTCTATAGACATGAGACTATTGAAATTACGTGCATATAAATGCCATGGACCTTGGCTGGGATCGAACCCTTAGCTTTGGAACAGAAAACCTCTGTCTAATAAAATGTTCCATTCAGGCCCATAAATTTATCATTTTAATGCACTGTAAATGTAATAATTATTTAATATAAAAAATCTTAATACAGTGAATTATATTCCTTCAGAATTTTGATAGGGTCTCATTAAAAGCGGCCTAACCTCAGCCATCAGGCGACAAAATTGGTTTAAATATACCTTTAATTTTTATAAAATGTAACGTAAAGCGTTAACTTGTAGACATCCTGAAATTTTGAAATTTTCAAACTCTTCAAATTCACAGCCTCGTATATTTTTGCGTATTTTAGATACACACTTTGATCTCACAAAAGGTTTACTCCAATCGAATAATTAATTAATCTCTGAAATTGGTCCCGTTTATGAACACGTGTCGAATCCGGAAAGTCGAAAATCGTTGGATCGCTTTGCGCATGCCCAGTTCGCGATATCTGGCGGTCAGGAACGACGAAGCGTATTGACACAAAATTTTCAACTTTTCTCTTTAAAAAGAGGCCGAAATCGCCTTGATATGTCTATTTGTAGCCCACTTTTTGAAGTCTGAAATTACGTCTTAAGAAACTGTCGGTCATTTGAGCGCGGTTGACTCACCACAGCCGGCAATTACTTCAAAGATATTTTCACATCATAAAGAAACTTCTGCGGATTGGATTTACCAATTATGATGTGTCTACAAGAGAAATGAGGTGCATAAATTTTCGGTTGTGATAAAATATTAAACGCATTGATTTTAGTGAATCCTGGTCACGCAGGGTTGGTTTGTGAGACTTCTCTTTGCCCCATATCCATGTGTGTTGCAATATTTATTTCAAAGTCTGTTCAATAAAGACTGAGACTCCCCTATTGGCTTAAATAAAAAAGTTACCGGTATATAAAAAGACAGGCAGGTTGCAGATATTCTCATATTCATATTAAGGGGATCGAGTATGACAAATAGGCCCATCTAACGGTTCCAAATCAACTTATTTCATCTCCTAAATGGTAAACATTTATTTCGTATTTTAATTGGCACCTTCGGTATCTTTCATTTTGAAGTGTGCGGCGTTGTTAGTAGAATCTTTTTCTAAGAACGGATATAATAGCGTAACATAATGAGAATAATTTTATTTTTTTATGTAATAAAAACTTGAACATTTTTTTATATTATTCTGTAAGATTCTAACGTTTTTAATGGAAATTTTTCTTTTCTTTTTAATGTGTGCTGAATAGCATTAAATTAAAATGTCAGAATCGGTATAAAACGAATTATATCTTAAGAAACTCCTACTGCAAATATTATATACGATAAATCTTTCTTGTTATTAAAGGACTTTCATAAACAAATACAGACAACAATGAGTTTTATTTCTTGAATTCGTTTAAATCTACGAGTTCATTATTAATTCGTAATTTCTTGGTTTCAAGTTTCTTATGTGTATTTTTATAACTTAGTCTATATATCATGCATGTGTGTTATCGAATGAATACCGCACCACAGTTTTATAATAAATGAATTGTCAAATTCCAAGTACTACATTTTCTGCTAATTCCATACCCTTATAGTAATTAATTAATTCCTTTCCTAAATCTTTACACAATAGACAGTTCCACGAGTTTATCTTGAGAAAGACAGCTCCTTTTGAAGAGGTACCAAAGCTTCCATAATAATGAAAAATAGTAGAGGGCGGGAAATGTGTCCAGAAGATTCGCTCGCCGATCGATCTTAGCAGAAAACTCGTTGAACATGAAAGAGGTGTGACAGCGGAAATTATTCAGCGATCTCATTTACAATTATTTCAATTTTCCACGTTTCTTGCTCCACATTTCACGTCTCCACGCACGCAGACCTCTTGCAAACTCAAGCTCTGCTACAACCTGAGTGCACTCATGCCAAGAGTATTGACATTTAAATCGAACTAGATCTCGTTCATATATTATTTGCGTAGAATGTGTCGTCGTGTTTGTTAGAGCATGCACTGAGAATAATAACCAGTCTATTAATTATAAGTCATGAAACATTAGGCAGTCGAATGAACTGTTTGTTTCAAATTGTCTCTATTTTTACAAAATGATATCCAGTAAAGGTATAGAGATATCTTCATGTCGGCGTTGATATTACGTTCGAGACACGAGTCCACCGAGCGTTCTAACATTTCATAGATTAAAGTATTCAGTGAATTAATTATTGTGACGTGATTGAAGGATTAGTCTATTGTTTTTTGCACGATGTAACTAATTAGTGGTACTTACGAATGTTGTTGCCGTGGATCGTAACTTGACATTCCCACACGCATTCTGGTTGCTATGAAAACAAAAGAAATGTCAGTGCTGAAAAAGGTTACAAAAAGCACTAGTGCCGTAAGTAAAACCATCACAATACAAGCCTTTATCGAAGGCCGGAACCAAGGCCCCCCCAGTTTGTGGCGACTTTAACACGACAAATATTCCGTCCCCATAACAACCAACACATGCGAATCACTTTCTAAAGTATAACATCTATCTTCAATAATGCATACATATAAACATTAATTAATATTTATTATAATGGGCATAACATATGATGCCACAATAATATTTCGAGGCCCACTCTATCCCAAACATAATGTATCAAATTGTCTGTTCCTTTGATATGAGCCTATATCTTGATTGATTCATTTCTTTACAACGTGTCAGTGTTAATAAATATAAAAATTAAAAAAAAGAAAACATCTAGCCGTTGAATAATTAAACGCAGCTGCTATTCATGTAATATTGCGCCTTCTACCGAAATGTATGGCTACGGATATCTGCATTATATTTTAATATGAGTTCAAACTCTTCTCACTTATGTGCAAGTAATAGACCTAATGTAATTCCTGGCAGATTGTTCTCAGTTTAATTCATTCATAATCCATACTTCTTTAAACTTTTAACTAACATGACAGTGAATCTTTGGCCTACACTTATGTCGTTAACATTATTGCCATATCATGTTGTTAAATCTTTACATATTCTAAGAATTTCTTACGAGTATGAATTTCGGTGAAGAAGAAGTATAGCTATATTAACTATGTGGGTATGCATTGTACTGGTATCTATTAATTTTAGTCCAAAATCATGTTTATATAGAGAAATAGTATTACTAACTTATTATAGATACCTTGTATATAATTTTTGCACAAGTTTGTAAATTTAATTTAAATAAAATACTTTATGCCAACAAAATGCAATATCATTCGTGTTATGACTTTGTGTCTGAGTAGATGCACTACATCCCACAATTCATTCAAAAGAATCATACCAACATTATGAATCTAAAGTCTGACCGTTCTAAGAAGGCAACCTGACGTAAACAAAAACCAGTATATCTGTCTCTCTCTAGCACATTACTCGTATGACTTGAGAGTGAGACCTACATACTGGTTATTGTTTACTTCAGGTTTCTTTCTTAGCTCGTCTCAGGTATAGGTAATTGGTAGCTAGCACGAGCTATTAGTATTTAAAAAAATAGATCAGCGTACTGTATCGAAGTGCGATAGAATTATTAAACATTTATTTCTTCGGATATTCCTATTGATATTTTATTTCAGTTTATCTTGTATCCTATTTGATCGAGGACAAGGAGAGAGGAGGTTTTCCTCATATTCACGTGCCATTGTCATTAGTATTCGCACCACACTCCTTCAACTTAAACTCTTACTCTAGGAAGTGCACCTGTCCAGCTAACAACGTGCCTCGTTAACGCAACTTGTTAGCACGAAGCCATAAATGTGCACATGAAAGTTCAACAACAGTTTTACCTTGTTCCTATTTTTCACTTTACTTCTCTGCTAGCGTTCATATTAAAATTCACTTCGCATGCGACTTCATTTCTGGGTGAGTCCAGTATGAATACTTATATGTCTCAAGATAATTATAATATTACCTTTATTTTGCATGCGATTTAACACTGGGGTGAGTTCAGAAATAACACTTTCATGTTTTAAGATGTATAATATGAATTAGTTCATAATAAATTTAATTCAAGACAAACTTGATTCATGCATACGAAATTGAGTGAGTGAATTTTGCAGTGTTTGAGCTTTAAGTTTTTTACCATCGTTAGATAACCAACTAATAGCAATTTCTTTCATGATTCTCGCAAATGAGACATTTCTTTTGTGGTCAGTCCACTAACCTTCGTATTTTTTAGACGGACTGTTCTTTTAAAAGATCTACCGACGTTCCAACCACCTTTCCATGATAAATGCCTTGATAAAGATCACTGCATGATGGTCCATATTTAGGTCAGTGGCGGCTCGTGGCCAGAAAATTAGGTGAAGAGGAAAAAAATGCCACATGCTTACGTTAATAACCGAACTCACCTATGTCTTGTATAGCAAATCAATCCTTCGATAGTCCTTTATGGCTGCAAATTTGTCGGTGATATCATCATAGGACGGCTGCATTTTTTATAGCTGCAGTAAAGGTTCTTTCTGAATTGAAATATTCGCTAAACAAGATACTTCTGGCAACATTTTTGATCCTTCATTTAGTAGGCCTACGTCGTGATCTGACAGCTGGCACAATGATGATTTGATTTTAAACAATGCGGGTAAGAATATAGTTATTATTTATAAAATCTGATACATTTTATTCATAGAATACTCTTAATAAATCCCAATCGGGATTATGAGTTTCATTAGATAAATTCGATCCTGCTTTTCCGCCGCGAATCTATTGATGTTTATTGTAATTATTATTCTCCTAATCAGATTATTCAGAATATTCCATTCATGCGATGCGGACTTGAAATTGACTAATAATCTTTAGCAATGCCTCGGATATCGACCAATGACTGTTGTTTATCTTATAAGTTAATATGCTTGCAAGGGTCGGAAAGATGCAATTTTATCTGATAAACTTCAGCTCGTTACTGGATACTTCAAGGCATTAATATGCAGTGATTAATATGTCACATGTCGTATGATTGCCTATGAAAAAATATGCATTGTAGGAATGAAACGTCGTGATTCAACGTTGTCGTCCTATGGCGTCCTATCGGTGACGATCTCCGAAGATGGTTCAGTGTTGTGACACGTAACAGTGGGCTTTCATCACAGTACACAGTAGTCTTGGTATATGGTGACACACATTAAATAAATTAACTTCTAGTCTCATCCCTATGCCTCACTTTTGTGCTATAGAATCGAACGCCTATGATTTTTTTTCCGTTAATGATATTTAATTTTATGAGAAAGAATCCAAGCTCCTCTACCGTTCATACTTCAATGAAGTATATGGTTGTTTATAAACACCTTTTAAATAATTCATTGAAAATTGTTAAAAATAAAAATTCTAGCTCTTTAACGTCTATGCAAATCGTGTGGAAAATTTAAACAAAATTGTTATTTTTTTTATTTTTTTTTTATTTATTAAATCGTGAAGAATGAAAGTCTGTTCTAGCCTCGCCCAAAGATGTAAGACATAAAAGCATGAGTTTGTACAAAACGATAGCTGGCTTATAACTACCCTTCAAATTATAAGGATACCGTATAAAAGTAAGAAAAAGTCGTCAATCTCCCCAGAAGCTATCTAATCCAAATACGTTTTATTTATACACGATGTTTAGTTCTCAAGCCACACAGACACGTTCCTGAAAATATTATTGGACATAGGAGAATTCAAAACAGGTATTTATGTTAAAAACATTGATTTCGAACATTTATTACCTTTGGTACGGGTAGAGGAAGTGAAATTCGTGCTTTGTTATTAATGGAGCTGTTAGCAGAAGAGGAGTAGGTATGAAACCCGCCACACACTGTCATTGTAGTAGCTTGCTGTGGTAAGCGCGCGCATCATGAAGCCGAAGGACGACACCTTCGTGGGTAGTCTGATCCCTTCAGCATGGACGTGGGATAAGCGAGAAAAATGCTGCTTGCAGCATCAGCTAGCATCATTTTTAGTGGACCAGACTACCCATGGAACAGGGGAAGTGAATCAAGGCTGCTTCGTGCTTCTTTGCAAGACTCGAGAGCTCTCTGGCGCCTCCTCCTTTAACATCACTCGTGGCGGGCAATACAAAATTACATAAATCCATTTATAGTAAAAACCAACATTCGAGATATGGGAAATAAACTTTAAAAATACGTATTGTAAAGGAAAAATACTGGTGAAGTGCTACTTCACCTACTTCACCTGAATAGCCGCCACTGAAGGTAGATATCTTTATCCAAGCAAAGACTATAGGAAGATGGTTGAAACGTCGGTAGACCTCTTAAATACGACGCGGCAGCTACCCAAAGTCAAGAAGATTTTAATAATCTACCATATCTTTTCCCAAATCGGCTGTATTTGAAGGTTAATGTTTATTGTATTATGGCTCACTTGAATAACAAGTAATTTGTGACAAGCTACACTGGGAATGTATTTTATTAAATTAACTCTTAAGTAAATAAGGTTGAGGATTCTTCTAATTGAAATCCGTATACGAAAGTACGAATGATTGTAAGTCTTTTCATGTGGATAGGTTTCATGTATATAGAAACGTGTTCTAGAGTGCAAAGACAAAAATAATTTTATTGTGTAGGCCTACTACTACTCTTTGATACAACGTTTGAACCAAGAACTGAATAAAGGCTTTATATTTAAAACCGCCAGCTTTTGGTAGTTTTGGTGACTTGCTGTCTGAGGAAAATTTTGCTGCAAGTGCGAGTTTTAATTCTATAAAATTGTAAAACATTCTCATAAAAATACCAATTTCTTTGAACAGACGACAGCAATAAAAGGAGTACTTACAAATGTTATTAGTTTTCTGACTGACTTGGCCACAGCCTTAAGAATGATGACTATTGTAATATTATTGTAAAGCATTTATAACAGAGCTGGATACTTAGATCGCCTCCGTTTAACCAATCAGAGCAACTCTAGTTCTGTAGGCTCTGTAATTCCACACACGCCTTCAGCTGCGTCCTCATTGGTAAATGCAGGCTACAATCTAAAGCTTTATAGGTTTTTTATGTTCGTTCATTCTGTTAGTCCATTACAGAGTATGAAAGAATATAGCGTAAATAGCTTGTATAACAAAACTAACTTCCCTCTTCGTAAGCTTTTATGAAAAAGCTGAAATAAACAATAGCGTAGCTGTATTAGTAATATAAATATGTTGTTCAAGGTTTACAAAACCATGAAGAAAAAATCACAAACCCTTCCAATTCAAATGCTTCTAATGCAAAAAAAATTAACTCTCTTTGAAAAAGAAATGATTTTTTCACGATATATTAAAATATTTTTTTGGAAAATATGACCCCATTGATGTATGAAAGTAAGAATTTCGTCGATCCCGCTAATCCGAGGAAGTGTTGGGGAAAGAAAGTTAAATTTAACTATTCTAACTAACATTATTCATTTATATTTTATGTATAACTGCGTCGACTTGCACACACTTTACCAATATTTTCAACAATCACTAAATCATGTCCATGTTCGACACCCGTCAACTTACTTAACGGTGCTCAGAGACATTGGACTTTGAAATAAACATTGCTCATTTCTCCCTTACTTAAAAGACAAATGCCTGTTGTAAAGGAAAATATAGTTGGACCTCGGTAGTGCAGAGGTAGCTTGTCCGAGTCAGATTGCGGGTTCTAACCGCTTTCAGTGAATTTTCAGGATGTAAAGTGGATACGCACGAAGTTCTCCGGGAGGGACTATAATCCGTGGACCCTTTAAATAACTCAAAGCATAGCCTATGTTAGAACCTCTGAACAAAATTTCCCAGCCCTTCGCGTCCAAATAATACCTTAGTTTCCTCTAGTTGTTCATCGAAACGATAGGCTACCACCTATCATTCTGTCCTGTTTACGAAAATAACCGCAACTAACAGCAATTTCGGTATCGAAGCTTCCACTCGGAGGCCCAGTACTCCTGTCTGCTGAGTGATAAAATGCCATCCATTCATACCAGTTAAAAGAGCTATTGTTGTTAAGAACCTTAGAGAGGAAATATACATTACTTTCCAAATGTCTCACAGTAAAGGCTGGAATTAGGCAGAGTTTGAAGGGACATGACGGGGTTACAGGGTACAATATCACCCACTCTAAATCTGGGATTAATAAGCTCATTTCATTTACTTGAAATTAAAATGTATAAGTTAAATGTTAAAGACATTTATTATCTTCATTTTTTATAATTCTTGAAGTGTAGTCTTTAATAATAACAGTTATAATTTTGTATGGTTTGTATTCTGGACCCAAGTGGTCAGCCGAGGATAGCAGAGAGACATCCAATTTTGTAATGGAATTAGTAAAATAGAATAGACTTGGCCGTTTAAGCTCAGTAGCTTCAATGATTAATGTATTAAAATGGAAGAAAATTGTATGTTACATAAATCACGCTTCAATCTGAAATAACATATGTGTCATCAATATAAAAATTGAGGGAAATCGTAGGTAGTAGGCCTATATCCTAGCATTTAACAATGCAAAACCCGTTATTACAATTAAAAATGATATGCTCGTACACACTAATTATATTCAAATCAAACAAATTAAGCCCATATATGTAACTGATATTAAAACTAATAACGAATATAAAGGTGACACATTAAGCTGTGCACACAGTTGCAAATGAAACCGACTACGAAGAATGAAAGTTTATAATATTAGATTAGAGAATTATAATACCTTAACCTCACAAGAAAAGTACCATGATACAAATATGAAAGATTAACAACAGATAAATCTGACCAAGGCGAGTTATTTGGTTAAATACCAGTTAAGCCGTCATCTTTCGCTAGCCCCTAAAACCTGCACACCACTACCAGACAGAAGGAAGGCTAAGCTGTTTACTAGGTCCGCTGAGGATATTACAATATCCAAATGCTTGAGGAAAGAGAATTTTAAATGATTCGCGTACAGAACAAGCTAAGAGGTTTGGCTAGCTTCCAGGGTAGGAATTACTGTACATAAATTTCTCCTGTGGAGTTTTTGTTGTAATAACATATTAACATATATATTTTGATATAACGGTACTGGGTTTACTATGAGAGTAAAAGCTCTGTAGCGCGATTTCTTCACTTTTCATACTAGCAGATACATCCGATACTTCACGAAGATATTCAGTTGTTGTTGTTAATTGGTAGTAATAGTTATAACAAGCCTCTTCCTTTGGCCGTAGAACCATTATACTGGTTATGAATCATGTTCACAATTAAATATGAGATTCTGAAATACATATTAGATTTGTCAAGTGCTATTTCTTCCGAAGTTTATGTATAATTTCTTTTCGGACTTCCATTCGGGTAAGAGGATTCATGATATCCGAACTTTCTGAAGCTTACTTCGTTGTCATCTTCCGGGAGGTACTGAGCTAGCCCGGGAATTCGAATTTCTTCGGTGGTGACTCGCATTTCTGGAAATAAGGCAGTGAGGAGGATGGACATGCTTGAGTAGAACGGCAGCCTCTCATTAGTTCACCACAACCATTCTGCTTTTTTTTTATTTATTTCCTTCCTCCTCATTGGCTTATTGGAACGCAATGGTTAAGAAGAACGGTGGCCTCTCATTGATTATAAACTCGGCAGTTCTATTAAACATTCGCTACCTCCTCAAGGTCTTATTTCCAGTAATCCATGTCACTATATAAGAAATCCCCAGTCCCCGACTAGTTGTCTTCTTTTAAAAAACTCGGATATAGCAATTCTGGAAGCCCGCGTTGGAAACCCTCAAGTCATATAAAACTATAGTTTATTAGGCGAACAATAAAGAATTACTAACTTATAGTACGATGCAGTTTTCGGCTCGAAGTTTCATGCCTTGCTCTATGTCACTAGGAAAACTTTCTTTCCACGATATAAAAAACTAACGTATTTTAATTATACAATCCAGGGTCCAAAAATATTTCTTTTCTAGAGCGATTTCCAATGTCACAGCGAGTTATGAGCGTGCGCACAGCTTTTAGAAATAGTTGTGCTTACACGCATACCTTCTTGTAGTTTCATTGATTACCATTATTTCATGTAGGATTGCATATATTGCATTAACAGTTTATTATGAATTTTCTTTCTTCTTTACCTTCTCATAGCTTTTTATATGAAACTAAAAGATTCTGAGGTTTCGAAGAATTCTCATGGCTTGGGATACTGATGTTGAGACGTGGTCTTTGTAGTGTTGCCTGGCCATCGTAGAAACGCTTAAATCATAAACTGAACTAAGCGAACTTTCCGATAAGAGTTTTGCCGAAAGGAAAAGTTTGATTGACATTGACAACTACAATAGAGGAGCAATCTTCTCTTATTTTGAAATATCAGCTCAAGAGAAGGCAAAGAAAAATGCCCCACGATAATGTATTGTCCTCACTTAAGCGATTACTTTCAAAGTAACATGTCATATTGCGAATCTTACAAATATTCTTATAACAGTTCAATACACCATCATATATTCCTATGACACATTTCTGATGTTTTTATTTATTTATTTATTTATTTCGTCTGATAGAAAGAAGATCTTAAGGTCTTCTCTTCCCCTCTACCAGGATTCCAAAAACTACAATTACAATACAAAAATTACACGAAAGAATGCAATGAGCAAAGAAAATATCACTGACACCGAAGTATTAAGATATGAAATTACAATATTAATAACTAAAATTACAATAATGATAACTACAATTACAATAATAATGCAAATTACAATAAAACACTGTACAAGAATAAGAACTTAAATCTAGCACTTATGACCTTTTAGATTATTTACGTCTTTAACCAGTTAGAGCTAATACTTTTAATGTACAGAGCGATTAATCTGAGTTAGGTATCCAAACAGTTTCTGTTGGAATTGCCTGAAATTTGGACAGTCCCTGACATTCATGGGCATTTACATAATCGAATTGTGGAAATTGTGAAGGAAGAGAAGTAAAGAACTGTGGAGCGGGATGGTTCTGATAATGTAAACTCAGGTGATTGGGTGTGGAAATTATTAGAGGCCATGAGACGTAATCAGGAATGGACCCGAGAGGTCCGAAATTAAAAAAAAAAAACTTACGAAAATACAATTGTTGCAATTGAATACGGCAAATACTTAAGTTTTCAAATGGGATTGATAATTAAAGCAAAAATTATACAGTATAACTTCGGTGGTCTAGAGGTAGCGTGCCCGCCTCTAGATCCGAAGGTCGCGGGATCAAACCCGGCCGCAGTAAAAAGGACGTAAAAATCCTGGGCACGGAGTTCTCCGGGAGGGACTTTAAGCTGGGGGGCCCGTGTCGTAGATTTACGGCACGTAAAAGAACTCCAAGCCTAAATTAGAGCCTCTGGACAAAATTTATCGGCCCTTTCACGTCCAAGTAATACCTTAGTTTCCGGAGGGGGGGTTAAGGGGCGATGGGCTTACCACCTGTCCCTCTGCCTTCTCTAGGAAAATAAGCGTAACAAAATTCACATAGGTACAGAAACCTCCACTTGGAGGCCCTTCGCCCCAACATGGGGGCATAGGATTAGAGAGAGATGTAACCGGTGCCTAATCAGCCTTGAGCATTGGCATTAAAATGTATTGTATCATTAGTTAAGTTCACTATCCAAGATTTTTTTTAAATATGTTTATTTTGCCAAATTAAATGATCGTTTTAATTGTATAAAGTTAGCTTAAAATATTTTTTTTTACCAATACACTTACTTAAGCTAATAATGCATACCGGTAATTGTGTAACCCCTTTTCATTTCACAAGTTAAAATGTACTTTTCATTTAGTTTTCTTAAATAAAGTGTTTTAGGCCTATTATCTACATGGCATTTCATATCAGACTAACGTTACTTATTAACAGTTGTAAAATTAAGTCTTTAAAATTCATTTTATTGACTTCTTTCAAAGTGTTATTAATTCGGAACTGTAAAATGTATATGGTAGGCCAGTGTGTTAAAAAAAAAGCTATTTTGTCTGGAACTGAATAAAGACGTTACACTGAAATTTAAAGACTTGATTGTACAAAAAAGAAAATCGGGGAGTACCGTCCAGGCCTCCCTTTGGAACCTTCCCGAACCAAAATTCTTGCTACGTCCCTGTCAGAGGCAAGCGTATTTAAAGCATCATGATCACTAGGATGACAAGGATTGCAGAACTCGAAAGAGAGGCAGAAGATACCTAAAATTACGGCTTGTATGAAGTCGAAGCCAGTTTAATGGTTCCACAGTAGTAGTGATGTCATATTTACGCATATTTCAAAAGTCTGAACATTTGCATTTTTATTATGCTATACAATGAGAACAATGTAATGATCGTTTTTCCGATTTGCCAGTTTAGTTACTTCACCGATGAAAATGAATTCGTATTTAGAAGTAAGTTTGCTATGGACGCTAAGATCTTCAGATAAATCTAGCTTGTTAGGTTGTAATAGGAGTATCTCACAAACGAAACTACGATTATATATTCCAGCGCGTATGGAATAAATGTTTTTTTATTATTATTATTTTAAGGCGTTAAAGCCACCTGCAAAATAATTCCCGAGTTTCGAACTGCTCTGTCAGAATAATAGTTTGGTTTTATAGCTTGTGGGTTAGCTAATGTTTCTGGAATGGGCATTCAAAGCCGATAACAGTCTCTGTTTTTAGCGTACTCACACAAATACACTCACTTCAATTTTCTGCATGAATATCTCGTTTGTGTAATATACATTTTATACTAAAATAATCACGAAGTGGTATTATAACACTCTCTGCACTAAGGCCGGCAAGTAATGAAACAAAACAGAAACATAAATTACAAACGTTCGCTGCCACAGAACGTCCGACTGGGATGCAAATTTCTCGATTTCCTACTCTAATTCTGACACATATTAAATCTGGTTTTGTACTCGGGCATGTTATTTGTAGCTCTGCTTTCCAGTTTAATAATTCATTTTTATGTTGTGAATAATTCGAAACTTTTTAGCTGTATTAACTAAGTCATTTATTACACAATTCATGTTATTGTTCCATCCAATTCGTATAATATACAAATGTACAATATAATGTGTAATAAAGTTCGGAATATTGCATTTTAAATCCGGTATCGCAAACCAGTGCATCAACATATGTAGACTGGAAACAACTAATGGTTGTGGATAAATTTAATTATGTACATTACTTGTTAGGCGGGGAAACGCCTGGTGCAATTGATTGAGGCCTTTCGTTACGTAGTGCAAGGAGAGAGGGTTAGATGTAACTCTTATAACATGGACGGGTCGTTCATGTGATGTAGTATTTATTATTATGGATATGATTTAAAGATTCGTGTGTTTATTTTAGGGATGAGGGACGTTAACCGAAGAGAAACTTGAGTGATTAGTCAACGATGACCCCGATTTTATGGAAGGTGTAAGCAGTATTTCTGATGAATCAAATAACTAACAAGAAATAATTAATCACATGACCACGTTTATGAAAGTAATCAAAATAATGGTTAAGATTTATATAGAGGTAATGCCCAATCATGTTTTATTGAAGGATAATATTTTATTGTAAGGGTCAAGATCTACAAATCCAGTAACCGTCATCGCGAGTAAAATGAGATATAAGTATAATTGTAATGACTTTCCCTAAGTCTAAGGGCCAATGGCATAGGTCTAAAAAAATGTAATCTCTACTTTCACTAAAATATTTGTAGACGCCATTACAAAATATAAAAACTTATATGTTCCACAGGAAGCAGTCTCCTTATGTAAAAAGGGAAAGAGATTAAATAGAAATGTGGAGGAGGTTTTTGTTGTTGAAAATCTCCGACGGAACATGAAAGTAACATGAAAGACCGAATGTTCTTTTCACTCCTTTTTTTGTGAGATGTGTTTCCATGATAACGGTGTGCGATTCATGCCAATGCTTTGTATGTGAGGAACCTGTACAATTTTTTCACTTGTGAGAAGTGTCAAGAGATGTCAATTTATAATCACAGAGTCGGACGAGTAGTAAGAAATGAGTGTTATCGTGTTTCTAGATCAGTGTGATGAACAGGCTTGCAGTGCTTCTACAGCTAACTGTAAGGTTCACTAAGCACGTACTATAGGAAAAGGTGGGTGAGTGTGTCATGCGATGACAAGAATTTGATCAGGTGGAGATAAAAATACTGAACACAGTAGAAGTTTTTGGCCTATTAATTGGAGCACGTGGAGCTATTCCTAAATTTTTTGACGATTTTCGGAAAAAGTACGGACTCCCTCCAACATTAAGAGATGACATTGTGACCACAGTGCTCAAGAATTCTTGTCAAATTCTTCATAATTACACAAGTTACATTTGAACTAACATTTTATTGTTACTTTTTGCTTTAATTTGGTTATTGTTCTAATTGCATAATTCAGTATGTTTTAAAATATATATATATATATTTCTAAAGTATACTGAGTCCATCTGGGCTACCTCCGTTGTGAGGCAGTTTGAAATAAAAAAAATAATAAAACAGATTTTATACTGAAATTAATTATCCCCATTTTATATTCTATACATGATGACCAGTGGTGTTATCTTCATGTATATAGCAGAAGGTGCACTCGAGACGCCATCTGTTGTGTTGTGAATGACTGTTCATACACAGTGATTTCATGCTAGAGAACTGTTACGCTAAACTTGAGTCTTCAATGGGGGATATGCAAAAAAAGTAAGCATAAAGTAAGAGCAACTTCTTGCTGAGAAGTGTAGTCACTCACAAGTCATATGCATAAGAAATCGTTGCGACAGAATACTACCTACTCAGTGCAGAAAGTACATTCTTCGGCAACCACATGCGGAACATGCACCTGCATAAACAAAGCTGAGAAAACAAAGAAGGGTGTTCATAGAGCAGGGCATTTATATCACAGCCACGTCGGCGTTTTAAGGAAGAGGAAATAATTAATTCTATCAAATCTCTTTGAAGTTTTTTCAAACAATGGACTTGAAAGAGAGGCCTACAATATAAACGAAATAATTATTTTCGTAATATGCAAGAATTAGTTTTTAGAAGTTTACAATAATAATCACAACCTTATAATACAAGTATTCACAATTCTCATGAAACTTGAAATGAAGTAATATAATAAATGAAAATATTTTTTTCCATAATATTTTAGGATTAAATTAGTTTAACGAAAATTTACTATAACATAATTACAACATTAAATATAATTAGTATTTTTTAAATGTGATATGAAATATTCATATAACTCCCTCTACCCTTAACATAGCCTATTCCAGTGTAGAGTACACGGATGAATTGCAGTAGTGCGCATTCACTTGTAGCCTCGTTTCCAAGTCGCATTATTCGCCAGGCAAGACCAAAAAATCCAAGTCTATGTATAAAATGAATGGCTTATAACTAGCCTTCAGAGAATTTATTTTGGGGAAGTTTTTCAAATAAAAGTTATGGCACTTATGTATAATATATTATAGTAGGCCTACAAATAAGCCTATAAAATCGTTAAACCTATTTCGAGAAAATTAATTAAAATGAAATTTTCTTCAAATAAAGTGCTTGTAAAAATGAAAAGAAAGTCATTGCCGTAGGCCTACCTCGTGTCGCATCCCTGAAGGATACACAATACAAATAAAATCTTAATAAATGCACTCGCATACTTTTGTGTAACCTAATTCTGATATAGAATTTGATTTGTGTAACCAAATTCTGATATAGAATAAGAGGCCGTGTTGCAGAGAATAGGTATTCAGTTGTATTAGATTGATGCAAAGCTTTATCGTTCACCAGGCAAAATTGAGTTTCTATGAACGATGCCTGCCTTGTAACTACCCGTCAGAGAATTTTGAAAAAAAAATATATATATATATATATTTCAAATACAAGTTTAGCTCTTAGCATAAGCACCTCAAATACAAAATTTAAACAAAATCGTTTCACCCGTTTTCGAGAATGTTGCGAAAACCGAACTTTTCTTTGTGTAAAGTAACCAATCTTCGTGTCACATCCCGAAGATATCTAAGCTCAATTAAAAATTGAGTTTTTATATGATTTTTCGTTCTCGAGCTATGCAGACAACATATTTTTGAAAAATAATATTTTCGTATTCAGGGGGCCTCAAAACATGACATCAAATTTTGGGGTCTATACAGAGAATTAAAAATAAAAATTCACATATTTTATTTTCGCATATTTTCACAAGGAAAAGCCGCAGGGGTTGTTTCCGGCTCATCTACAATGCCAGGGGGCTGTCCCTACATTATTTGTAGTTTTCCTTCTTTCTGGAATGTCCATATATTCCGTGCGAATCACCCGAGTAGAAAGTAGTGAGCGTCGAATTTGGTAGCTCACAAATTTCCTAGCATATGCTGAACCCGCTCTATCTTAATGCATGCGGAATTGAAGCAGGTGGTATGCGACTGAGTACAAAGAGCGCCTTGTCACGTGGGCGCAGTGAGTGGGGGAGTCCGCTGGATTGTTATGCATACGACTGCATGTAGATACTTGAAATCTGCTAGAATAAACTTCATACTCTCTTTTATGCATATTCCCCAATATCTGTAAAAAAAAAAAAAAAATGCAAGGCCTCATGATGAGCAGTGACAATATTAGCCATTCACGTTCACTCTTTCAACTTGTTCAACTATAATATGATTGTTTCAGTTATATTAAAATATTAATAACTATTCATACCTTGCATTAAATTGCAATATTAAAAGCTAATAATACTCGTGATATTATAGTATGTATTGTATAATACTATAACTCTGGCTGCCCCCGAACTGCTCTTTCGGGGTTTCAGGACCAACACAAGTATTATTACTTATCGTTTTTTACTCCTAAAGTGATTCAGCTTGCACTTTTTCAAATTATTAATATGTTTGTTTAAATATGTAAACATATAAAGTGAGGCGCGCGCTTCGTCTTGCTTAGTGAATACGCTCGCCTACTGCAGGGTTATTGACCTGGGAAATGTAAATGAAAAAGTTGACTAACTATTGCTGAGCTAAATTGTGTGATGTTTTAAGGTTAATTATAATTCTATAATTTTATGATTATTTAACATTAACTTCAGAAAGATACCCTACATATCTTGCGGACACCTAATATACAGTAAACTTTTTTCTATCTGACCCTGCTCAGAAAGATGTGCAAAATCTGGAGGAGCCTACTATCGAAATATTGTCATTTGAAGGGGTGATGTTTTATTCGTACGTCAGTTTTCGAGGGAGTCACATCGCGCCGATTAAGGTATACGGATATGGCTGTCATGACTGGGGGGAAGGGAAGATTGGAGTGTCTCATTGAATTCAACGCCCATCTCTGAATGTCCTTCCCCTCACCCGCTTTTCACCGGTGTTAGGAAGTACAAAATTTACTGTACTGAATAATACAAATCTTAACACGTATATGCGAGAAAGTTTGTACATGTTTTGCACCATTTATTTAATTTGTGTTCCCATGAGCGCATTACTAAACAACAGCTGTTATTAATTTTACTTCCTTTTTAATCCTGCTAACACAAACTTAAGGCGCTTCCTCTGCTTTATGACGAATGAAACTTGTGTTCTAACTTACTGTACAAAACGAGTCGCTTGCACTCCTGCTAAATGATCTCCATTGCATGGACTGTAACGAGATTTGTATTTCTTAAGAGAAGTAGAATCCGCGTTCACAGTTTGAACCTTAATGACACAGACATTGGTACGAGTTCTTTTTGTTGCACCGTCTCGGTTTTTCCTTTACTTCTAATTTCAGAGAAGATTCTAGCTGAACCAGCATTCATAAGGTTCTACTTGAGAAGCAAAGGTATGAAAAGAAAACTCGAGGAGTGTGGTTAGTTCAGGACTTGAGACTGGAAGGAAATGCATACAATGCTCTCGTATATGTACAGAAGACTTTGATGTCGATCTCATACAAGAGCGGAATTTTTAGATCTCGCCCTGCACACAAATCTCCATCTGTGTGGCTTGAGCTTCAATGGGCATCGACGTATTTCAAACGAAATCTTCAAATAGGTTTTTATATAGAATGTAACCTTCCAATCCATTATGTTCAGTTTGTTTCTAGTATACTCGTTAAACAGTCCCTTGAACATTCTTCACTATTCGTTCCAGTAAGAATGCATTACAGATTATTTATTTATTTATTTAATTATTCTGCTAACTACAGGAATAAATCCCGATTACAGTTGGCGTAGTTTCGCCAATACGTGTTGTACAATATAAAAATACAATATAATAAATGAATGAATGTGTGAGGATAAAGAAGAAAATACATAAATGATTTATAATAACTACAATTAATTTAAGAAGACAATCTAAAAACTAATCCTAATCATATGGAATATATAACATGTTATGAAGATGTCCTATGTACTGATTTAATGATAAGTCAAAATCCAGAAGAGCATTTTGAAGTGATAGAGAATTATATTGTTTACACATTTGAATAAAAAAGATGAACATTCTAATATATTTTACTTAATGACAGCAATATATAACAATTCCCTATTCCTTAAATTTAATTGCACTACATTAAATTTAATACGTTTTAAGAGTTCATTACTATCAATTATACCATTGATAATTTTATATAAGAATAACTGTTGCGGTACCAACCTTCTGCCAATTAAAGTAACAAAATTAAATTCATTTAATAAAGTATATTAACGTATAAAGTAAAGTAACGTATATTGTTAGAATATTAACAATATTAATAATAAAAGCAGGTAAACTGATATAATAAACTATCAGATGGAGTTTATAGTCCGTATTTCACATGCTCCTGATTTACATGGCCCAGACTTTGTACTATTAATATTGTTATATAGGCCATTCTATACTTAGTCTTAATAGAGTAGCTATTTCAATGTTATAATAAGATGTTTAGTACTCAATCTATTAGCAGCAATGTAAATAAATCCCTCCACAAACTATAATTCACAATTACCACCATCGTATGGGTTTAACAAAATACTGACAATATTTATCGTTAATGTGTGTTTACTTAGCATGCTTATATGAAGTTCTAAAATTTTCTCTGTGAATTTCAGACATCCATTTAAGCTGGCTCATGCATTCCGCCTGCTATGATGTATATATGACGTCTTAACTGAGCTGGGAGGCCGTGGTTATGGCTAACAACGCGGCTTTGTTGTAGTAGTGATGATTTGCCATTTAAAAAGCAAGCTATACTTAATTAGTCGTTACTCTGTTACCAGTCAACTGATTTGGTCCAAATAGGCTTCTTTTCATGGACTTTATAAATGCGTATACAAAGTTTCATGAAAATCCGATGAAGCCTATTCGAGTACTGGCACACAGACAGACAGACAGACATTTTCCCATCCACCACACAATCTCGGAAAGTACCATTCTGGCACTTAATAGTAAATCTGGTAAAGAAAATTGTATTTAAAACCAGTGAGATGCAAATAATCTCATGCCCACAACCTTCTGTGAAATCGACAAATACATTCTCTCTCTCTCTTCTCCTCTTCAGTAGAAATCCCGCAAGGGATATTGCATCTTGGACTACTGATCTTTATGTTCAAATAATGTGTGTTAGCAAAATAATTGCATAGATTTTTTATAGTTGAAGTCAACGATTTATTTTTATTATTTATTTATTTATTTATCAGTAAAGACCCCCAAAGAGCAATAATGTCCATAACTAAAGTCTGGCCATTCTAAGAAGGAAACTTGAAGTAAACAAAAACCAGTACATCTGTCTCACTCCTAGCACATTACTCGTATGAATTAAGAGTGAGACAGACATATTGGTTTTTGTTTACTTCAGGTTTCTTTCTTAGCTCGTCTGGGGTATAGTACATTATAATACACAGAGAACAAGGATTTAGGCTATTTACTAAGAGCCAGGAAAAAGTAAAATTATCGAAAATAATCTAATGAACCATAGCACATTACTAATATCACAGAAGTCATAAATTTAACAGTAGAAAAATAGAAAGTACTTGTGAACGGAAATCAAACTAAGCCTTTGAAGCAAACGTGTTTAAAGTAGAATGTATACACATTTTGACTCATTTTTAGACGAAAATTGGATGAAATTATTAGTGAATTAAATTAAAATAAAATAAAATGCAATACCGTTGAACCATTCCGAACATTTAAAGGGAAGGATGATAAAGAACAATATTTCAAATATGCAGAGTTCTTTAAAAAGCTCTAAGGAGCCGGCTTTACCTGCTCCGCTCCCATTAGCGTCAACCACAAGGAAAGCTCAGCAGCAGGCCGGTTTGTAAACGGGAGTATTTTTGCGATAAAAATTGATTTGAAGTGTTTAAATCATATTGATTTACGGAAGTTTATTACTTACACGATCATACATTATTATTATTATTATTATTATTATTATTATTATTATCATCATTATCATTATCAGTATTAATTAATACAATGAACAATGTTCAACATATCCTTCATAGTAAATGAACACTAACTTACAGTACTCAACTTGACCCGCCGCTGAGGTGAGGAAGGGAATGAATGATGTCAACACTTTCCCCTTTGCTCTTTTCGTTGCTCCCATCACTCTTATTTATTGAACAGGCAAGCTCCAAACCGTACTGCTCAGCACTTGATGATAGCTGCTTTAAAACGAATGCAATCTAAACAATCAAGTGATTAAATTATTCCTCGAAATGTAAAAGAAAGTTGGTTTTAATTTAAATTAAATGTTTACTCTTCTTTAATTTATTTATTCATAGTAACAAATCTTGCGGTTTTAATTTAATTTCATGCTCTCTGAAATTCAGACATTTTCCATGTTGTCTTTTTACGATTGAGCCTTGCCCATTTAATAAGGTTTAGTTCGGTGCAAAATTTAATTGATTATCTTAATTCTAAATAACCTAATTTCTCGGCCCTTTTACATCCAAGTAACACCTTAGTTTCCGGAGGGGACCCCGCCTCCCGCCTTAAGGGCACCTATCCAATTCCAATTCCAAATTCCGGAGGGGGTTGAGATGCGATGGCCTTATCACCTGTCCCTATGCCCTCTCTCGGAAAATAAGCGTAACAAAAATTAGTATGGGTAATGAAACCTCCACTTGGAGGCCCTATGCCCCACCATAGTGGTTACAGGAAGAAGTCAGTCAAATAACCTATCTGTTTTTTTAAGCTTAAAAATGAAGCAAATATGGTATTTGTCCAGTTTAGAAAAAAAGTTTACCCTGGAATTCGTATTTGGAGTACTTCAGGAACGGCATTTTAAATATCTTTATTGATGTTAGTTCTTTGGAATTTTCTTAAATTACATACTTCAGACTTTGATGTGACACCAAAATACAAACTTTTAAATTTGGTATAAAAATGTCATTTCAAACATATATGCCTACCTCAAAAATTGTTAGTTATAGATGCATATTTTTCACCTTGTCTCAAATAATGCAACATGCTCATTTCATTAAAACTCTTAAGTAACTTTTACAACATACACATCAATTGAATGAGATCCTTTTCGCATCTAACAATTTCCCTTCCTCGCTATGTATATTTGTCCTATTTATTTTTAATGATGTATATCGACTTTCTAGATTGTTTACTCTATAATATGAGCAAAATATAAAACATCTTCATATCTTTAAACTGGGTCGTAAATAATACATAACATTTTGTCATCAAAACGAAAATTATATGATGCAGACTTTTATTCTTTTCAGGATGATAACATGAAACAAAATTCTTGCAATCAAACTATTTCGTTTCTCACTTTGTCTTTATAGGCGTAGGCGACCAAGTAGCAAAGAGCATTTTATGTATACAAAATAGAGGTAACACTAAACACTAAAAGCACTAAACAATATACAATATGCAATGTCGCATTCTTATGTGCAGGATATGTTTGCTGATTTCAGTAATAAAACCCTATTACACTTGAGCACATATAATAGTATATTGTGATACTAGTTGTATGCGCTTACGGAACGAGTATTGCATGCTATTTTTTGCACGATGATTATTTATATCAATTTAATTATATTAATTGAGATATTAGCTGAAAATATTATGTGTATACATTATTGAAGATAGATGTTATAATTCAGAAAGTGATTCGCATGTGTTGGTTGTTATGGGGACTGAATATCTGTCCTGTTAAAGTCGCCACAAACTGGGGGGCCTTGGTTCCGGTCTTCGATAAAAGCTTGTATTGTGATGGTTTTACTTACGGCACGTGTGTTTTTTTGTAATTTTTACAGCACTAAGGTTGATTTTGTTTTCATTGCAACCAGATTGCGTGTGTGAATGTCAAGTTACGATCCACGGCAACAATATTCGTAAGTACCACTAATTAGTTACATCGTGCAAAAACGCATACAAAGTAGAAGTAAATCTTGTTTAAAGTTACTATATATTCTTGCTGGTGTCTTGTACTATAAAATAGCTCTTACTATACCATCAGCAAATGCATTTCGGCTTATTTAACCCATCTTCAGTCCTCGTTGGCGCCGTGTGGTACATTGGCTGAATGTTCATGTTGTGTAACGGTTTTTTGGTCCATATGAGCGAGTTCAAACACAACACAGTTCTCATTAACCACTCTTTCTCTATTAATGTAAATTTCGTATGCTTCTAGAGTGCTGAGTTCTTTTATTTTGGATGTATAGTATTTCTATTTAGTTTTCTTTTTCATTGAATGCATGTATATTTTCTATAGCACTATAGCATGTTAACTGACATCAGCAAATATAACCTGCGTATTGATATAGGCCTACTAGTCTCGTGTGCCTATAATATATTCGTACACATCTTATTGAGGGTATAAGGTGGTAAAGAAACTCAACATGCTAATTAGAGAACTTTAAAAATTAAACTGAAACATAAAAAACTAAGCATTAAATCTGCTTGTTACTGTTCACGAAAGCTACGAAGCTGGGCTAGACATCTGGTTACCTTTATGCAATGTCTACTCTTAGCTGTTACAACAGATGCTCATCAGTAGGGCTTGGACTTTTAGGTAAATACATTTTTTTCTATTACTTATGATTTCTGGACTTTGTCAAAGTTCCTGTTGGGACCTTTGGATTCAAAATACTGAGTTGCATATCACATAAAAAAATACTTTCGATATTTCTTATTTGAATAAATATTTTTGGCAACTTAATTTTTTTTTACATATTTTGCCACATATCAACTTTAGAAATGAATATTTTGATTGTTTTTTTTTTTTTTTAAATTGCGCCATATTTGCAATGTGTTGCGTTGTTATGTTGAGTCAGACAATAAATCAGGGCTGATTTGGCCTTTATTAGTGCAAATTTCTGTTTCCTCTCAAACTGCATTACTAAGTTGGAAAACAAAATAATTATTGTTGACAGATAAATGAAATCAAACACATTGAAATCAAACTTAACAAAATCAGTGGTTCAAAAGCAAACAAAATTAAAGAAAAATTCCTGTCATGCCTAATAAGAATGAAGGGTTACAAATGTTGTGCAAGATTTCAGATATTTTAATTGGTAACAGTGTAGAGAACTTGGAGCAGATGGAACATCTGAGTGTCAGTGACATTGCGTATTACAAATATGCAAGATTAACATCCTGCGATGTTGAACGTACGTTTTCAAGATACAAGCCTCTGTTCCGTGAAAATCGTCACAGCTATGAGATGCACAACTAAAGATCTACTTTTTGTCGTTAACTGCAACAGTTCTACACTTGCTGACTAGAATAACTATATGAGTACTTCTGTAAATATTGGTTAAATAAGTTAATTAAAATATTTTCATATTTTTTAAACATATTTTCGACTTTGTATACACATAAAATATAAATATTTTTTGTTTTATAAGCACCTAAAAGTCCGAGCCCTACTCAACAGTAAAGGCCCGGATTTCTGGTATTAACGATAACCGCGAAATTTTCAACTGGCACATTTAACATTACCAAAAACACATATTTGTGCTAGATAGACTTTATTTTTGCTAATTGAATCCACGCAATATCGGGAAATGTTTTTATTTTACGAAACCTACTTTGAAACGTGAACTGTAAGGGAAATCTATTCTAAAACGTGAAATGTAAGAGAAACCTATTTTAAAACGTGAAATATGAGCGTAATTCTGCCGATGACTTCAAGTTTTTATTGTTTAACCTTTACCCAGTTTCATTTACCCAATTACCACCTGTATCCAGTGAGCTCATGTCACATATGAGTCAGATTCCACTTCAGAAGTTCCTCTTTAAAGATGCGTTTCAGGAAGGATACTTAGCACTGCAGCATCAGACAAAGACGGTTGATGTGAAGCAGGACCTAATACCTGAATTACTGAAGAAGGAATAGCCGCTGCTTGAAGGCAGTCTGGTTTCAAACTACAAATGTAGACAGTAAGAGAGGCTTTTCAGCATTTTCAAACTTATTATCAAACAGGAGAACAAATTTAGGCCAAAAAATGTAGAAATAGTGTTGTGTTTGCACTTTGGTGACATTTTCAGCTAAATTTTCTTATACTTACCATTCACTTCTGTTTTTTTCTGTTTTTTTGATACGTAAGATATAAATGTAATTATGTTCATTTAATTCATTTTTGTGTCATCTGTTCTGTTTCTGGTACATAATATAATTGTAATTACGATTATTTCAATAGAAAAGCAACACTTCAGCTGTCATTCTTTGACTTTTTATTTCACCGCTCTCAGTATTTTATTTTATCGCTTTCAGCATTTCCTTCCACCGCTTTTGTTCATTTTATTTCACCACATATCCTAGTCTACTCATCAGACCTGGAACGTTATGAATGGATTTCAAAATCTTAGGTGCGGACGATACTATCAATGGAACTGTTGTTTTGCTTTTGCATGGTATTGGACGAAGCAGCTTCCTACAGTTTAGAGGGGAAGAATACAAGACACAGCTAACTTTGTCTAATTTGACAGGAATGTCTTGAAAACGGATGCGATTGTTCAGTAACTTAAAGTCTTTACCAAATACTATTTTTAGATTAATATTGTGGCTTCTAAAAAGGAAATCTTACTTTTTCTAATCGTACTATAGGTGATGTATTCGACCTTGAAATTCTAATTTTAAGTTTAAATACGCGTTTTGAGGTCCTCTGAATCAAAAATTATATTTGTCAGAAACGTGTCTATATATATAGACGTGTCTATATATATAGACGTGTCTATATATATACACTATATATATAGTCTTTACCAAATACTATTTTTAGATTAATATTGTGGCTTCTAAAAAGGAAATCTTACTTTTTCTAATCGTACTATAGGTGATGTATTCGACCTTGAAATTCTAATTTTAAGTTTAAATACGCGTTTTGAGGTCCTCTGAATCAAAAATTATATTTGTCAGAAACGTGTCTATATATATAGACACGTCTATATATATAGACACGTTTCTGACAAATATAATTTTTGATTCAGAGGACCTCAAAACGCGTATTTAAACTTAAAATTAGAATTTCAAGGTCGAATACATCACCTATAGTACGATTAGAAAAAGTAAGATTTCCTTTTTAGAAGCCACAATATTAATCTAAAAATAGTATTTGGTAAAGACTTTAAGTTACTGAACAATCGCATCCGTTTTCAAGACATTCCTGTCAAATTAGACAAAGTTAGCTGTGTCTTGTATTCTTCCCCTCTAAACTGTAGGAAGCTGCTTCGTCCAATACCATGCATATATATATATATATATATATATATATATATATATATATATATATATGTAATCGTATAAAAATATTATAGGTTAGATATCTTCTGGGGATGTGACATTTACATTGATCTTACTTTTGCGCCATTTTACAAGAGGACAATTTCATTCTTCGCAGTTTTCTCGAAAACAGCTCAAACGGTCTTGTTTAAGTTTTGTACTTGAGGTATTTATATCGAAGGACTAAACTTTCATGTGAAGCATTTGTCGTAAAAAAAATCTCGGGATGGTAGTTATAAGCCAGTTATAATTTCTATAAACTGAGGCTTTAAGACTTGCTTGATGCGAACAAACATCAGGAAGAAGCTGAAATAAGTGAATACGTAATCCCTGCAAATTACTTCATATTCTAGTTCAGAATTTTAAGTGAGAAAGTTGTATTGTCCATGTTTATGGTAGAAGAAGCTCTTTTTTTAAATTTGATGTTAATTTTGAGGAAAACAATAAATTGAGCTAATAGCTTGCATAAAACTAACAAAAAGTCACATTTTATAAAGGTACATCTACAAACTTCATTGACTTTGTTATAACTTAAATTTTCTGTCGAACACTTGAGAAATTTTAGTGAATATCCAGATCATGAAAGTCGCACACCTTGAAGGTTAACACACACAATTTCCGGTTCAGCACAACGAAGGAACTGAAGATTGCAAATTAATGTTGCCGAAATGCAGTTTTTTAAGTTTGCAAACAACACACTGGAAGCTGTAACCCACTGATGGAAATTTCATAAGGCCTGCCCATTATTCTATATTAACTGCTGAAAATCAAGAACTCTAACTTCACAAGTATTTATTTTTCTTTTCACCTAACTGGACTCTTGTATTAGTGAATCAGGTTTGACTTTTATATACCACAGATATGTCATGATCTGAGCAATCCCTAAAATTTCTCAAGTTCTCAACAAATAATGCATAGTGTATCTAATGTAGCCAAATAGGTATTGAGGCTAATACACTATATTCTTAAAGCAGCACATAGCATAATACGACTAATTCGTAACATCAGAGTTACGTCTTTAGGGATATCCAGTTATATTACATTACGCAATTAATTCCTCAAGTTTGGTAAGCTTACAAAACATAGGCCTAATGATTTTATCATAAGTTTAGCTGTTGGCTATTTGACAACATAGGCCTTTAAATAATAGTCTGTTTTCATTTTATTGTTTATTTTGTACATATACGAGTAAGATAACTATTTCAACAGTGTTCACTGACCTCTCATTGTATTTATACCCGAGACGAGCTACGAAAGAAACCTGAAGTAAACAAAAACCAGTATATCTGTCTCACTCTTAAATTATTCGAGTAATGTGCTAGAGTGAGACAGATGTACTGGTTTTTGTTTACTTCAGGTTTCCTTCTTAGAACGGTCATACTTTAACTACATTTTCTGTATATGTAGGTCTATTATAGTAATAATTTTTAGTACAATTACTATTTTACTATAATTGTCACCATACAACCTTATGTTAAAGCTGTTACAATTAATAAATCAGGTCCAGCCCCCTGAGGATACAGTGTGTTGTTATTGCTCAACTTGGTATCACAAATTTTACCACATTTTAGAGGGAATATTGATTGATTGATTGGTTTATTTCATCATACAATACATAACATAAGGGACTCTCGGTTACAAACAATGCTTTGCCGCAGAGCCCCTTTGTTGAGAGAAAAAAAAAAACTATTTGTATCACTCTCAGAACAAGAACAAACACAAAAACTATGAAAATACATATAATTGTTTCAACATGTTAATCCTTACCTACAACTTTTTATTATTATTATTATTATGATTATTATTTTTTAAGTATTAATTACCATTTATACCGTCTTACTATCGCTTTCAATTTTTTTACCCCAAATTCTCTTAATTATAAACATGAATTTTCTCATTTTTTTCAGTAAAATCTCGTTTTTTGTTGTACATAATTTCTTATATGCTATGCTACTGTTCATTCTTAAATATTTCCTGTCAATGTACATTTTTCTCAGTTCTTCTGTTACAGTGCACTCTAATAAGATGTGCTTTGCGTTTTCTTCCTTCCTGCAGAGTGGACACATTCCACTAGGTGTAAACCCTTTAGAGGGAATAAGAGGGCATACTCTTACTATATTCGGTGAAGAGTACAGGCTATGAAGCTCATTATGGGGTTTTCTTCAATCCCCATTTCCATCTCTCTTATTTCTAAGGGTGGCGTGCACCAAACTCATGCCATTTACTCTTTTAGTAAGCCTTACTTCTTTAGTTCTAACTACTTTAGTAAGCTACTCTTTTAGTAACCGTACTCTTTTAGTAAGGACGGCGTGCACCAACCAGGAGTAAACTAAACTCGGCGGCTTTCAACATAGAGGAATGTACTAAAGAAGTAAAAATTTTATTTACTCCCAGAGTAAATGAACTTACTCCACAAGTGGTGGAGAGCACCAACACGGAGTACGTTACTAACGTAGTAAGTTGTGGAGTAAATAAGGCCAATATTTACTCCTACTCAGGGGGTGGAGTAAAGTTGTGGAGTAAGTGTGTTCTGTGGCATTTGCGTGAGTTATGAGTTACATATCACATTAAATGGATTACATAGTTCAAACTGAGGATAAGTTATTGAGATGAAGAAGGTTGTATACCAAAAATGAGAGTTGTGGCAGGTGATTTAATAAATATTAAGCGAACCATACCTAGTAGGGCATTTAATAACGTAAATAATTAAGCTCATAAATCCTTACATGAAATTTTGGCGTTTGGAAGAAACGATGTCAGATTCTCACTACATCCATGTGATTTCAGCCAGTCAAATGTGGAAATATCATTGCGGAGAGCGATCCAACTAGGAAGACGTCCACCAAAGGTGAGGGGAAAAGTGAGTGGAAGGGACGTTTGCATTGCACGGTACAAGGAGCTCATGTGCTCTTAAATATCTTCCTAGCTGGATCGGCCTTTAGATGCTGCAGTTCTCCCTAACTTTGGATCAGAAAACGACTATGTATTTCAAGCTAATCATATGGATACAGATATCGGCGAGGTATAGTATATTCCAATAAATGAAAGCCTCCGGTCTTGGTGCTACCCAGAAAACACTTCCCCCTGCTACTTAACCATTGCGGAACAATATGTGATATTCACTGTTAAACGATTTAATGTAATTATTGTAAATTGATTTTATTACATTATACTTCTATAGCTTAACTTAAAGCACAACATTGCGAATGCCAGATTATAATAATAATTATAAGAGCTAAAAGTTCAATAGTTGCACCCGCAGTGTTAATGAATAATATGTCCTTTTTTCTGACCCAGGTGTAAAAAATGTCCAAACAGGCCACATCGGAAGAAAATTTGACTGACTCTGGGATTAGCGTACATTGAGAAGGGGACACATTGTAAAACCATTCCTTAAAGACTCCCCAAGTCTCGAATGGTGGAGTGAGACGAGACTTTCATGTTTGGGAATAAACTATAACAGATGCTGCAGGTCTATAGTATGCTGCTAACTATTTAATTAACCCTGTGGACAGGAAAGTGAGAAGCATTATAAACTATATAGAAAAAATGCCAACATGAGTGCCGAAAGAAAATTTTAAGGAGGGGCCCGGAGGTTGAAGCTGCACAGGATCTAGAGAAGTAGTCACTGAAATTATTTTTAAACACACAACCATCTACATAATTATTATTGGAGTTCATATCTTCCGAAATATTGTACCACCATTTTTTGTTTAAATATTACATTTCTCAGTTGTAATATTATTATTTTTATAAGGTAATATTTTTTAAGTAAATGTTCTGTGCATTTGAAAAAGGACAGAAACATAATGCCCCTTATTAGTTTTGTTATCCTTTTTATCCCCTCTTTTTCATGATTTTGTGTAATACTTCTTATTAATATTGTTAAACAGTCAATAAGTATTAATAATTCATTATAGTGAGATTTATGATAAACAACTGTAGAATAATTGATTTATCGTTTTTGGGAAGAATATGTAACTTTAGGAAGTATAAATATTTTAATATATTTTAGAACTTTATTATTATTATGAGAGAAATAATTATAATATTGACAGTGAATCAATTATGAAAATCAACTGGAAATTCCAATTGTTTGCATTATAATACAGAAATAGTTTGCACAAAAATTGTAATCACAGTACCCATACGTAGGCTACTAAACTGAAAATATTCAATTGAAGGAATTAAAATTAGTAATGAATAAAACATTACCATTACACCTATTTTAAAACATGAAGATTGTCATTAGTAATATTTGGAACAACCCAAATTCATATTCATTGTTTCAGCGAACCTTTCCTTTTCATTATCTGGCACTTGAATAATACTGGCAATTGAAATGCACGTGTTCTGCTGCGCTGCACTAACGTTTCTGATCTGTTCTGCGCAGAATTCGACTACTTCTTTAGTAAAAATCGCTTACTACTTTAGTTACAACTAAAGAAGTAACTATCAATTGAGCTCTCCAACACCAACTAAAAGAGTAAGTTACTAAAAGAGTAGCACTAAAGTAGTAAATTTAGGAAGGGAACCTTACGTAACAAAAACCGGTTTGTCTGTCTCACTCTAGCACATACATTAGTATGACTTAAGAGTGAGACAGATGTACTGGTTCTTATTTACTTCAGGTATCCGTCTTAAATTTACTACTTTAGTAAGATTTACTCTTGGATGGTGCACGCCACCCTAGATATTTTCCTAAGCACCCCGTTTTTGAACACTCTCAGATTATGTTTTTCCCGAAGAGTAAGCGACCATATTTCCAATTCATATAATACAACCGACAGGAAATTGCATTTTAAATTTTTATTTTTAGGTATCTGGATAAAAGACGAGAAGATAAAAGTTTCCGAACTGCATGAAAACAAGCATTTCCTGGCTTCAATCGACACTAACTTCTACGTTAATACAATAGTTGATATATATGAATTCATAAAACCGATTACGCGTATGGGACTCACAGTTTAAAACAGATAGATCGTAGATATGCCTTGTCATTGCATCATACCTATTTCGTATAGGAATTTACTATATTTCTTGGAGCTGCATGGTTCACTCACCAAAATGTACGCGATAATAGGCTATTCTTTTCGAACTATACCATTTCGGCATAACGTGGAATTAGCTTATTCTCACATCCAGCCCTTCAATACGATAGACTCTTTTATTCAATTTCCAGACTGTAAAGAAAACTCATTGCAGAATTGACCTAATTACAGCTAGCAAAATAATTATCTTGTATAGGCCTGCATAGTATTATATATATTGATATTAATTGAATAAATCAGACGCATTTTCATATGAAATAGCAGTTTAAACTATATAATATTATATTTTAACTTTTCATAATGGTAAGAGAAAACATGAAATTGTGTTTTCTAAAATGCATTTATCCCATTAATAAATTGAATAGCTCTTTACTTAAATATTTAAGCAAACTTTGCCATGAGATCCAATTTACTCCAGCTTATACAAGATCTGTTTATAATTGCACGGCACATACAGTTAGCATTTCATTTTCCACTTCATTTTGCGCAAAGTCTCTTAATTCTGCATTCCTTTATGTATACCACTTTAAGACTATTTGCACAGCACACACGCTGTTTAGAAGCTTCTATTAACAGATAATTGGATTGTAAATAAATTGTAACTTTGCTGGTTTCATCAATGACCCTTGAGTCTCTAACATTACCAGTTTGACATGATGTTTAGAAGTAGGCCACTTCATTTCAGTTTATATTTAATTGGAAAAAGAAGATTAAATGTTATTTTAATAATGAAATGCATTGGTGAAGTGATAAATTTCAAGCAAACTTCATCAACAATCTTCATCTTTTCTAACTTCTTCAGCTGCTAAATAATCATTATCGCAGTTATCTCCTTTCAAATGAAACGGCAGGGTATGGAATGTATGTGTAATGCAGATTATGTGTCCTAGATGTAGGATAGAGATGAAAAGAGACACCCATAAACATCCAAAGTGACTGCATCGTGCCACTCTATTGAATTGTGATAGTTGGAAACAAGAAAGCACACATACCCACTCCATGATCTCTTAAAGTTCGGTACGGATGGGCATTATTCCTCAAAGCTTCAATCACCTCCATGTAAGAGGGGGAGTCCGAAAATAAGTTTCCCCTCCATTTTTTTCAGGAAATCGAACAGCAATGGGTGAAAGAAGACGTAAGAATGCTGTTCACATCTTTTGTTATCCAGACTGCACGGCGGCTGACTCGCAACTAAATTACCATCGTCTTTATTCGTATGACCATACATCACAATGTTACCAAATGATGTGTCATATACAAGAGATGCCACACTCTCCCATGACATACATCTCATGGTACCATCACCTTACTTTAAAAAAATGCCATGACATATGCTCCATCTCTCGTATGTTAGGCCTAATATTTTGTTATATATTTAGTTTTGTTTCGTTGTTAGTCTTATCAACACTGAGTATCAAAAGCAGAGTAAACGAAGCGATTCAGGTCGTACAGACAGCTCGAATCGGAAAGTACGTAAGGGATTCTAGTGGGAAAACCATGTAGAGGAAGACCAGTAGGAAGATAGATACATAGTACACGTGGACATTGATCTTAGATGTTAAACAAGTAACTTAAAAGAGACCATGGGCAGAGATAATGGAGAATGTTTATTGATTTGCTATTGGACTCCTGACTTACTGATTTTAGATAACTACTTAAAAATTCGTTTTAAAACGAGTGGCACAACAAAATCTTACAGCCATTGTTCCTTCCTTCATGATCTGTTCGGTATCGGATCCGGTGTGAACACATAATGCATGCATTAACCAATAAGGTAATAAGTGGAACAAACATAATATGGTGTGCAACGATCTGTACTTTTGTCCCTCCGAAATTAACATGAAAATGCAATTTATGTCCAGCGCAAATTATTGATGGTTCTATGATATCCAGCGAGTCAAATACACGTTTCATTAGATCCTTTTTATCAATTATCGCACAATAAATTGAATGGATGATTCTGTTTATAAAAATGTAGTTTTAAAACATAAATATGGTTATCTCCATGAACAACACTATAAAAGCAAGGGTTCCGAATCGAAAGCCACGTCGCATGCAGAAATATATCAGATTCATTGATCAATAGAATTATTCGTTGCGATTCTAAACATATTTTATGCAAACCAACACTCAATAACGAATTAGAAGTTCGATGATATCACTGGAATAATTAAAGTATATAAATATTTAGCCTACGTCCTTTAATCTTTTAAACCTGCTCTTAATATAAATGCTATTGTTCTTTAAAACCGATGGCATAAGTAAATTCTTATTTCACTTATTCATAGAGAACATTGTATTGTTCAATGTTGAGATCAGATAAATTTGACTATATTAAATATTCTAAATATTGTGAAGCCCTTATATATAAAATCGGTATAATGTGAAGAACGATACCATTATAAAAAGTGGAGGTTTTCGTTGAGACTATTTCTTTAGAGCACCGGTACTTGAACAATCACAATATCTAGAATTTCAAACATTTTGCAAAGGATTATTGCGTTTTATTCTAACTGAATAATTTAAACTACCGGTACTATTTTTAAAGTTGCACCTCCTTAAGTGTAATATTAACTCCGTGGCGCTAACATCCCAGAAGGGACAAGGCCTACAACCCGACCGCTGCGTCATCTACCACAGGATTGGGGGGCATGTGGTCAGCATGCCGACATCCACGGCCATTAATGGTGGTTTCCGCTACTTCTCTATCAAGTAGCTCCTCAATTTGAATCACGAGGCTGAGTGCACCCCTACCAGACCTCCCTGCCTCAGAAAAATCCGAGGAGGTACCGGGAATCGAACTCGGATGTTTAGTCAGCGACGCTAACCACAAGACCACGCCGGTGGTCAAGTGAAATAGTAGGCAGGACTTTTTGGCTTACTAAAGGCAACGGAATCACTGTTTATTGCATAACACGGTATATAAAAGCAATGATTCGGAGATAAAATGTATAACCTCAAAGGATTTTCATTAGGGATCAATCGAATGAATTATGGCATGTCATATTTTATGGCTTCGTCATTACTTTATCATGATTATGATTATGATTATGATTATTATTATTATTATTATTATTATTATTATTATTATTATTATTATTATTATTATTATTATTATTATTATTATTATTATTATTATTATTCAGGAGGACTCAATCCAACGTATTTCAGTCATCCCATAGCTTGTCCTGACAGATAATTAACTGTCCCTCTAAATAAACCAGACTCAAGGTTCATTGAGTAGAGAAGTAGGTCAAAGTTGAAGCGTCCTATCATCTTCTCATTTCCTCCCCATTTTTCTTTCTCATTCTTTTGGCCTCGTATTCGTCCTCTTTCTGCTCATCCCTTTCGTGAGTCTGAGTATACGTGATAAAATTCTTATTACCAAGATAATAGAAGATCCTATGATAGAATGGCGACGGATCGCATGCTGTATCGCAATCTTTAAAGGGAAAAAGGAACTTCTCACGAAATTATCCGAAACTCACATGCATTTATTCTAACTGAAAAATGACTTGCCCAATTAATTGCATGAACAATTTAATTTATGGAGTGGCATCCATGATTTCCTATGTCATTTAATAATATTCTCAGAAAATTGTCACTGCATAAAACGTTATAGAAAATTGTGTCTTACATAATAAATATAGTTTAAACTCAAGTAATTTCATCCGCTAAATCTAATAATGTTCAGGAATACATTTTCCCAACTTACCTTTAGCTTTGGTAAAATTGGTCAGTTTTTATATTGTTAGAAATTATCAACAATATTTTTATTTCGTGTAAATATGAGTAATAGTTTAAGATAAATATGAGTAACCGGTTAAGGGTTATGTTTTACCGGGTGTATGTAATCTGCGTCACGGTTGACACCTAATTTGAAATAGAATAAAAATGAGATATGTAAACTGTGGCACACATATGTAAGCTGCGCCACGGATATATGTAGGTTGCGGCAGTAGTTATAGGCAAATAAAAGTAAGACCTAATATGTGAATGCTCGTTTCTATTCAGTAAAATTTTTTTGCTCGTGAGGCGATGGGAGCGTACTTGTCTGTAGGTTGGTACCGTTATATGTATGTTGGTAACGAGTGCTTTATCTGCTCTATTTTTAGGTTGGTAACAACTTTTCTCTATCGAAGAACATCATAACACAATCTCTGTTCCGTTACGTTTTAGTTTAGTAGGTCATGCTTCTGTAATTCGTTTTTAGCAGGCCTTGCTTGCTATCTTGTTTTTTATTTATTGAACAAATGAATTTCAAATAGTTGTTATGTATGGGTATTGTAATATCAAAATTATTCTTTTTATGTCTTGCATCCAATCAGAGACTGGAGATTTTTATTATATTGTTTTGATAGCCAATAAGGTTTATCTTTAGCTTCATTCTCCTTCTTCATCGATTCAAGTTAACTGTGTCTCATAAAGACATTAGTTTTTCTAGGCTTTAAATGCCTATTCTTCGTTGTAATCAATTCAACTAGTACTCATAAGGACATGAGTTTTCTTCTTGGCTTATCAGTGCCATTCTTTACCTATCAGATAGATCTGGTGGTTTACTTTCAATAGCTGAAGCAATCAGCTCTTCGATTCACATTAAGGTTTCATATGCCTTATTGTTTCTGAAGACTTCGAACGATTTAAGGACTATTATCACCCATCGTGTGATTCATCGGGTCTTCTTCATTTTGGTGTTGGCGTTGCAAGATCTCAGGCTAATATCTGTATCAACTATCAAAAGGTGGTATTAATCAATTCAAAGGTACGTCATTTACTACCTAATTTATTTGAGGAACAATTTGGACGTAATTGCATCATTGAACTAATATATTTGTGGTTTTGATCAAACTGATTAAGCCATCTCAAAGATATTTATGACCTTTAACAAAGGAATTTGTATTAAACATTGTGATATCTACAAGTTCATCAGTGTTTATGAATAATAATATTATACACGTCCAAGAAATCAAGAATTTATGAACTGAGCATGATGTATGTATTGTTGTTGTGACAATAAATTGTTACATACCAGAGAAATTTATCTAAAATGTATTGGGCAAGTTTGGCTTAACTATTTATAGTTAAGTCTCAATTTCAGGAAGTGCTACGTCCTATGAATCTTGTCATACAGTCCGCTTGCTCTCAGCTTGCCCGTACATTTTACTGGTCCTCCGGTTTCCGGATAATTGAATCATTTCCGGACCATTTTATTGGTCCTCCTATTGCCGGATAATTGAATCATTACCGGACCATTTATTGGACTCCTATTGCCGAATCTTGAATCATAACTGGACTATTATCTGGTGAATTGAACTGTAACATATACCAGAATTGTTCTCATCATAACAATAACTAAACAATAATTAATATTGTTATTGCCTCCATGTCTTCTGCATGTTTGAGGTGAAGGCTGGAGGATCTATTGTTAAACTAGTGTTATAAGTTTCATGCTTGTAAAACCTACACAGACAGCAACACTTACACTAGTACACATATCACACCTGATATTGTATTGTTTCAACGTCCATTGCATTGGACGTTTATGTACTGATTTGTCTTAACCCGTAATCGGGCATTGTATTTATTGTCATTTGGGCCCTAAGAGCGGGCAATTATTGATATTCATTGTAATCTGTGCTGTAAATCTAAAGAGATGGCTAATCAGGAGTTAAACATTAATGCTCTTAAAGCCAAGAGAACTCCTATAAAGGCTCAGATCACTCGCCACGTCAATACCTTTCTATCATTTACAGATCTCGACGATGAATCTTATAATGAAATTTTAGCCCGTAAGGCTAAGTTTAATGAAGTCCTGATCAAATATGAAGATGTTCAGTCTCTGATTGACCAAATTGAGTATTCAGAAGCTGAAGCAGATTATAGAGAAGAAGTGGAAAAGGCTGTTTTTGCAGCCATTTCTCGTGTAAACTCTTTAGTTACAGCTTATGAGGCTAAACTTAAACAAGAAGTAGATGCTAAACTTAGACAAGAAGCTGCAGAAGCAGAAGCTAGGACTAGACTAGAAATTGCAGAAATAGAAGCTAGGACTAAATTAGAATTAGCAGAATCAGAAGCTAGGGCCAGACAAGAAAGGGCAGAAGCAGAGCAAAGAGCTGCTCAAGCTGAATCTATGGATAAACTAGCTTCCATTGATATTGTAGCAGCTCAGTTCTATGATTACGTTGAAGCTATTCAAACGTTAGTTATACGAGACAAGGTTTCATATTTCGAAGCTATTAGTATGCGTAATGCATTTGAAGCCATATTTAATGAATATAAGAGCAAATATTCTAATATCAGTCCGCAAGAAGTGACTGAAGTAATTAAACTTCAGAGGAAAGAAGTTGAAACTACTTTTCATAAGGCAATAGGTCTTCTAAATGGTTCTATTGCTGAAAGTAAACAGTTCTATGACCCTGATCAGGTCTCAACTTCTGTAGTACGCCAGTCATCTACAGAATTGACTCCTTCACTCCCAAAACTTCCCGAGATCCGTCTTCCTCAATTCACAGGCGATCCTGCCTTGTGGATTGAATTCAGGGATACATTTTATTCCCTTGTCATTCAACATAAGCATATTTCTAACATGGACAAGTTCCAATATCTCAAATCATGCTTATCGCCAGAAGTCATGACTGTAATACAGAATATTCCTGTATCCTCAGCTACATTTGATGTAGCCTGGGAAACTTTGTCAGAAAGATTTGACAACAATCGTCTGATTGCTAATAGTCACATTGACAAATTATTTTCACCACCTTCTCTTGAAAAGAATTCTGCAGATTCTCTGCAAAGATTTATAGATCATTTCATAAGCACGGTGCATGCATTGCATTCCTTAAATACTAATGTCGATTTATCCGACTTAATTATTTCTAAAATGATCTTAGACAAACTCCCAGTTCATATTATTAGAGAATGGGAATCATCGCTGAAATCAGACAGACTGCCTGAACTCAAGGAACTACTTAAGTTTCTGGAGACTAGAGTCCGAGTCTTGCAAATGACGGATTCAGCTCTAAAAAATCAGCCTTCAACTTCACAGAATTCGCAACCTATATCGGCTAAGAGCAAATCAGCTCAGTTTGTCAACAAATGTATTTGTTGCAAAAAGGATTCACATCAAGTCTACCAATGTGATGTTTTCAAAGCAATGAGTCTTGCAAGCCGTAGCAATTTTGTCAGGACTAACCATTTATGTCGTGTATGTTACTCTTCAAGAGGACATACCAAGGCTTGCAGCTCGTTCTCTTGCAGAGTGTGTGGAGAGAAACATAGTACTCTTCTTCACGATTATAGTGCTCAGAACGAGTCACAAATATCTAATACTGCAGGGATTATGTCAGCCTCTCATAATCATCAAGTCTGCTTACTTACTACTGCAAATGTGTTTGTGATAAACAAGTATGGTCAACCCGTAGAGGCCACTGCCCTCTTAGATAGCGGCTCTGATTGCAACTTAATCAGTGAAAGGCTATTTAAACATTTAAAACTATTCCCTTGTCAGCAGCAAGCAAGGCTGACTGGAATACTATCGTATAAAGTAAGCACCCATAAGCTTGCTTCTATAGAAATCAGGTCTCGAACAACTCGATGGTTTTGTAATACTGTTGCTCTTGTTGTTCCGGAGATTTCAGAGTCGAAACTTCCAAGATCTCCAATTAATATCACTAACTGGAACATTCCGCCTAACCTTCAACTAGCCAATCCTGATTTCAATACACCTAACTCTGTAGATTTGGTGTTGGGTGTTGAGGTTTTCTCGCAAATCGATTGTGTGGGTAATATTTCTGCTCCTAACCTACCCATCATTCATAACTCTCAACTGGGTTGGTACTTTGCGGGCAAGCTGCCCCAACCTTCCTCTCCTAGGTTGTCTGTTCGTAGGTCCAACAAACTTACACTTCATAAATCTAAGGACTTTAGCAATGGACTTCCTAATGATTTATCCTGCCAATCTAATACCTTAGATATGCATTATTCAGCCTTAGTAAGTTCAAACCTGCAAAGGGTTTCTAATGCATCTCGCCAAGCGAGTTCAAGATTGACGTCTCTTAAGAGACATTCTCTTTCTAATCCTGTATTAGCTAAGGCTTACAGGAATTCTATGTCCAAGCACTTGAAATTGGGACATATGGAATCCGTTGGTCAGGGTTCCAACGAGAATTCCGACTACATCAAAACTTACCACCCAGCGTTAAGGACTTCAAACACCATGACAAATTCACCCTGGCGGGGTCAGTCTGGTTCAAGTTGCAAGGGTTCGTACTGCCACGAATCTTTATGTGCAACCAATTGTCAATTTGGCACCAATGCCATTCTCAGAAGATGACGAATGATTCAGTCATTCTCTGCTTTCATATTTTTCAATTCATTTTAACTATTTGTTCTCATGTTTGTTTTATTTTTTATTCTTTTCCTCTCTTCTTTAATTTATTTTTTAAAACATAACTCCACATGTAATTTTAAATTATGCCTCAAGTGTCATAATTTGCGGGCAATATGTTCCGTTATGTTTTAGTTTAGTAGGTCATGCTTCTGTAATTCGTTTTTAGCAGGCCTTGCTTGCTATCTTGTTTTTTATTTATTGAACAAATGAATTTCAAATAGTTGTTATGTATGGGTATTGTAATATCAAAATTATTCTTTTTATGTCTTGCATCCAATCAGAGACTGGAGATTTTTATTATATTGTTTTGATAGCCAATAAGGTTTATCTTTAGCTTCATTCTCCTTCTTCATCGATTCAAGTTAACTGTGTCTCATAAAGACATTAGTTTTTCTAGGCTTTAAATGCCTATTCTTCGTTGTAATCAATTCAACTAGTACTCATAAGGACATGAGTTTTCTTCTTGGCTTATCAGTGCCATTCTTTACCTATCAGATAGATCTGGTGGTTTACTTTCAATAGCTGAAGCAATCAGCTCTTCGATTCACATTAAGGTTTCATATGCCTTATTGTTTCTGAAGACTTCGAACGATTTAAGGACTATTATCACCCATCGTGTGATTCATCGGGTCTTCTTCATTTTGGTGTTGGCGTTGCAAGATCTCAGGCTAATATCTGTATCAACTATCAAAAGGTGGTATTAATCAATTCAAAGGTACGTCATTTACTACCTAATTTATTTGAGGAACAATTTGGACGTAATTGCATCATTGAACTAATATATTTGTGGTTTTGATCAAACTGATTAAGCCATCTCAAAGATATTTATGACCTTTAACAAAGGAATTTGTATTAAACATTGTGATATCTACAAGTTCATCAGTGTTTATGAATAATAATATTATACACGTCCAAGAAATCAAGAATTTATGAACTGAGCATGATGTATGTATTGTTGTTGTGACAATAAATTGTTACATACCAGAGAAATTTATCTAAAATGTATTGGGCAAGTTTGGCTTAACTATTTATAGTTTAAGTCTCAATTTCAGGAAGTGCTACGTCCTATGAATCTTGTCATACAGTCCGCTTGCTCTCAGCTTGCCCGTACAATCTCATTAACGAGTAATTCACTTGTGTTTTATAGTCTCAGAGTCATTGTGTACATTATCTTTTAGTGGTCGCAATTTCATAGCCAGTCCTAAGTCTGGAGAAGTGCGTTAGTATGACGGTGACGCCATTTAAATATCGGTGGCGCAGTTTGCATATGTCGGTGGCGCAGTTTACATCGTGTAGGTTGGGGAAAAGGTGGAAGTGGCGCAGATTACCTTTTCCCGTTTTACCAAAGCTCTGCAGATGAAAATGATGGACGCTAACTTTTAAGTCTGCTGTTTTCCAAGGAATAAATTTTCGTAACACAGAATTTCAAACAGTTATAATTCTAAATTCATTCTGCATAATCGCTTTTTAAAAGCAGTAAAGGTTTTTACCAGTCTAGGGTAAGGATATCTAATATGGCCCAAAACACCCAACTGCTAAATAAGAGTAGCCTATTATGAATCAAAACAAAAATTGCCAGAGTTGCTCGTCGCATAGAAGTAGATATTACCCCAGGCCCTGATCATGTCTTGATGAAACCCATAAATAATGACTGTGTTTACATACTCCTTGCGAAATTTCCTCAGAACACAAGAAGTTAGTAACTTCCTTAAGGGAACTGGCAAGAGTTGAATTTAAGAAAATTTGATTTTTTGTTTTTCCATTTTTGGATTCGGCGTAGTTTTAGAGTGTACATCTAAAGATATTCGGTTTGCGACCTTTGTCACTTTAAATGCCCAAATAATTGGATTTAAAATGACGGCGTACCTGCCACGCCGTACATCCACCATTTTGTTTATAGCATCTTCCGATAAACCTTGTTTTTGGAGCTTTTGGTACCGTTTACTCAGAAACTACTGAAGATAGAGATGTGAAGTCTTTTTTGCTAATGTAAGCTATAGAAATCTTAAAAGTGAACGGATTATTATCTTAAAATATTGAATTTAAGTAATTCATGTAACTTTAGAACTACATGTGATATTTTTATATAAAAATTAGAGACAGGAATTTTTCATATGAAGCTTGTGGAACTGAGTAAATGTGAATACTGTTCTGTTCATTTTCTCGAAAATTATGTTCTTGAGATGTAGGGAAAGTTTTTAACTGTAGGATTAATCTTTCTTTTAACATGTATATCCAAGTGATGATAATATTAGAAAATTGTCTATTTTCTTTATATTGGGATATGGCAGATTATGGTAATACATTTATTGTTTGACTTTACTACTTATTACTTTGTCGTAACGGTATCACAATTATATCCTTTACAATAAATATTTTCATTATAACACTGGGGTGGTATCGATTGTTATCGAACACGGAACGATCTTGAAACCTTGAGAACAGCAAATGAAACTGCATAATAAACAACCCGTATTTAAAATAAAGTCAATTCTGTTCGTGTTAATTTTAGTACTATACTAAATACAGTATATTTCCTGTGTTTTAAGTGCATTGTTTGACGTTAAATCTCAAGAGAATCCCTGTTGCCTGCATGCCTTGTAGCCTACCATATATCGGAAGAGACGAGGACTACTAACAGCTGTTGTCCGGGAGTCATTTGCTTCATCAATTGCGAGTTTTATTTAAACCCAAAACTTAAACATTTACTTAAGTTCGAACAAAATTAGTCGCAAGACACTCGTATAAAAATTATGAAACTCGCTTTGCTCATTTTTTGAAACATACTCTTGTCATAATAATAAATAAAATTATAGGCTCTTTGCCTAGTGTACTATTTATAACCTGCTGTGAACTGACTAACAACGTTTATTATTAATTCGTGAAAAGAAAATTATCCTGTGTTTGATACCATCAGAAAAAAGTTTTGTTTATGTATATGTATACGCATATATATAACTATATTATAAAGCCACATGGCTGACTCACTGACTCACTGACATTAAATGTATACCCAGTTCCAGATGAGCATGACTCTTGAATTTTGGCACGCTCAGCCTATAGTTTTTAGCCTATAAACGTCGGTAAAGTTCCAAAAACTTCAAATTTTTATTTTTTTACCTTCGAAAATACCTTCAAAATACCTGCAGACCTTTTTAAACTTTATTGCACTTTGTATTTCCCATTTATTGTTTAGGTCTTTTCTTATGTGATATTGTTCATTAAAATCACATTCACAAATCCTCTATTTCGAATAATCATAGTTTTATACTCTGGAGATCTCAAAATTGCATTTCCAGTGGAAACTCGAATATAGGTTTTATTCACACGAGTTCATTGTTGAGCTATCCAATTGTTTTTATTGTATGTCAAAGACATATTTTAACATGGAAGCATATAGAGTAGTATTGCTGATGTTAACTGAAGTAACTAATCAATACTGGAGCATGTAGAAGAAGATTAGCAGCTGATTAAACTTAGCTGCGTTGGAGATCTCCACAAAATATGTACTTCATCCGCCCACGCCTTCAACCAAATATTGATTTCTGTGTCGAGAAGCATTTGAGGAAAGAGCAGCATACTTTCCTAACAAGCGAAATGTTTTTGAAAGTCTCTTGTAGTGAAGCAGTAAGGCAGTATTAAGGATTTTCGATATGGCTTGTCAGTGACTCAAATATCGTAGAAGTTACCAGTGGCGGCTCCTCAGATTGAATGATTTTCACCAATATTATTTACGTTGCTAATGACTACTTTGATTTTATTTATTATATTTTGCTTTCTATTAGTAAGAGTAAAAGCTTTATCTCAATATTTCCAATAATTTGCTTCAAACACTGTCTCTTCGTTAAACGGGCTACTTTGAAGGAAGTAAAATCACCTATGTGTGTTGTTCAGTAGTTTGTATGACAGTTGTGGTTCTTTTAAGCTTATGAAAGATGACACCTGGTTCTCTAGTTCCCACGTTAATGTGGAAATATAATATCGTCAAGTTATTTAAATAACATTTGAAGATCTGGGTTGGGCTATTCACTTTCTCCAGGGAAAGCTTTCTGCACCAGTTCATGAGAATAATAACACGGTCGATCGTACCCACTGTCGGGTGAAGTTAGAGGTTGTGGATTCCATTCTATGCCTGAGCTTTGAACATTTATAGCAATTTTGAATTATAATATATTTCCTGGTAACTAATTTGTTCCATAAGGAGGACAATTAAACACTTTAAAACATTCATGATGAACTTTTTTTTTTTAATATTAATTTTTCATTAATATTAATTCATGTACCACAGATTATTGTCTCTGTTGGACATTACATTGGAGGAAAATTCCTCTGACACTGGGACTGGAACCCAGGACCTTTAGCTATCCGTGCCAATTCTCGTACCAACTGAGCTACGCCAGAGTTCAATTCACAGCACTATAAATTTTGTTGATTCACATTCATAGCTGAAGCAAAATGGAGATCAAGTCTGTCTCTAGTGTTGATAGTACTAATTTCATGATTCCACATTTTCGTCACTCAGTGGACTTTTCACACCAGAGTTTTTTTCACATAACTCTTCCTTTACAGAGCCTTCACAGTCTTATCTGCACATATGTATTCGGATGTAGCCTATATAAGAGCAAATTTACTTTTAAATTGCCTTGTATGTAATGTGCATTATTGCATATTGGACTTAGCAGGCTTTTTTCCTAATCATGTACCAAATTAGGTAGAAATGCTGAATTCATTATTTTATACATGGAAACATTGTTTACATTATCGTCTGCTGACAATTCGCTTTCCTTTCCATGATATTGTGTTTGTATAGGCCTAGTACATCTAATTGCCATTATGCTTTGAAACAGTTTTGTTCTTGTTTCAGTAGTTTAAAATTTAATATTGTTTTAGATTGTAAGCAAGTTTCTTCTTATATTTTTGCATACCATTATGTATTTATTACCATGTTGTGTTCTCCGTATATCTACCTCTCTCTGCACACATAATTTTAGTATCCTGACACATTAGAGTTTCGATTTTCAGCTAACATAATTATCCATATTTGGAGAAGTTTAGGACGCCCTAAGAGTGTACTTATTTTATTCATTCACAACGTGTTTTTAAACAATCCATTTCTCAGCCATTTTTCTCTTTATTTTATAATTAATTATCCGTTTTTATTTTAATTCATAGGTCAATGGCTTGGTTATAATCTTACTTTTCGTATTATTTCTAGTTCTTTAAAATTATTTTCTAAAATTGAGTTCGATAATAAGATTTATTATCTTCCTTCTAATTTTTTTTAGTGTTTTGTAATGACATTATGCTCTATTTTATAATTTATAACTACACAGTAACGTTTTATTTATTCCTCTTGTTGATTCCAAAAATTGATTACGTAATTAATAAAATTATTAAAGCACACATTTATTAATATATAATCACTACTACGTTCAATGTGAAGTGAATTACTATCTTATATTAATAAAAGGAAGTGTCTGTCCTCCGTCTGTCTGTCTGTCTGTCCTCCGTCTGTCCTTCTGTCTGTCCGCGATGCCCAGCGAAATCTACTCAACGCAGAGATCTGAAATTTTATACATAGGCGGACTAAAGGGTCGGAATGTGCACCTCGAAGCCGGAATTTTAATTTTCGCTTTCCTTCGTGAGTTATGAGTGAAAAACTGGCAGAAAACGTGCATTTTTTTGCGTTTTAGAAGCATCAGTTTCAGTAATACAAATCAATTACACTAGGCTTTGGCTATTTTTGTCATTCCTTCGACATAAAAGCATCGCGATCTCTTGAATGTTGTAGCACACGCTGGTCGATTCATTTGTTTTTAATGTCAAGGCACGCAAACATAATATGAAATTTTCAACCTACACCGAATAGGATTATTATTATTATTATTATTATAGGGATAATCAATATTAGCCTAAATATGGCCAATCGTTGTTCGTTTTGAACGAAACTCACTATACAGGGGTTTTCTGGGCCAAGGAACTCGAATCTGAGGTCGCTTTTACCAGGTGACGCTATTTAATCGTGATATGTAGTCCACATGATTTAGTTGTTAATATAATGATTTAACTATTATGCTCTTAATGTTTTATTTTTGAAATAATTATCGCGGGCGAAGCCGCGGGCACATGCTATCTTAAAATAATAACAGGACGTGTTTGTCTGTCTGTCCACGATGCCCATCGAAATCTACTGAACGCAGAGATCTGAAATTTTGATGGGCTGAAAGGTGGGCGAATGCGCATCGGAGCCGGATTTTTAATTTTAGCTTTCGTTTGCGAGTTATGAGTGAAAAACTGGCAGAAAACGTGATTTTAGCGCTGTCGAAGCATCAGATTTCAGTAATACATTTCAATGTCAAATCAATTGCAGTTGGCTTTGGCTATTTTTGTCATACCGTGGAAATAAAAGCATCGCGATCGCTTGAATGTTGTAATCCCACGCTGGTCGATTCATTTGTTTAGAATGCCAAGGCCCATAGCCATATGAAATTTTCAACCTACACGGAAAAGGGATAATCAACATAGACCTAAATATTTTTAAACATCGTTCGATTTGGACGAAACTCACTATACAGGGATTTTCTGGGCCAAGGAACTCGAATCTGAGATCGCTTTTACCAGGCGACGCTATCTAATCGTGGTATGTAATTCACGTGATTTAGGTGTTAATAAATATAATGAATTAACTATTATGCTCTTAATTTTTAATTCTTGAAATAATTATCGCGGGCGATCCTGGACGATTCATTTGTTTAGAATATCAAGGCCCGAAGACATATGAAATTTTCTACCTACACGGAAGAGGGATAATCAATATAGGCCTAAATATGGTCAAACATTGTTCGATTTGGACGAAACTCACTGTACAGGGGTATTCTGGGACAAGGAACTCGAATCTGAGGTCGCTTTTACCAGGCGACGCTATCTAATCGTGGTATGTAGTCCACGTGATTTAGGTGTTAATAAATATAATGATTTAACTATTATGCTCTTAATTTTTAATTTTTGAAATAATTATCGCGGGCGAAGCCGCGGGCACATGCTAGTAATCAATATGGGCAGAAACAAAAATATATTATTTTTATCAATACGAGGAAGATATTTTATAGTCTGGTTATGATGATGATGACAAAAATAGGAAATTGAGAACACTATAAGAGTTAACCTTTTCACTGCTATTGACACATAAATTCGTTCGTTCAAAAACTATATAAAAGCAGAAATATAATATGTATACAGTAAAGCTACATGTAAAATTGTGAGAATTTTTATCGTTGTGTTCGACTGTAATCCATAGTATCCAGTTATTCTAATGCAATTCTCTCTATTGATTTCAAACTTAAATCTCACTGATGATTTCCGTTGACGATGGCTTATATTATTGTATAAATTCAGCATGGTAAAGGTTAATATAATGTATTCAATGAATGCAATGTTCCTTCTTCTTCTTCTTCTTCTTCTTCTTCTTCTTATTATTATTATTATTATTATTATTATTATTATTATTATTGTTGTTATTATTATTAACGGCATGAACATTTAAATTCAGCGAACCAACAAAAAATAATGACGTTAATATTTTATTTTTAGTTTTTTTTTTGTTTCGTATATTTACAGAATAGCTTACAGAATAAAAATTATTTCGACTTAGTAAATGGGTAAGTCTGTATATCAATAAATATCCCTTCCTTCGGACTCTTACACTTTTGAGAAGTTATAACACCCTTTTTCAGTGAATAGAAAATAATATACACATAATGAAACGACGTGTAATCTACGTTGATTAACACACCAAAATGTGTTGTGTCATGTGGTAACACGAATTCGACATGTTGAAGTCTTATGAGCGGTTTTGCGACTATACCAGAACGTGTCAACAGGAAGATTTTCAATGCACTGTTAATGATGCACGTCATGGGTGTCAAAGAAATGACTCTTTTTATTTTGTCCATGGACACCGTTGAAATAGAAACTAAATGCAGCGAAATTAGTGACAGAACAAGGTTCAGTAATGAAACCTGGATACGGATAATTGCAAGCCTGTAGCTCACGTTACTCACCAGTATTTACTGTGTGCCAAGATTGTTGTTAATCTATCTTATTTTGTACGTTCTAAGAAAAGAAATTCAATTTATATTTCTTTTCATATTTGATATTAAACAGAGCTAAAGTGCTGTATCATTTTACGGACAAATATTACGTATCAACTGAGCAGAAAACTCATGTAATACAAATGATATTAACATTAAAGCAAAATAAAAAAAGGATGCCAAAATAAGGAGAAAGATAATCAACAATTTCCCTGCCAATGACATAGTTGGAAACAACGAAATTAATTTCCTTAGGAAGAAGTCTTAATTAAATAACGTTATAAAGATAATAATGTGAGAGACTTAAAAGTAAAATTACTTAAATATGAGACATCTAATCTAGTATAATATTTAAGCTGGTGTTTCCGTGTATCCCGTATTCATTTGTAAAATTAATTAAGGTGACAAAAAAAAATCAGCGGAATAGGATTTTTGTAATATAACACATCTGTTTGTCGATCGCTTCCACTTTATTAATCCGTTCTACTTTATTCATTTTTTACAACATTACGACACATTTTATACACAGATAGACAGAAGGAGATCATGAAAGTACTCCTTAATGGGAAAACATTATTGATTTTGACGAAACTCACAATGCGGGTTTTTTGGTCGTTTTCCTCGGGTGGCGCACTTGAATCGTGAAATGCACCTCGCAACCGGGTTACAGCTTTTTAATTATCAGTCGTTTTGATTGTTTAATCTTGATTTGGGTAAAGTTCATGAATCTGTTGTAAGTTTTAATCGGTTTACTTCGAATCTGTTGGCCCAAATGGCTGCACAAGATTCGTTTCATTCGTTTAATTGTTTATATTTACTATGTAAAACAATATAATTAAGAATAAACTTATGTAATTCATGCAACTTATGTAATTTCTGCAACTTATGTAAAAACGATGTACTGTATTGTTATAAATATTTTTCTGTTAAATATATTAGTTAAATAAAACTTCTAGCAATTGAGTAAATAATCGCGGACTAAGCTGCGGACACCTGCTAATATTCAATAAATGTTGTACCTGAGTCAAATTGTGCTATAGACTGGCTTTGTTCGAGTCAGCTTCGATCTACTTTCATATTAACTTATTGGGTTACAAGTGATGTAATAATAAAATATGTTCTTTGGAATAAATAGAACTGTGGATTGTTTATCTAGAATTTTTAAACTCTTTCCCTAAGCATTGTGTTTAATACTTAATGTATATAACTTACTGTATATTAGAGTATATATGTTTATTACATATATATATATACTGTATATTACAGTACATCTGTATCTGGTACCCTATGATCCCCAGGTGGGGCGAAGGGGCCTCCAATGGAGGTTTCATTACCTATATTAATTTTGATATGCTTATTTTCCGAGAGAGGGTAGAGGGACAGGTGGTAAGCCCATCGCCCCGCAACCCCCCTCTGGAAACTAAGTATTTCTTGGACGTGAAAGGGCCGAGAAATTTTGTCCAGAGGCTCTAATTTAGGCTTGGAGTTCTTTTACGTGCCGTAAATCTACGACACGGGACCCCCAGCTTAAAGTCCCTCCCGGAGGACTCCGTGCCCAGGATTTTTACGTCCTGAAAAATCCATAGACCGCGGCCGGGTTTCATCCCGCGCCCTGCGGATCTAGAGGCGGGCACGCTACCTCTAGACCACCGCGGCCGACATATTACAGTACATACTGTAAGTTATTTATAGAATTATAACGATGAAAGACACAAGTTTCTTGAAAACGACAATAAATTAATAACTCATGGTAAATCTACCTAAATTTGGCGAATAAACTGCTTTAACAAATTTATGGAATTTGTTTCTATAAAAATATAATGTCTGTGAGACATTACAGTAACATTCCCCACTAGGGTCTCTTCTCACCAAGAGCATTAAATTCAGTTGTTTTGAAATTACTCATCCTTTTATGAAAAGTTATTTTCTGACTAAACCTGGATATAGGTCTATTACACTTTAAGTTAGAGGAAACAGCAGTAAAAGTAGGCACATCATACAAATTTATTAATAGAAGAGGCCCATTGAAGAAGAAGGAAAAGATATGAAATATCACAGAGTTCCGTAACCAAAGAAAATACTCATACTGCAGTGTACCGAGTATATATTTTTTAAACTTTGAACTGTGATTATAAAGTTGAGAGTTGACGCGAATGGTAACCACAATGTACTGTAGATTAGGACTGTAGGTGATTATTTTATAAAACTACGAAAGCCAAAATTAGAACACAGCTGTTTGTTTCCTCGAAAATTCATTAGTTCTAGATAAGTATTCATGAAACCAGAGAATCCCTTCATTAGTTCTGTGAAATCTCTTGTGTTTGAATTGGATGAGTTTTATCAGTTTATAGTAAGCTATATTTTTAGTAATATGCTTGAAATTTCAGTATTTCTTTCTACAAATTATTCGATGTGTCAAATAATTCATATCTATATAATAATTACGTAAATCGAAAGTTAACTTGCATTATTGTTCACTTAGTTGTCTTAGCACAATGTCTTTGACAGAGAAAACTTTCCATAAATTAATTTTAAATATTGGACAGAACTTTCATTGAATATTCCACAATGGATGATCTGAATTAGATTCGTTTGAAGTTCTGAAACAAGTTAGGTTACATTGTATATATTATGAAGTGAAACATTTTATACAATCATTAAATTGTTATATTACATTGTGTATAAATATAATAATTAAATTGAATACCAAGTTCACATATTTTCAAACATCCCAAAAAATTCTTCCTGTATTCATATTGCAGTATTTATATTCCTTTCACACTTTCTTTTGTACACTTTGTCTTTTGGCACTCAAAATCCATATTCTTAAACGAACAGTAATAAACTAATATGAGTGTACTTGTGCAAGCATGCATTTGCATTATAGCAAAGTAAATAACCATTTCTATAAAATAGGAAGTCATTAAATATGTTTACCAATTTATATTTTTCCAACGTTTCTCGATTCTTCAAAAGTATAAAGCCTATGCAGTGAAAACTTTTTCATTTGTGTACTTAGTAATAAAAGAAGTTTAAAACGTCACATACTTTTAATAATGCCAGACTGGTTTGAAAGAACTTTGAACTGTTATTATGTATCCATAGTTACTAGCCATAAATGACATTTTACTGTAATATCTATGGAGACTTTCAAGGTTTCTTTCAGAAACTTTCACTCCCTCTATGGTAACAAAAAAATAATTTCTTTTATCAGCAATGTGCTTTGGGTTATTTGAAGTTATGTTAAAACCAACTACTATGAGTACGGAGTTACCCAACTTGCTAATGATATTGCTTTCATTGAAGATGATACAGTAAACACAGTCTCAAAATTATATACGTATATTTTTATTTATGACAATTTCACCATCCATTAATATTGAGTTTCTATTTGAAGTAATTTATATATTTTTTCTTAACATTAATTTCGGCAGCACTCTGCATTGTCAGGAAGAAACGTTAAATTGGTGTTATTGTGAAAAGTAGGGATCCTTACTGAAGTTTGCGGAGATAGAAAATCTGGGGACAAATTTCGTCTGTGGATGAAACGTGTGTGGTAGTTTCCTGAATGAAATTGAACTTTCTGACTAATGTAAATAATCCCCTTCTACTTATGAACAGAATTTTGGTAAGGCTAAGATCCTACGCTATGTAGGCATTTAGCAATGTGAATGATAATTTATGTAATCTTCGTCGCTCAACGCTAGGAAATCCAGATCAGGTGTAACTAAAAATACCCAACCCTGATAAATATAATTCACCTTCTACACATTTTTCACTGGGATAAGGCAAATATTTCAAATACAAAAAGAACATATTTACAAATTATTGATTAAGATTTCACTAAATAAAAGGGAGCTTGCAAGGGATATGATGATAATGGTAATGATGATGTTGACGATTATGGTACGTGAGTGTGGATATTTCATTACCTAAGGCAAATTTAGTTACTCTTAATTAACTATAGAGTACAGGATAGGCGGTAAGTCACTCGCCTCGACGAGCTACTGGACTCTAGTGAAACTAAAGTAGACTCTATTGAAACGAAAGTACCGTATTACTTGAATAAGAATAGATCGGAGAATTAGGTTCTAATGTCCAGAGGTTCTAATGTAGACTGGAATCTCTTTAATGTGCCGTAAATCTACGACAGCTGACCCACAGTTCATAGTCTCTCCCGGAGGACTTTGTCTGAAAACTCCATCGTCTGCGGCTAGGGTTGTGCCCGCGACCACTAGAGGCGGGCAGCTACTGGGTCCGGCTTGGAAATAAAAAGAGGTAGCATTAATAAATTGACAAGTATGAATGATAATTCCTTTTTTTGCGTGGTGGATTTTTTTCTCTTTTATTCCACTGCCCGAAGAAGATGAAAGCTGCGTTCAAGTAGAAAGTAGTAGACCTGGGTAGGTTATATCTGTGGTTTGCTTCAAAAAGGGCCAAAACTTGCTTTTGAGATAACTGACTTTGTAGAAGTAACCTTTTTTGCTGAGAACTTCCGACATTGACCCCTAAGGTTTCTGTAATATGTCTATTAATAGAAACAGACACTGACACTTTTATTATACGAAAGATAAAGACTAGCCGAGCTCAAAAATGCGTAAATTTCATTTTTGCAAGAAATTGACATTGGCCCTTGACATATTTGTGCTGTGTTCATGACTGAAGAAGGTGCAAGATGGTACGGTGGTCAGGGCACCCTAAGCACTCTTGTCGTGCTGTTGAAAGAAGTTTTATTGTAGCTATTTAAATGAAACTTGGCTCCCATGCAGATGAATTCATACACTTCAACTTTGCCTTATATTAAAATGTTCAATAGAAATACCGGTGAAATAAAATGTCTAAATTAAAATACCAAGGGAGGTTTTAGAGTAGAACATTTAACTTCATTAACATTATTCTAGAAGGCCACTCCTCTCTTGCTAAAATGTAAAGGTAATTGGATTATGGCGAATGCTGTCATGGTTTAGAAAGCGCAACCTTCGTGTTGTGCTCCTCCCTTCCGTGCTTCACCTTCGCAACAGTATGTAACCAAACAACATTTCCAATTTCTAAAGGAAATTATTTGAAAAGTCATACACACATTCACTATTTTATGATTTTATAATATCATATTTATAGCTTGCTCAAAAAGAAAAAAAATACAATAATACACGTTACAGTTTTAAAGATGTTTCAGTGTTTTTCCTTGTGAATTTATGCAAAAAAATTGCACCTGAGAGCGATAGAATTAAAGTAAAAAAATTAAACGATAAAATTATGATGTTTGGTTAATATTACCCATATTATTATATATTACTGGTCACAGATTTGTGAGTTAAATTGTCATTGTAACATTAATTATTGAAATATACTAAGGATGTTCTTTCATATGTCTTTGTATATACTGTAGAAAATAAATAAAAATTGAATTGAATTCAAAATCTTAATTTTAGAGGTTCAAATTTGATTAGACAACACAACCACTCTCACCCCATCTACCAGTAGCTCTATACAACTTATGGTGCATTCTGAGAAGTTGTTTTCCTGTATGGCGGCTGCGTGTGTAAGTGAACTTTCAGCTCGTTGCTGTCTCGTGTTTCCTAAAAAACATTACGTGAATCTGAGTGAGTAATTACAAGACGAACAACGTGAAATGTTTTGTAAGAAATCCGCTATCTATTTCGAGTGTTATATAACAGTGATGGAAAGAATACTTGTGATTTTAAGCGGTGGAATTTTCCGAGATGTTGGTTTGGTTATGTCGCTTGTCCAGGCAGACGCATCATGAAAGATGTTCCCACGGTACGTACGAGCTTGGCTAATGGTTAGTATGTTTTTGTCAGACTGAATGGCTCAAAATGTTCTTTAATCTTTTATCGTATTATCATTGCTGATAGTGGGGTGTTAGAAAAAATAGGATATGTGAGTTGCTGGTACGAGTGAACTGTGCATAAGATCCGAGGTAGTGTTTCAGAACAGCTGTCCCTCGGCCGGTATATGCGTATGTCTTGTCATGTAGGCGCGGGATGTTCCATTCTTTGTACTACAGGGGTGTTGGGATGTTCCATTTCTTGCATTACTGAATGAAGTAATGCAATGAACTGCACGAAGAACTGGATAGGATTGGTATATGTGCGTTACCACTGTTTTCGAGGAGCTCATGTTAAAAACGCCGCAAGTTACAGACCAGCTAAATATAAATGTGTAACTTAAGCAGATCGTGGTGAGGTTTAGGCCAACGCTACTCCGTCTTCGCAATTTCAAAGGGATCGACGTTATCACATAATGTGTAATGTGTAGATGGCTAGGAGAGATGGATTGCTGTATGGACGCGGAGCATCGTGGCATTGTGACATTGAATGGAGGTCAGTAAGTGTCTGTTTGCCGTGATTTTGAAGAAGTTTACCCACGCCAAAATTTATTTCTTGTTCGACCAATAATATAGTATGCTTATTACATGTGACTTAACAGTATGTTAATATGTTTGTTTCCAAACCACTCAGAAATCATGAACACATCGTACACAGGGGTTCCGAAAGCGAGATTTCACTATACTCATTTTCAATCTTCTGTTTCATGTGTTCTCACGGATAGTTTATGTCCTATAATAAAATTTTGCAGGTTCATATTCTTTTCTAATTTGATGGGTACGATAACATTTATGATAATTGCACGAAAATAATTTTTTAAAGCCCCCCTGACCGTGAACGGTACAGGCGTATTTTTCTATGTTGCTAAATGTATTTATTTTCCTTAGGACACTAAAAACGGAAAAAAATTGAAGTGATATCTTCATAAGCTATATAATTCTATATAAATTCATTTTTTTCTACAAATATGATACTCATGAGGACAAGTAAACTCGTTAAGTGGACAGTTATCGGGAAAAAATACTTTTATGCCGCGCACTAGGCTCCTACCACCAACTCTCTAATGGGATCCGCCTGGTTTAGGGTTTCGACGCAGAAGAGATTCAATGTGAGACATAATAAACCTCGTGCTATTCAGTATATTGCTCCTAAACTAACATAAGCGTTCCTAAAAAAAAACTAAACTTCGTGGCTCTACATCCCTGAAGGGACTTGGCCTACCACCCGACCGCTGCGTCATCTCCCGTAGGCAGATGGCAGGATTGGGGGGCATGTGGTCAGCATGCCGACACCCACGGCCGTTAACGGTGGTTTTCTTGACCGGAGCCGCTACTTCTCTATCAAGTAGCTCCTCAATTGGAATCACGAGGCTGAGTGCACCCCTACCAGACCTCCCTACCTCAGAAAAATCCGAGGAGGTACCGGGAATCGAACCGACGGATCTGTAGTCAGCGACGCTAACCACAGGACCACGCCGGCGGACACATAAACGTTCCTAACCTAACAAAATGGTGGAGCTTGGCTGGTGCGCGGCATAAATCTATCTTTTACCCGAAAGTAAATCGAAATAAACATGAAAATGTATCTATTTGAAATTAATTATGATATATTATAATTTATATATTATGATATAATTGTGTATTGATAATTCCCTCTATTATTTTATTTTTTAATTGTTTGAGAGGAGTTTATTTCCAACACAAAGTTTAATCTGAGAACATTAAAATCCTCTGTTAATCTTTAAGAAAAATAATACTTAGTCCATTATCCTTAAAAATATTTAGCTTTTTTTTTCTGAATATGATAACACCTGCAAACTTGTTGGATATTCTTTTGTCTACGAAATTTACGTTTAGTCTGTCCAACGTAGTGGAACAAACTGATTTCACCAGTGATTGATCCATTAGTTCACAATCCTAGTTGATATCCAACTAATTCCATTTAGAAAGGACTAATCTGTACAGATTAATGTTATAGGATACTAATACAAGTTTTTTTCTCAAAATAAACACAGACCTAATTCACTTTATTGAACTCTGAGCGACTAGTAGAATACAACATTCACTCATTTCATCAATTCAGTAAGCTTTATTCCATACTTTACACTGTAAATAGTAATTATGTTAATATTAAATCATATGTTGTCAATTTTGGGTTATATGGTATTAACAGATTCAAACATTACTATGTCAGCGATTATAATATAGTTGTGATAAACGTGCCTATAGGCCTAATGCATTAATTACCTTTAATCAAATCATTGTACACAAACATACATTTTTAAGTGCTGAGTTTGAGAAAAAATAAACATAAAAAAACATGTTATAATTAATATTTATAAATAATTATGAGCTATTATTGTTTGTTAGTGCGCAACATTAATGGCAAAAGATAGAACGCTGTTGAAGATTTTGAAACAGGTCGGTGGAAAAATTTAAGTAAAGGCTAATGTGTGATATTTTTAATCTGTTTATTGATTAAGCATGAAATTTATATTGCACGAATACAGTGAAGAAATTGTTAGATTTGGTGGTCCAGCCATTTTATTATTTTCCTAACCCCTCATTAGAGCGTGTAAATTCATGTTATATTTAGAATAAACACTGAGATATATTTATCGAATCAAGTACCTAGTTAAACTACTTATTGAAAAGAAATTTGCCTACAGTTGGTTTCGAATATTTCAATAACATAGTCAAATCTTCAAAATTGTTCGAAAACTTGCAGGTCCTACTTTAATTTGAATATATTTACAGATAAAATATATACAAAATAAAGTACTGCTATTTATATAAACTGCACCAATTACTTCTGAACGTGTCTCTTGTATGTGCAATTGTTAAAGATTTTTTAAGAATAGGATTGGGGAAAATTGACTGAATAGAAATGTGTATTCTGCGTGAACCTTCTTAAGTTTCTAAATTACTGATGACGTATAACATTGTTCATACACTGAGTTCCAAAATAATTAATTAAACAATAGTGTATTCCAAAAGTAAACTTTATTTTGGAACAGTCTACGTCCGCTGTGGTGTAGATGTAAGTAGGTAGCTTACTGAATAGAACGCTTTGTAAATTCTTATAATGGATTAAATTCTTTGTTATCACTGATATAATATTTGTAGCTTTAAGTACCACCACACAATATTCTAGATCTTTCGAGGTAATGGAGTGGATAGATGGAACGACAACCTCCTCTTTCTACAGGACTCTATAAAAATTTGGACTCAGCAAGAAAAATGATACTTCCAGTTTGAAAGGTTAGCGTTAGATTACTTCAGAATAATCAGTACATTTGGCAATAACGTTTTTTAAAATAAAGTATTGATTTTCTATATGTAAATTTTATTTGAAGTCAAATATAATGAGATTGGAAATGCTAGAGCAATCCGTACACACAAACTGAGCTAGCTAATAAATTGATAACTTATTAACTAATGAAATAAATTTAATAAAAATTCCGTACACGTGAACTAAAACTATAGTTTATTAACGGTTGTATTACGGTCAGAAAAGTGATTAATGTGAAGAGAGTACCGTATCCGTTATCACTTAGGTATGCTTTAACATATTTGACATCCGTCCAATAAAAGAGGTTTGCTTTATAGGAGGTAATTAATAATAATAGCCTATAATAGTTCAGGAAATTCTCATGTTTTATTTTACCGTTACAGCTATCTATAAAGTACCCAAAGAAAAGTTTATTCCACAACGGATTCCTTTGTAAGGTCAATCAAGAAATTGTTTCGCCAATAGATGAAAAATAATCGCTTATTACAATATGCGTCTTCATAATAGAGAATTCAGTACAAAATAATAATGACAATAATAATAACAGAAACTAAAACCATGCTAATGGTACCATTTAAATTATTACTGAAATAAAAATACTTTTTAAAACGCACTGTATTTAGCTCGGTAAACTTTTGGAGGGCCGTTTCGCAGGTTTCAGCAGGGTGATTTTACTATACAACGCTGAAGTCGGACACAAGAACGAATTTAAATTATATTGAAACTCGTCAAATTGACATAATGGTTATAAAAATCATCGATGCAATCTATGTATAAAATTGGAAAATAATAAAACGAACTCATGGAGGGTTTTATTGATCAAATTACAATTTTGAAAAATTCTATTGTAATTAAAGTTTAGAGACCGGCAGTTTCTCTACTAAAATAACTGCTTTCACTATTATTGTCACTAGTTAAAATATGTTTAGGTTATAGTTTTAAGCCCTTTTTATATAAAGGCTTACAACTAGAATTTTAATAAGAGTCTGTCCTGAATCTCAAAACTTATTTATACACCAATTTTAATATCAATACTATAAACTAACACTAACCTTATAGCAGTGCCTCCACGGAAGATGACTACATAATCTTGAAACGCTTTCAAAAGACGCAAAATATTTGTTTAAATATAAAGTATGGGAAACCTTTTTCCTTACATTTCTAAATCCATAGATTATACTATAGATAACTTCGAAAAAATACAGAGTTTATGGTTTTTCCATGATAACACAGGATCCATAACAGTACCTATAATTTAGCACTCTCATTAAAATCAATACTGAAAAAAGGAATTATACGCTCTTATCCACATTCAAATTTAATTTATTGAGACAAAATCAGTACTTAGTTTCATTTACAGCAGTTTCAGCGAGCATATTCAAATTGTCACTTTCATTATGCGTAACCGTCTCCTATGACTGATTGCCCTTAATCATACGAGAGAGAGGTTCTATCTGGCACTGTGAAGTGAACTCTGGCTTAGCACAGTTGGCAGAACAGTGGCACGAATAGCCAAATGTCCTGGGTTGAAATCCCAGTCTCAGAGGAATTTTTCTCCTATAATCGTCTCATTCTGATACATGTTATATAGAAGTACGATTAATTTTAATAATTATTTCAAATACAAAATGATCTGAATCAATTGCCTTTTCTTGTTTCAGGTAAGTTCCAATTCATTCTGAAGATCTCAATGGAAAGGACCATCAGCAAGTAAGGTTCATTTAATATTATAACTAATGTACATATTGAAAGGCTGAAATCCGTATTATATATGGTGAATACTGATTAAATAGGCCTAGTAATGTAAAATTGTATAAGATGGAGAAAGACCATTTGTGCGTCATGTTTCTTACTTTCTTCTTTTTCCAGATTTCCTTCTTTTTTCTGTCTTTTTCCATACAGTGTGAAATATGTAACAGTCTGCATCTTCGTGAAACTAGATAATGTAGGGGGATAAATCAACTCATTGAATCCGTTCAATCATTATTTCAGAAAAATCAGTGACAATTTCAGACTGATTCTTGTGCAACTGGCAGTAAAAAGTAAACAAAAACTTTATTATAACAATTAACTGCTTTGGCAAAAGATAAGATTCTAAATGTAAGTCTATTGTTAATATTTTAAACCCTTTTATTACATAATATATCATACTATTCTCAGTTCTGCTAAACACATATAACTAGACCTACGTGTTAACCTCACGAGTATTTTTCTTAATAAAACCTCTGCCGTTTAGCAATTTATTTAATTTCTCTTCCGTGTTCAGTTCTGTTAATGCTACTTATGTTATTTCCTATTGATTGCATGGTCAGTAGTGATTAAGTATTAAGCATGTTTATGGTGTGGTACAGAACAGATGAATGGATGGGGGATTTGCTTCTCTAATGCAAATGTTCCCTTCGTACTACTCTAATTCAATTTAATAATCAGTTGAACTGCACAAACCGAACAGGGCTGACCAGTATTTGAAATCGATTCTGTTAACATTCGAGTAGATTGTAAACTCACATCACTCATAGAATATTCCACATCTCTTGTCATATTAGGGTCTAAGCCAGTCTACCTAGGTATGAAAAATAATAAAAACGAAAATTCTTATCAAATTAACTAAATACTCTTCTGAGAATTTTATTAATTGTGTAATAAATGACAGCATTCTACAAAAACTGATACAAAACAAAACTGTATAAAATACTAATGTTTAAAAATAATTTCAGTGTGTTTGTTTATAACAAATACAGATTAGCCTACATGAAATACATTAACCAAGATATCCGGGAGATGTGAACAGTGTCGATTATACCTTCAATGTACATTTTTAAGGATTGATAAAAGGTCATTATTTTTTAATTCAGCACATTTCTGGTTTAATAATTTTATATTATAATGACGATGGCTACTTTAAAGTAATTTACTCAATTTGGTACACATCTGTTTCTTATTTGTTGGTATATATATATATTTCGTCACAAAGTCTTAACTAATATACTGTATTTTTCACTCACTTTATGTACCTTATAAAGTTTATTTTATATAAATACTTTATGAGAGTTCCTTCCAAAATGAATTCGTAAGTTAATTAAATCTTCTCTCAGTCCACACAGTTTATCCTTTATCTGGGCTCGTTATCTGGGCACATTAAATCCTCTTAACAATTAAAAATCGCGCAAAATTTTAATGCTTACAATAGACATAAAATAATCGTCTTCAGATTAACTGGACAGCACACAGATATTTCTTTACGGTAATACTTACTGAGGACAGTATTCATAGTTACCTTGGTCTTAATTCACAAGGATATATCGTAAGCGGTATGCGTGATCAGAAGTTGCAACTTCAGTTGTAATACTACTTGTTAAAATTAGTACTGAATAATTCTTATGTTATTCTTTTTTAGAAGATTCGGTGTAATTCTTTTAAAACTGGAATTTGTTTATCTCTTACTGTTATACTCTCTTAATATTATTATACTCTCATGACTATTTAAAAAAGACAAGTTTGCATTATGTTTTCTTCAACTTGCTTTTGCATTATTTATTTTTTGTTTCTTGAACTTTAAGTAAGTGTCTTGGTGATTTAAGTTGACACCTGTGGGTAATTAGTGAATTAATGAATTTAACTTTATCATTAAACTATAGCAATCTTGAAAAACTGAGCTTTAATAGAATTGCATAGAAAATGCCATAGAAGAACAACCCATAATCCAGATGTAAGGGAATTGACTTAAGCAACGTACATATTTAGAATCTAATTCATATACACTCTTCTGCACTTTTAAAACATTCCAACATTTCTTCCATTTATCGACATGCTCTTTTGATGCAGATCCATCATTAATTGCTGCCAGCTTAATAAAAACTTGAAGAAAATAGAAACTTTTCTTTGGATATATGGCTTTGCTTTTGATACTTCAGCAATGTGTATTAGAAAATAGTAGTACGTTTGCCAATAAAACGGCGGCTATCTTAAAGGAAATTATTTGAGGCGCTCAAATGTGCACTCGGTAAGAGGCCAAACGATAAGTTTCATCATGACCCATACCTGAAGGTTGATATGTATCAGAAAGAGTTATTTTGTTCCTGTACTGAATTTAATTTAGGAACGAAACATGCAGCCGGATTGAAACAGTTTTGGTTTTGTGTGTTATGCCGCACACAATAGGCCTACTCCGAAAGCCTTACAGATATGCTAAACTCTTTGTCTTGTCGAATAAGGCACGATTTATGTTTTAAGTGAAGCCTATTTACAAAAATGTAGGCCTATTTTATGTAATTCTAGCTTTGTTCCGACAACATCATTACGAAATTCTAAACGAAGTATTGATTGATTGTATCATATTTTAATTTAATTGAAACTAAATAGGCCTATCGCTATTAGAGTTGTACGAAATTCCTGGAACATTTTAGTGGATCGTTTTCATTCTGCGGAAAAAAAATTATTATATCGTATTTCACAAAATATTCATCAAAAATTATTATATGAAAACTGTATTATATCCTTTTATATTATGGAAAAGTGTTGACATCCTTCTAAGTGAAACTACAAGATGATTTTAATTGGACTGCAAGTTATTTTCAAATGGATTTTTTTTCTCTTTTCACATGTACTAATATTATAACTTTTCTTTACTTTTCGGTTTAAATTTTCACATTGTTCAAAGGAAGTAGGCCTACTGTTTTAAAACTACTATTCAGTAGTTCGGAATTGAATATAAACCTTAACAGTGTTAGTTATAACTTCCTACGATTCGTCCACCGATGTAGAAAACTTTAGTTCCCTCATGCCAGGGAGGCATAATCCTTTCTTCCTCAAATTGGATTGGTTCTGTTACTCATTAGCTCAACAGGAGTGCCATTAACTTAAAGGGGATGTAAGATCAAGAAACGTCTTAGTAGAAACGTCACATAAACCATCTAATTCTTCCGGTTATATTAGAAATTTTTAACTTCAGGGTGGGCACATTTATGGCCAAGAATTTTCGTTTCATCTTACAGTTCATCCTTTTCTAGTATAGCACACGGTTGTTGGGATTAATTTTCTTGACGAACGAGATTTTAACGAAAGATTGGTATGTAATTTCTCATATCGAAGGATCTTAAATAATAATTGCAGATTCTTATTGATTATCTACCTTTGCTAAAAGTGTTGGTAGTGGTAATAGGGCATTTGCTTTCCATAACATTGAAGAGAATTATATAATTTTTCGTACACAATAAATCAACCTTTAGTACAAGGTGATAGCAGAATGCAGAATTTATCTGGAGAGAATTCGGACCTCGAGATTAATATAGTGAGACTATTTAACGAATAGAGAATTGAGCATTTAATGTATAACAAAAAACACAAATGTAAATAAAACTAAGCTATTTTTGTCATTGTAAGCAATGTAGGCCGATGGCGAAATAGACAATGTATTATAATATAGTATAGTATAATACAGGCTATGCAGATTTGTAATGCTGCACCACACACATATAAATAATTATATATTAATAAGGTATTTCCTTTTCAATAATTTCAATATTGTGTGAAATTTTGCTTCTACAGCTATCAGATTACAATAAACTAAACTTGAGTTTTTATTAGTTCGTTGGGGCAAAGTAAATTATAAAAATTATTTTTCTGCAGTCAAGTGCGGAAACCGCAATGATACGAATTGGTTTAAATCCTACAGGAGGAACAAATTCTTAGTAAAATTTTCAGAAAAAAAATGATTGAGGTAAGAAGTTTAAACGTTACCATCTGTTAAGGGAAGTAAAGGTATGCATTTTCTTTTTAACCCACACTTACAACCACCAAAAGTGTTCGCTGCTCCTATCTATCCTATTTTTATTTCCTCAAATCTCAACCTGACCTATCTTCTTTCCTTTTTTAACTTCCTAGCCTAATTTTCGAAGGGATTGCGGCATCCAAAGAAGGCTCCTCTTATATTATTCAAAATGGCGTTTGAAACAGCTGATTGGTGGGATACATCTTGAAAATATGCAGCGAGTTCTTCAAACCAAAAACATTTATTAAACAAATATAACAACCTCACACAATATATCCTTTGGAATTTAAACAAATTAGCACAATGATTATATTTTTAAAACCAATGATTATATGTTTAATACCTTTGAACTGGAGAGTGTTTCCGTTTTTGCAATCTGTTAAAACTATGCCTCTTTATTAGGATTCATTTACCAGAAAATTAAAATCAACTACATTGCGGTATATCCTATTAATTGATTCTCCTACCATCCGACTGCTGTGAAATTCAGGTTTATTTCTTCATCTTCGTTTAATCCTGACATTACTGAAGTAAATACAGGCAGGACAATGCCTTTGATGTGAAAATTGATCGTTATCCGACACTCTTTTATTCCATTATCTACTCAGTTAATCCCAAAGCGCTGAGTGCATCTCGTTGTAGTCATAACATCCTGAGGGAATGTGAGAATAGCAGCACTACTAACAACTAAGCTAAGGAAGGTTTATTAACTTTAATAACTCATATGAAGGATAGGAGTCTTTCCTCTTTTATGTGCTTACAAACGACATTTATGTAGTTTACATTATGCAGTGTTATAGATTCTTTATTTCTTGGTAGTTTTATTATATGTAATTTAAAATGTTTCGCTTTATTCTTACGGTCATTCATGTCCTAAATATAGGTTGCACTTACACTTTTGTTAGACAATTATCTAATTGATGATGTTAGCTAAGAAGCAATGAAAGTTCTACCCTTTTCTCGTATCGAACTTCATATCGGGTAAGAGATTCATGTGACAGGTATGACTGGATTTTTCTGCTCACACATATCCACAGACCGTATTTCAGCTTGGCATTTCTCGACCATTTGAACTCTTTTCTTATCGGTAAGATGTTGCTCACAAGCTGTGCAATTTTCTTTCTAGAAAAATTCGGTTTTTCTCTTTAAGGGAAAAGAAACAGGTTATTCCCATATCGAAGCACGAGAAATTGCTTTCGAGTATGGAAATAAACGTCAGAAGGGGCCGTTAGAGAAAATCAAATTCCTTCATAAAGTGTTTGTGCTTGTGTGTGTTTGTGCGCATGTGCAGAAACTATGTTTATGCCTCAATTCTTTTTCCTGCGACAGTGAATTTAGCTTCAACGTATGTATAAACTTGTTGTAGAAAATGATTCTTCGATCCATCGGAGAATTCAGTACCAACCCAACATTATTATATTTTCTCGACCCTTCCTACAAAATAAACTAGTATTTTAATAAACGTTTGATTATTCTATTAGGTAACTTCAAAATACTTAATTCAAGTACAACTTAAATATTGTTAATCTCATTTTATAGTAACGTTTATATAGATTCTGTAAAACGATGTCGAACAGCCGTAGAATATAGTGTACCATTGTTGAAGTAATAGCATTACCGACTAAGGCTCTGGAGGCCCAAATTCGATCTCCAATACCTTCTCGGATTAGGATAGTTTTAGCCTCACAAGGAGCAAGTGAGGAATTGCTTGGATAAAAATAAGGTAGCGATGGCTCTAGAAAATCGTTGTCAACAGACATGGGCGTTGGCATGCTGACCATATTCCCTGCATCCTGCTATCAATATTACTATATTGAGGTGAATAGACGGGGTTTATATCGCAGCGAGGGTCCTATCCTCCCGAGTGATCAATTTCAACGGAATTGACATAATAGCGTATTAATTTTCGCATAGGCCTAGTATATTTCTTTTATACCGTAGGCCTACCTACTTAGACAAGAAGTTTAAACTAGTGACATAATTCAATTTTATAAAAGTCCAGATCTCATTTTTTAAATCCTATAGGCTATGATACACATTACCCAGTATGAAATTATGCCTCTTGCGTAAAATTTTTCGTTACATTTACTGTGCCAGAATCGATTTTCATGAAATTGCTATTGATCACGGTCAAATTCCCATTTGGTCAAACGCTAACGCTTTATCAAGCGTTTCGGAAAATAGGACATTTCTCATTCCAACACATCGTTGATCAAATTAACCAACGTACATGGCGCTACTCACGCCTCCGGCGGTATTTTGTAGAATTTGAAGTTCGCATATGAGGCCATTTTCGTCTCTCTCATATTCTTCTTTTCCTTAGCAATGCATCTCCATCAAAATGGCATTCTTATATACATACGCAGGTACCGTTATTCCGAACTGATTAGTGTGAAAAATATTACAAGAACAGGATTCATTGACATAGGCCTACATAGGCCTACACCGACGAAATGAAAATGCGAAGCGGGAACATGAAGGACCCACTTCTTGTATACGCGTCATTAACGAAGAAATTAGTCTTCCTCATTAGCTTACTGCTAGCAAGCTAGACTGCTGTGCCAGAGGCTTCAGGTTCTGTCCCCAGTGCAGTAGTTTTTTTTTTATATTAACTTTTAGCTACCGTAAACATTGGGGGGATTTTAAAAATTCACTCCCTTACGCATTGCTTTCTTTGTGTGTGTGTGTAAAAAATTCGAATACACGGGCCAAAGGAGATCCTACAATAGAATGCAAAATTCATAAAATTTCAACAGTAATAATTATAAATAACTAAGTATTAATGTTTGGCGAATTTAAAGGTTTCCGTTCCAATTTTCACACATTCATCATTTACAATAGAAACAGTTAAAATATATATACAGAAATGTTGTAGTTTACGAGGTATAGTTATAGGCCTATTATATAAAATCATACGTAACACTTAAGCTATTGTGTAATCTGCAAAAAAGTCTTACTGGCGTCTTTCTTTCTTTATCTTAGTTTAACCTCTCCCTTTTAGGACTTAAGCAACCCAAGCCGCCCGGGCCTTACAGGGCCGCAACCTGTCGGGAGAGGGATTAGCTTTGGATCACATACATACTTTTTTGACCAGACAAGGACATGAAGGGCCTCCCCGGATGAGTGATCAGCCCAATGCCAGGGCCACCTCCGAAACAACACAAACACATAGGACGAGACACACCTTTCACACACACACTCACTCCAAACAAGGCGAGGATGGGATTAAGATGATAATGACGGCCAGATGATTTCTGGGGACCACAAGGGCCTAAAGTTACTTAACATTTGTCTCAAAGGTGAGGGAAAACCCCGGAATAAACCCCACCTAGGTAACTTGACCCAACCACGAATCGAACCCGGGCCCACTGCGTGAGAGGAGCGAACGCATCCCCTGAGCCACAGCGGTGGATCTTACTGGCGTCTTAATAGTTATAATATTATGAAATGTACACAATTTGTTAAAAAAGGAGGTGTCTCAGAATGAAAGACCAATATCTATAAAAGAAATTTACATAGATGGTCTTCTGTTCAACAGGCGTCTAAATAGTTTAAATATAAAATATACATTATTTGTAAATATTTTCCGCGGGAGCGGTGTTTTCACTCTCCGCTACGAAGCCCACATTAGCCGCACTCTACGCGTGCGCGGCTTCCCTCCTTTAACTGTATAAAAAGTATTACATATACTCTTACCTTATTATTTATTATGAAAGTTTCGTCCTTCCAGGGTAAAACAGGCATTGTATCTGTAATTTGCAACATATTTGTATATATTTTTAACTGTTTATATTGTAAATGGTGAATGATGTATGTGTGAAAATATGAATTGTTTGAATGGTTTTTTGAATGATAGTTTATTCGTTTTGAATTTAGCTTATATTATTTTTCAGGTAAATTATTTTCCCTCACCTGTGAGACAAATGTCAGGTAACTTTAGGCCCTTGTGTCCCCGGATATCATCTGGCCGTCATTATCATCTTCATCCTCATCCTCGCCTTGTTCTGAGTGAGTGTGTGTGAATGGTATGTATCGTCCTATGTGTTCGTGTTGTCTCGGAGGTGGACTCGGCATTGGGCTGATCACTCATCCGGGGAAGCCCTCCATGTCCTTGTCTGGTCAAAAAAGTATGTATGTGATTCAAAGATAATGCCTCTCCCGACAGGTCGCGGCCCTGTAAGGCCCGGGTGGCTTGGGTCGCTTAAATCCTAAAAGGGAGAGGTAAAACTACGAAAAAGAAAGAAAGAAAGAAAGAAAAAAAGAAAGAAAGAAAGAAAGAAAGGTAAATTATTTTATCATTTCCACTGTTGGTAGTGGTAGCGATTCTCTGTATTTGGTAATTCATTTGATTGTTCATTATTTAGTATGCCATGATCTGACAGCTGACACAATATTGTCTTGATTTTAAAGAACACAAAGGTTGAAAGTAATTACTATTTACGTAATGTGTTATTTTTCATTCATGAAATTGTCACAAATCAAACTCGAAATTATGAGTTTCATCAGAGAAGCGCACTCTTGCTTCTCACTCCTAATCTATCGATAATCTTATAAACTCTCGTAGGATTACATAAGATACATCTGTAAAATCTCACTGAAACAAAACAATGTAAGGTTATGCAACTTGCAGCTGATATTGGTTATCAAACAGTAAATCTATGAAATCTGTATTACCATAAGAAATAATTGACAGAATAGTAAAATTCTCTCAACTGAGGCTCATCAAGTCTCACTTTGTGCATTCATTTAAAGTGTTTGGTTTTTTCTTAGGCCTGCTGAATAAATGCAGATTGTTTGAAAGCCTTCATACGTCAGTGTACCCTCTTAGGCTGTTGGAAATATTATCAAACATCCATTGTTTAATATTGTTAAAACACCATTTTTATACCTTTAGGTAGAGGCTGGCTATTATATTTTTATTATAATTATTGAGCCATGTGTCTTGATATTGAAAATCCATTTTGTCACGAGATATGCAGGGTATCAAACCATTGTTTGGTAAAATGGTATAAAAATTATACAGATGTCGATCAACTAAAATCTTTTTACGCCTTATACCCTCAAGCTATTTGAGGGTATAAGGCGTAAAAACATTTTAGGTGATCAATGTGATTTCCCTCAAAGAAAAAAAGATGAAATTTATCAATAACTATTCAGATGTGTTGCTAGTATTTAAAATCAAACCTCGTATTTCTTGCTCCCATGATCCTTATTTTAACTTACAGGATATCTATTGGCAAAATTATTTCTTAATAAAGCGACATTACACTGCCTTTAAAAGCAGCTTGATGGCTTGTATTTATACATTGGCATGAGTTTAAAAAGTTAACAAAACGACGTTTACCTTTGCTCGGGTCTCACTCTTTTTGTAACTATTCCATTAAAACTAAACATCCTTCCTTGGTACTCAGTACCATATCACCGGGTCAGGAGGAAAAGTTCTTACACATGTTTAAAAATATACAAGGGATGTGTCAAAAGTTATGGCAACTACTTTTCTTTCGAATATGTGGGACCATTTTAAATTTATAAAATACACTAATGAAAGGACAGGGTGTGGGTAGTAGATGTAAAATAGTGAAGGAAACACCCTTAAACATCCTTACGCGACTGCATCGTGCCACTCTAACGAATTACGGCAGTTGAATGCATGAAATCAACATACCCACTCCATGTTCCCTTAAAGTTCAGTACGTATGGGTATTATTCCCTAAAGCTTCAATCAGCTCGTTGTGATATTCTCTGGAATTTCTAGCTCCGATAATGTATATTATGACGCAAGGATGATGTTCACATATTGTCATATCCAATCTGCACAGTGGCTGACTCACAATTAAATTACCATCGTCTGTGTTCGTATAACCTACATCACAATACTACCAAATTATGTTTTGAAGCAATGTAAGTTATTTTAGGAGATAACTAAACTGATCTAGAGTTCGATCAATTCGTTCAGTAGACCAGGAGAAGTTCCGGTATGTTAAATGGGCAATATATGGGAGGATCTCCAGAAAACTTGATTGTTGATAGGAGTAATCCTAGACTTAATAATCGTCTTTAAGGAAAAATGTCTTCGTTCCTCCATTGGTTTTGGGTCTCCTTGACGGAATTTATTTTGGTTATTGGTTTTCTCGTGGTTAATTAAATTTCAACGGTACCGAGATTTTGTCCCGAAGGAATTTGTTACATGGCTAAAAATGTACGAAAAACATCAATCCAACCTATTATCGAATCCGCGGAATTGTGAATAGAAAGCCAGACTCAAGCTGACTTATCGACAATAGCGCATGGTACTTCTTAATAAGCTATTTAAATATTTCTCTCAAATTTCTCCCTCGTAAAAACTTGAAACTTCAATTTTGTTCATTTTATTAACTGCATGACTATTTACAAAACTTGAAGCAAATAGTGAAGTAAACGTTGCCAGTGTAGTTTAATTTCTTTATAAAAATATTGTAGGAAAGAATATATCTAAATACCCTCTAAAAGGCTTAGGCCAACTAAATAGAAAGCATTATAGAAACTCAAGAGCACATACTAATAGAAGAAGAAGATAAGGAAGAAGAAAAATAATAATAATAACGAGAAGAGTAAAGATGAATTCCAGGGCCAAGAAGATAAACAGAAAACAGAGAAGTAAAAGATAGTATAGATAGTAAAGGAAGAAGAAGTAAAAGAGTAGATAGAGAGGAAGAAACCCATTATTTTAATACGATATCGTATTTTTTCCTTTTGGTGCCTGTAGTTCAGAAGCAATGAAATGTTTTGGTTTTCATTTAATGCAGAAGCAGTATAATCAACAACGATGACACATCTTCTGCATGTATATCAAGAAATAAGGTGAGCATCAGCCGTATTCCATGGAGAGCAGTGGCTAATTTAATACAGCTGCCAGCGGCACTTAATTAGCAAAAGGATGCTCAGAAGCTGGGCTGGACGTGGTTTGTCAAGTTAAACATACACTGCGCACTAAAAGCTATATTCCTGTTTCTAATGGTTATACTGTTTCAACCAACTTGTTAAACACGTTGCCAAAATATCGAATGACCTGGAAACTGTGAAAAGTTTTCAATGGACGTAGTCTGTGCCTAGTCGAGATGTTCCGTACCTTAATATGATAACTGTTGGAATTTACTCTGAATACCGATTTACAAAAAGACTTTAATCGTCTGCCGAATGTCAGGCTTGGATAATGGATAGTAATTTGAATAAATAGTTTTTTTCCCAACACGTGTCTGCAGTGAATGTTTTAAAAGTTATGGTACAAATTTTATGGGTAAAAAACATGGGCCTTCAATAGTATTAGTATCCTATAGTAAAATGATTATAATCTCAAGAGAAGCATTTCGATCACCTGAAGCACGATACTTTTGCCTTTTTTTATTGACCTTAGTAATACAACATGTTTCATTACACTAATGCAATACTACATGTCTTATGTTCTGCAGTGTAGGCTACATATCATGATTTCTTTTACTTACTTTTTTTATTATATAATGCTCTAAACCTGTACTTTCTTATTTATATCTATAAATTCTTGTTCTCACCTAGTTTATATTGACCTTTATACATTATCAAAATTAATTTGATTTACAAAGTTTATAAATTGACTTTTACATTTACTTAATAGATCTGATTTTTCAGGTGGTCAAACACACTTTTCTGCTAACACTGCGTTCTTAATCTCCTGTCTTTCCTTGTATAGTAGGTGACATTCAAAAATTAAATGTTCCTAGTTTGTTCTGTTTGGTTGCGCTTACAATTAGGATTTTCACTTATTCAATACTTTTGCCTGTTGACAGTATAGTATAGCAATATTATTTTATTATTACATTCAATAGTAGGCAGGTAGGCTTTTATTTAGACTGTGGAATATATTTCTACGTTATTTCGACGGCGCATGATGTGCAATCGTGCGAAATGGAAATTACTCAATGGGCGGTAGTATAAAGAAACATTTGAGTAACAGAACTTCCAATAGGAAATATGTTCTCAACTTTCTCAAAAACGGTTTATTTTCGGACCCATGCGTACAGATAGTTTTTACTTCGTTTGGGTGAATACTTTCGGAAACATTCTGTGTTCGGATATTATTCCAGACATGCATTATTCTGTACTGTTGCTATTTAGGTTTTCTCCGGCTGGTTTGTTAGAACGTATTGCCATAAGTACAATATAATATAGTGTTTAATTAGTTTTAACATACATGTTTTTGATAATTGATTCGTGATCAGCAGCAGATATAATTTATCCGAGTTTGATTAATCTTGTTCCTTAAATTAGTTATTCTATATTGTACAAGCAATTAATGATTTTGAATTTAATTGTTTAGTTAAAAAGTTTAAGTTCAGTATAGATGAAGGCAGAGCTACAGGTTTTATTTTATCAAGTCATTGTCTTCGGTGTAACGTGTGCAGAATAGCGGGGGATAGCAATAGCATAAACGTGTCCGGAAAGGATTATTTGACGGGGAATAATAAGGCATGCAACCTTAGTGATACCACCCGACTCTAGCGTTTCGAATTTACGGTACGTTGGGTTGGAGAAGCACTTGAGGTGGTTTGTGCAAACCTTCAGTACCACTGGGGATGGGGAGAGGACGTCTCAGCCTCGACACCATTATTTAATATTCACCACACATCTAGCAACTCACGTTTGGAAAGGAATAGAAGTTTGGCGGAAGGAAATCATTGCAGTAATGATTCCAATTGTATAGGATATCCTGAAAAAAATCTGTACTGCATTTGCTGTTGATCTTCAGTGTATTAGAATGGTTGCTATACCCTAAACGAAAGAAACCCGATGTAAAAGTTATGCTAAGAAAACCGATGATCTGTAATAAAACATAGTTAATTACATCTGGTAATAGTATAAGTATAATAATAATAATAATAATAATAATATAATAATAATAGCCTAATGTTAGAAGAAAATAACTTATTACAAGTAACAAATTAACCGGCTTCCTTCTTTGCAAGTTGAACAGAGCTTCAGTTCAATGTTGTATGACAATTACTGTTTAGATATTATATACGAATATAATGCGACAAAGTACGCAATACAGAATTTAATTATATTCTTTGTTAACTTTTAACAAGTTAGAACTATTATTGATTTGTATAAATGTGGTTACTCGAAATACATATTGAATCACTAATGAAGTTTTTTTAGACAGTTTATTCTTAAATGTTCACAAGTTTTTGTATAATTGCACTTCCTCATATTGTTTATACGTTACTATCACCTTTTTATACTGTTTGGTGGCAAAATAAACCACCAAAGATGAAATTTCAGTTTGTTGCTGTAATTTTGGACACTAGTGTAGATTCAACATTGAAGTGAAGAAAATTCGGCAGAAAAAAATACATAGAGATGAATTTGAAAACAAAATACGCTATGTGGTATAAACAATAGTATTTGGGCAAGGCAAGAATAATATTCTACTACTAATTTACAACCTTTGATTTTAAATAATGAACTTACGAAAGTAGTTAAATTAAATTGCGTTTCTTGATGGAAAATATGCTGAAGTTACAGTCGTGTAATTCGCCCTAAAATAGCCTATAGATTATGCAAAGAGGAAGCCCACCCAGTAAGTTTCAATAGTTTCGGGTAATATTGGAACTTAATTAAAATTTAACGCTTTGCCAACATTTCAAACTATTAAAATTAGGTTCGTGTGCAATAATAAACAAATAAACAAATGATGACTCGTATAAATTTAAATGATAGAATTTGATTAATGTGAAATATTTATTATGATTGAATTATTATTATTATTATTATTATTATTAGAGTTATTATTATTATTATTATTATTATTATTATTATTATTATTATTATTATTATTATTATTATTATTATTATTATTAGAGTTATTGCTGAGTTTATTTTTGAAAAATTGTGTTCGCTTAATCTACATACCATTAAGAATATAAATGCGTCCACCGCGTTAGCTGGACGGTTGAGGATTTATAGATGTACATCAAACCTACTTCACATTGTGTTCATTTTATCCAAATCTCGCAATAGCGAAGCATTGCCGGGTCAGCTAGTCTAATATATATGCATTCATAAATCACAGCTTATTGCCTCTGTTGGACATTATATACATATATATACATATATATATGTATATATATATATATATATATATATATATATATATATATAAAGTGTTCCCTATTACATGCCTTGGAGGCCCAGAGGGTTCCAGGAGGTTGAGGCTCCCAGATTTTTTAGACATTTGGCACATGAAGATAGTAAGGTTGTCAGCCTTACGCACCGGCCACCTTTACCCCCCCCCCGGATTGCTCCTAGTACTCATTTCTGTTAGAGGCTGAGTCGACTCCAGGGCCATAGGGCCACCAGTAATAGTATGTAGATAAAAATAAAATAATTCCAAGTAATATGGATTTAAAATCAGTCGCGTTGGTACATTCCATTAGGCAATGTAGAATAAAGTGGAGATTTGATATTGGCTATTGGATGAGAGTACAGTAGTATAGTGGAATGTGACTATTTTGACCAGTGAAGGTGATTAGGTTCGGGAAGAGAAAGGTAATGATTTAAGGTTTCAAAGGAAATTACGAGAAAACTTCTTTCAAAGGAACAGAAATCATTTTACTTTCATTATTAGCTTTTATAACTCGGAGAAATTGTATACATTTAAAAATAACTAAATTCCAACCGACCGCAGGGCATTGTCAAAATCAGTTGCTTTGGTTAGAGAACAGCAAAAAGATTACTATGGCAATAGACCTAAGTAGGACAATCATATTTATGCTAAAAATGTAACACTGAAGTTACTTGGATGTAAATCAGTGAGTTAAATAAAGTTCTTTTACATTCATAACATTGTCATTGTAATTTTTTGCATAGATTACTTCGGTGGCCTTTAGACAGTTCACTTCAATATGAGGTTTACAGTGGTAGTAAAATAACAGCCATATTGACTTTTATTTGGGACTAAAATGCGGCAACTCCGCCTTGTCGTTGTAAAATGTTAAAAAATGTAATATATTTCTACCAACTTGTGGCTATCTTCAGTGAATAATTTAAATAAAAACTAAAATCATAGTAGCCACATATTTGATTTTTTAAAACATTTGTTATTTTATATGACAGTGCGGAATTAATGCATTTTAAACTTACATACCATAGTTTTAATAATGCATGTGCATGATGATTTAGGCTGCGTGTCATAGTTTGAATTGTACTATAAGAAAGGTTACCTATGGAGTAGGTTATTTTGTTATGATACGGTACGTCACATGTAATGAGAGCATTATAGTATGGTGGAACGACAAATCATTTTCTTTCGCCATAACCTATAGAAGTACCTTTCCTCTTACTAATTTAATTTAACGGTATTTCTAGTGAACAGCGCAAAAAATAGAGAGCTTGACTTACCTAACTTGTACAAACCCATGAGGATCTTTGAGATAGGCCTATTAAGGGTTGCAAAGTTTTTGTTTGTGAAATATATATATATATATATATATATATATATATTTTTTTTTTTTTTAGTTTTTGCTGTCAGACAATCACAGACATAAAGACAAATTCAAAATTTGGGACTTTAAGACGATTTCAGAGATCTCATGGCTGTCACTTTTAGCTGAATCAACTCCGTTAAATATTCTCCATTTATGTTAATCCTGGATTTTTCTCTCTAGTATCTTATAACATGCAACACATTTTAATACCAAGATCAAATAAGTATGTGGCGACATTTCCTGATATCTTATCTACGCAATGCAAAAAGTGTAAAATTATTAAATATTCGGATATGCAAACTCTCTTTCCAATTTGTGCCTCTGGCCGTGACTCAGTAATGAAGGTTTCATGAAATGAAATTTCTCCAGCTGGCAATTGGCTACATTCCGATAGACTATTGATTGATTTCCAATGCCAGCACTCTTGGCAGTTACGCCGACATGCTATTTCAGCTGATCTTGGAAACAGTACCAGTCATTTTTTATTTTCGCACCATATAGGCTGCTTGCTATCAATTCACATCAGATAGATTGTAACCGGCTCAGAGAATTACATATTGCACTTTCTTTCTATCTGTCTCTCTCTTTCACCTTCTCTCTCTCACTACTTTTTTTCTCTCACTACCTTTTTTCTCTATACGTTGGGGAGTTTCTGCAATTTATCATCGTGTAACTGAATCTAAGGTGAAGACCTTCTAGAACATGCGAATTCTTAAATATGCATTAAATATTTTTACTAGCCTTGCCTGGAGTTTAGAATAACTTACTGGACCTCGGAACAATACCATTAGCACTTTTTTTTTAAAGAGTACTGTTGGTCAGTGTCTTGGTTTCTTTGTTTTTCCTTCGTTTTTTGTTGTCTATTTCTAGCTTTCGAAAACGTAGTAAACCTAGTTGTTAAGACTAAAAAAATATTTAAATTAATCGCTTTACTCAATACATCCATGGCTTATTAATTTGCAATGAGCTGAATTATATATAATATGTAACTTATTATAATTCTATTCCATTGTTATACTCAATAGAGTTGTTACATTAGTTGCTGCTACAGTGCTACAATTCCCCGAAGTTGCAATAATATAATGAGAAAATTCTGGTCCTAGACCAATATTTTTCTTTAAATCTGCTCCTTATAATAATGAGTTCCACAATACATCTTGTTTTTGAAAGTCCTCTAATCTTTCATGGTCATTAAGTTTTGCTGTGTTCATTCCCAAAATGTAACCAGTTTTAATTATCGGTTTTGCAGACCTCATTTTTTAAGCAATTTTGTATTTACATACTTTCCAAAACGGGGACTATAAACCAAGACTCCTCTCGTTCGTGCTCTGTTTTACGAGGCACGTCCTTAAAATAAGTTTCCCTAGGGCCGTTTACAGGAACAAAACACAATTTCATGGAAATATTTACTGCAACAGATAAAGCAAGTGTTCAGCTATTTTTCAACATATTCGCCACCGGAATATAGACATCTGTCTTACCGTGGGACCAAAATGTGAACACTTGAACACTCTCCTGAACACATGTGTTGTAGAAGTCTGCCGCCTGGGATCCGAACCACTGTGTGACAACTACCTCCATTTCTTTGTCGTTCTGTGTCATTTCCTGAGGGGTAGGAAAATATTAAAATCACTGGGAGTGAGGTTCGGGCTGTAGGGTGGATGCTTAAACACTTCCCAGCACGTCTCCTGCAAAAGTTCATTGAACTTAGATTAAAATAACTTCTGACATAATGTTTTATCATTTGAGGAAGAATTCTGTTATCTAAAACTGTTTTCACATAATACCATGATACATCTTTGGCATTTTCCTAGTCCTGTATCTGCCATGCCTGTGTAGATACATGTTTTGAATCATCGTATGTGGGAAAAACTCCCATTAAGAAGACACGATGCTTACTTTATATAAAGCTATACTCTAAAAAATTGAAACAAACTATGTTTCCTTTTGTATACTACTGTTTCATGTTTCAAATCGTTTATGTACTAGGCCTATAAGAAAACAATTTCCGGTTTAAAATAGGGGGGTCACAGCGAGCATACTAGTTATTAAGCTGTCACATTTTACCAACTATGTCAAATCAGTACAATCGAGAGAAATACTGCGTTTTATGATACACGCAAGTCGATAGTTATAAACAGCATTCACCAGCGGGGTTCCTGCTTCCTTTAAATTGGATGGAGCGCAAGCTACGCTTTAAGGCGCTACATAAATTACAATGAAGGCGTCTATAGACGCGACAATATTTCATGTCAGTAAATGAGAATTTTCAAGCTTAAAATATGGTGATATAGACTAAATAATGAGTTTTTTGAGTATATATCACACTCCAATTTAATTACTCTACTGAAAGGTGATATCATAATATCGTAAGCAGACGGCTTCTGATGTATAGGACTGCAGTACAATGTCTTATTAATTCATCTGATTCTGGAGTAACAAATTTATATACATGGTGATGATACATATATATATATATATTACGATTATGTGTTTTATCGATAATGTTGATTCGTGATGGAAGTATACCATCTCACACAAAGTCAGGAAAAGTGCTTTTATATATTATTAATTTATTACTTATTTACGTCAATAAAGTTCTAACATTTTCAAAAAACGTGAATTTCTTTATTTGAATTATGCCTCCATTACTACAAATCCTTCCGGCCAAATACAAACTGTATTTTTGTGAAGTAAAACTGGAATGCAATAAGCACTGTGTCCAAACATGAACTTTATTAGCTAAAATTAAAATTAAACAACACGATGTACTTTTTCTCGTACATAAGATATTCTCGTTTATTATAACTTGTTCAATCAATAATTTCTTTAAAAATACAAGAATGCCTTCTCGTATTGTGTCTATATTTTGAAGTATCAGTGCAGCATAATCCAACTTACATTCCATTTCAATTACAAAAATTTCAAATTCCCAATGTTAACCCACATTCTCTTCATTTTTCTAAACGTTAACTCATTTTGTCGATTATGCTCTTCAATTTTTAGATCTTCACTAATTTTGCAACACAACTATACTTCACAATTTATTATTACGTTTGTCGTAAGCAATAAACATATAAATCCTAGCGGATAGCAGCAAATGAATCATTATCCAGTAGCCTGCAAAATCTGACTGTAAGTGCACAGTTAGGTAGTTTTATCTTGAAATTTAAGAGCGACGTTGAAGTAGGTGTACGTCTGCTTTATTTCCCAAAATTAATTGCTCTATACCTTATAATTCATTGCAGGCCCGGTAATGAATGTGAGATGATATTCGTTATGGTGTATATTTTCAGTAAACGAGATTAAATTATAACCACCAATAAAAAAACAAAAGAAAGCAAAATTAAAGCCAATCTTACTTCATAAATACTTCACTTAATAATACGAGAGTTTTAGCAAATTATTGTGAATGTGCATCTTCGGTTTTGTTTTACTGATAATCCACTTATATTAAGTGTAACTGGTATTGCAATGATTTAAGAGGCATATTTGTTTTCCTTATTCAAATGGATCTACTGAGCAGAAAAGTAATTCCATTTATTTTTTATTGCCATATTTGTTGCAAATACTCGTATAGTAGATTTTAAGAAGAATATAAAAAACAATACAGTAGAAACAAAATAATGATGATGATTCAATGGTAAATATCATATGTTCAGTGTATTTAATAGATTTCCTTTGGATAAAAAAATCAGTACCCTAAAATGAACCACACAGAATGTTGTAACGTAATTTATTCTTTGGAAAATCAAACGAATGCTGGTAAGGAAAAATTAGCCGAGCTGACCAAGTATATAAAGGCGAACGTGTGTGAGTAGAGACAGGAATTCAATTTGCGGCTATTTTATGTATCTTCTCTCCTCTTTTCTGTGCCTGTGTGAAAGGCAGGCAGCTACTCGAGATGGACTGTGATAATAGATGTGAGGGAGGCATGAATGACTTTCTAAACTCGACAGGCTTCATTCAATTACTCATTTCCTTGGAGCTACCAGTGGACAAACAACTCGTTATTTTATCCACAGGAACATTTCTTGCTTTTCTCTCTAGTTGGCTAGTATGTAGTTTAACGACAGTCAAGTATATGTTACGGTAAACCTACAAATTATTCTACATAGTTTAACTACGTTAACCTTATGTTACTGTAAACCTACAGTCTAGCCTACGTAGTTTAAATATTCATCTATCTGTAACTATAAACCTAGTACAAACTGCTCTACAGAAATTATAGCAAGATTTATTCAGTTATATCCTTTATTTACAGGATTATCTTTGAAATCTGAACAAATATACATTAAACCAAAATTATTAAAATTATATTTGTTTTAGAGGCGGTTATAGTTTTCAAAATAATGTATTCATATGTATCCGAATTTATTTATTAGAAATATATTTTTATTCAAAGGATTTAATGTACTGTTATACATTTAAATTTGTTAAAATTATAGCTATATAAGCTAGAAGGATGAAAATAAGTCTCAAATAGCAAATTATAATTTTTCCTTTGATTTCGAAAGTATTCGATATATTTATAGTGGCTTTTCGGGTTCATATAACTTCCGATATTAGCTATGGGTTTTTCTTGTTAGGGCAACCGTACTACATCAAGCAAATTACTTACCTTGCAAAAGAGAGCAATAGGCCTAATAATTATGTGTGGGGTGCTACAAAGATCACACAGTCCCTGGTATTTTAGCATTATCGTCAGTGTTTGTCTTAAACTATGTTATCTACATAACTGAGTCGAGGCACGAAGAATAGGCTTGTTTCTTAGAGCACCTTCATCTGACTACCCCTCTCTCCTTTCCCCTTACATGTACTTATTACTTCAGTATCATTTTCAAATTAACAGAATTATTAAAAATGATAATTAATAATTGTATAATTTGATAATCTATCGACTTAAAGAATTATGAAGTAAACTTCTTTACTTGCCTTATTTTCATCAACTAACGCTACTTGCTGGAGAAGCGGAACATTCAATAAATATCAGAATTCATAGATTAATTTGCATTTCTTTTTTATTTGAAAAATTAAAACTACAAGGAAGGTTTGTGTTAGTAATATTCTCACTATGCATTTAAAAATGAATTCTCAGTCGTATAGTACAGACTTTATTTTACTACAAAATTACTGTACTGTAAATTATAAAACGAAGAATAATTCAATATTGATAAATTTCATGGCCGTTAATGGTTGAGTGTAATTCAGTTGTATTTAATTATTTATTTCGCCAATACACCATTGACTAAAATGGTATTATCATTCAGGATTCATTGCTGAAAACCAATTCTGTTGTTTATATAAGTTATACTAATTAAAATTTTATTGCACTATCTATATTATATATATTCATACATTGAGTAATCGTCAATTATATTAATGAGAGTTAACTTTTTCTTTGTTGAATTTATTAATAGCCCATGCAATAAAGCTTTGCATCAGTTAAAACGTTAAAATTATTCATAAACTTAAACCAAATACATTCAACCCAGAATTATAAAGGAACCTATATTTTAGTTAATGGTATGATGGCGGAGCAATTAAACACTATTGAAAGAATTTTTTTTTTTAACATAACAGATTGTAATTGATTTGTTCATCACAACGAACCCAATAGAATAATTCCTCGTCATTGTCACTGTCCACGTCAGAACTGTTACTAGAACTATCCTAATTTATCACGACTCATTCAATAATGTCGTCCTTGCTTATCACACTTGTGAAGTCCTATTCCAGTTTTAATATTACACGAATAGACTGACTTGAAAACTTACGTGGATAAATCGAAGATAATGACAGCAGCGCTTATTTGACAATAACTGGCACTCGTAAATATTTTACACAATCGTTTCTATAAATTTATATAGGAAAAGTTATAAAATGTTATTTGGGCGGCTGTTTGTGTTTCCTAAATTAGTTATTCGTTTTCTTTTTTTCATTAATCACGTTTCATTTTTAAATCAGTTTATATTTATCTTTACTTTTTGTTATTGAAAACTGACTTCTACGTATTTGTTGATTGGATGCGTTTTATGGTAATCCTGAAATAAGACAGATATCCAAATATTGGACTTCCCTCTACAGCATCATATGAAATCATGTTGAATCAGATTGCCATTAAATTATTCACTAATACTCCGCACAGTTTTAGATTACTTGATAATAACACATTGATGCCCAGAATGAAAACAGCACTGATTTGTTAATCCTCTTTTTGATGTGACCTAATTTCGTGATATGAAAGATTTAAAAAATGTATAATTGGTAGCCAGGTAATTTTTAAAAATGTGTATTTTATTGATATTGTATACTACGTGTCATTGCTATACATTTTCAGTACCCAGCAAAAATAAATCAACTATCTATTACTTTATTTGTTATACTATCTATCTATATTAACAATTCCATTAAATTATATAAACTATAGACTAAATAAAAACAAATGTAATAGGTTTAAATCACTTGTTCATTATTGCTTACCACACACAAAAGTTTTATAAATATAAACTTTGCAATAACGTGAACTTAATGGAATTTACCTGAAAAGTAAAAAGGAACTCATTAGTCGGTATTTTTTTGTTCTTCAATAAGATTCATTCCGACATTTTGCGAAGAAAAGTAATCAGGCAAAAGCACGAGTAGGAAATGTAGAATTTGTACGGTAAACTGAATCTTCCTAGGTATTTCATTCAAAAATCTCATTCCAGTATAATCAGAAATCCTTGAAGGCGTAATCTGCATCCAACACATACATACTTATGTGCTCAATATACCATTCCGAGCACTGAGTTTATTAAGAGGTTCAATTTCCCATTCCTTTAATTACGTCGTTTAAGTCTTAAAAAGTTGGGTAACGTCATTATCATCATAAATAATTGTAACTCTGTAATTTTTCATAGTTTGTAGTTAACCTTTAATTAATCTTTATAATAGTTTGTGACATATTCTTCTCTTCCTTCTCCTGTTTTTTTACGCTCTATGTTATTTAACCCGTTTCGTCATAGAGAAAAGGAACTGAGATCATCTCGCCGTACTCTACTAGACTTACCTATATGACGTATCGCTATTACACAGAGAAAATTATTATAATTTGTTTCATAGTTGAATGTAATGATAGAATTCGAACTTGTTTCTTTTTTTATTCAGACCTAAATAACTTCATTTTTTGTTATAGACATTTTGCTGTCTATGAAATATATTGTAACATGGGTCTAGTATAAGGAAGTTCGTCTACTCTAATTTCGCTTTTTGCTCTAATTTTTCTTTTCTAATTTTCGCTACAGTGGTTTCATTTCAGACTAATTTTCACAATCATCCAGAAGCGTAGGGACTTTCATCGACTTACAGTATTCTGAGAGTCTCTTGTAATTTTCAGGATTCTTCGTATTGTGCCACGTATTGCTTGGAATCTGGAATCTCTGTAACATAGTACTTAAAATCATAAATTCTACTTTTCTCTTTGACACGTGCCATCCATGGTCTATCCAGTATTGTCGTATCGCATTCTGAATGCAACTTCTCAAAACCGTTTTTCATACCAAAAATAATTATGTAAATTGTTTTAGCTAAAAATGTATGTGATTTCGCATATGAGAGACCACAGACTCTATATTAAGTTTTTGGTAATTTGTTCTGTATTTTTTACTTAACATGTCCTCAATTACACGATGAAATGATCTTGTATCAATCCCGCATATTTTGTTGGCAATGAGAGGTTAAACTCTTACGTGTGTTTTTCTTTTTGTAACGAAAACATGGTGCTTATTAGCTTACAGCGTTTCCAGCTTGTTTCTGTCTAGATTTCTTTATGCATTTTCTTCATTTGCACAAATCACTAGCGAAGAGGTTTCAGCCGATCGCCTACTGAACGACCCTGGAAAAGATAAAAAGATGTGGAAATGACCGATAAAGTATGTAATTTTTCAATTTGTTTCACAGTTAGCCGAAAATCTACGGAGAAATAGGCATTTTCTTGTTTTTGACGTCCGAAAATCCACCCCTCAGCCCGGATTGAACCAATGTTCTCATGCACGCTTACAACACAGCTACCGACAACACTGTATACCTTTATATTTTGGTAGCCTTGGAAAGTTCCCTAGTAGCCCGATATACGAGTTTCATCGAGATATTTTTCTTAAACTTGACTGCAATAATTGATAGTAGTAGTTTACTTTTATATGTGACGACATGGGTGGCTTAGCTGGGTGGCCCGGGTGGCTTGAGATGGGTGGCCCGGGTGGTTTGAGATGGGTGGCCCGGGTGGCTTGAGATGATGACGTCACGGAAGGCGGTTATGACCGTTAAGTCAATTTTTTTTTTTTTTTTTTTTTTTTTTGCATTGTGACCAGCCCATCACCTGGTCAAGATAAGACCACCTGGTCCATTACGCCCTTCCGGTCAAGATAAATATTTTATTATATTGATAAGGAGGTCATGCATTGTGACCACCCCAACACCTGGTCAAGATAAGACCACCTGGTCCATTACGCCCTTCCGGTTAAGATAAATATTTTATTATATTGATAAGGAGGTTATGCACTGTGACCAGCCCATCACCTGGTCAAGATAAGACCACCTGGTACATTACGCCCTTCGGGTCAAGATAAGATCCAGCTGCGCACCCGGTTACATGCTAAACCTTTTAGCCGAGTCTCTTTATGGTGATAAGGAATGTTACGCATGAAGGGTCTTCGCGAAGGTAGCCATTGTTACCCCTACATGGGGTAATCTAAACTCTGTAAGTTCTTGCTCTAATAATGTTTTAAACAAGTGCACTACAAAATGTGGACTTAATATTGTATTCTGGAATGTACAAAGCTTGCTAAACAAGGTGGATTATATTTCTCAACTGACACACGAACTCAATGTTGATATATTGTGCATCGCAGAACACTGGTTATGTGCCTCGGAATTATCTATGCTCAATATTCCTGGTTATGAGCTATCTGATTCTTATTGTAGGCCCAGTAGTAATCAACATGGGGGTTCAGCAATTTTTGTAAGAAATTCTTTAGAAGTTGTTACATTTGACTTGTCATCCATGGCCTGTTTATATGACTTTGAAGTCTGTTCTATTTTGGTTAAATCCTTGAATATCTTATGTATATGTTTTTATAGGAGACCTGAAAATAGCTCACACAGTTTTCAAAAATTTTTAACCTTACTCCATGATCTTTTTAGTCAAGTACATAAATCAAACTTCAATAAACAGATTATTTTAGCTGGAGATTTTAATATTGTTTTCAGTATTAAAAGCAATGAAATAGATGACCTTCATAACTTGTTTGAAAGCTTTGGTGTCAGACCAGTAATTCATGACGTAACCCGTCCAGGAATAAATGATTCAAATGGAACCACAATTGATAATGTTATTACGAATATTAGTAATCAGACATGCTCTGCAAGAGTAATTCCTACTATTCTGTCTGACCATGACGCAATATTTTTCACTGTAAACGCCAATGGTGAGTTATCTTCATCAAATAATCCTATTTATAATTATAAAAGAAACTTTAATGAATGTAGCATTAGGTATTTTACACTTTTATTGAGTAAAATAAATTGGCTAGCTCTATATAGCTTAAATAAATTAAATGATAAAGTGAACTTCTTTTTAGGTATATTTTCTGAACTTCTTAATGAGGCATTTCCTCTTGTACGTAGTCGTACAGGAAGTCTAAAGAAACATAGAAATATGTGGTATAATAATGATCTTCGCAAGCTAAAAGAAAATTGTACTTTTTACTATCAATTATATCTTCGTAATGGCATGATCGAATGTAAGGACAAATACATAGAATTACAGAAAGTATATAGGAAGGCTCTGAAAACGGCTAAAGTTAACTATTATTCTAGTAAAATTAATTATTCTGGAAATAAATCTAAGACTACATGGTCAATTATATCTGACCTTTTAAAGAACAAGGAAAATAAGACAAATAATACTGACCTAGATGCTGATAAAATGAATAATTTTTTTATTCATGAAGTTGATAACGTCATTAATAACATACAGAGTAATATTGATCCAATGATTTTTATGAACAACTTAATAAAGCCTAAAACTACTTTTGGTTTTAAGTATTTCAGTGTTGAAGATGTTTTTTCTGTTATTATTAATTTGAGAAATAGTTCCTGTCTTGATGTATATGGTCTTAACTCTAAAATATTAAAATATGCTGGCGCATTTATATGTGAACCTCTAGCTCACATCTTTAATTATTGTATTGATTATGGTATTTTTCCATCTACTTTTAAACTTGTAAAAGTTATACCAGTATATAAGAAGGGCGATAAGTCTGAATATTGTAATTATCGACCAATTAGTATAGTGCCTATTTTATCGAAGGTATTCGAAATACTACTAAATAAACAAATCTTAACCTACTTTGAGGGCAATTCACTTTTTACTTCTAGTCAATATGGTTTTAGAAAGGGACACAGTACTGTTGAAGTTGTTTTAGATTTTACTAAGAGGTGTGTACAAGGCCTTGAAAATTGTGACCTGGTCATTAGCCGTTTTTTTGACTTGACAAAAGCGTTCGACACTATATCACATGATTTACTCATGCAGAAGCTTGCTTTTTATGGTTTTAGTAACTCAAGTATCAACTTATTGTATTCATACTTAAGTGATAGACATCAATCTGTTTATTTGAATAATACTAATTCTACATATAAATTAGTTAAGTACGGTGTTCCACAGGGCTCTGTTCTGGGGCCTGTGCTGTTTATAATATACATCAATGATCTGCCTTCTAGTATACAGGATCCATGTCTCCGATCATACTTATTTGCTGATGATTTAGCACTCAATATATCATGTTCCAAAAAATATAATCCTGAAGATATTCTTGAAAATGTGGCTATTAAAATAGTTGAATGGTGCAATTCCAACTTTTTAAGTCTCAATAAAGATAAAACAATTGATATGAAATTCAGTCTTAATCGAAAATATACTGAAAAAGCATCTACGTTAAAATTTCTTGGCTTTTACCTTCAATCAAACTTAGAATGGAAATCACACATTGATTATACTGCTAATAAAATAAGTAAAGGTTTATTTATGTTAAGAGTACTCTGTTCTAGCATAGATCAAAACTCTCTGTTGTTGGTCTACTATGCTCATATCCATAGCCACTTAAGTTATGGCGTCTTGTTATGGGGATGTCATTCCTATGCCAAGAAAATCTTTATCTTACAAAAGAGGGCTGTTCGAATAATTTGTGGGGTTGCCCCTAGATACACTTGTAGATCACTTTTTGTCAAACTTGGTGTCCTCACTTTGCCATCTTTATTTGTTCTGAGATGTCTTCTTTTTGTTAAAAATAACATTAATAATTACACAAAATGTTCTGCAGTTCATGATCACTTAACACGCAATAGATCAAATGTATATATCAATAAATGCAAGTACTGTGTGACTCAAAATAGTTATGAAAGCTTATCTTTAAATCTCTACAATAGTTTGTCCAATAGTGTCAGAAATCTATCTTATTCAAGCTTTAAAAGCACTATTGTATCTACTTTGAAGGCCAATCCTCTATATAGTATTCAAGATTTTTATATTTTAAGGCTGTGATGACTCATTGTGAATGATATTGCTTGAATTGACGATTGCCATACGTTGTATTAATGTCTGTGCAATAAAGTTATTATTATTATTATTATTATTAAGGAGTGTTATGCGTTGTAATATTCCCACGCTATTTTTTTTTTTTTATCACGGTTTGATAAACACGCGTTGTATATAAAACATTATTTCATTCACTTTGTAAATATATGAATAACCTCTACAAAAAAGCAAATTATAACAACCTAATTGTCATCATAAATGTAATTGCATTTACCGACATCTGCTGTCCTTCTCACGCAAATCCGTTCCGCTGACCCCTGTTTGAAAGCATTGCTGTTGAAGTGAGATCGCAACCTGTAGAATTAGCTGTAACCGGTTTCTATCACACGTGAGAATTATACATGCCAGAGCAGCGTGGGTTGGCCTTCCACAGTGAGCTGTGGCCAGCTCGCTACTGTGTAAAAATAATAGATGCTGAAGCTATATCCACCTCAGCTTGACGCACACGCCGCCGTACCCAACCGCTCCCAACGTCGAGAGTTTCCAGTTGACTGTCTAATCACTGATCTTTTTATCATTACAATGTTATTTTATCAGATCTCAACATTGAAAATTTTTTATAAACTCGTATTCATACATTGTATAGTATGTAAAATTACCTATCACCCAGTTGTCATCGGTCAACCGTATCCAGCATGTTGAGACAAGTTATATTGCTACATCACTTATTTTTTTATGTCAGTAACTGACTGTCATCTGTCGAGCGGTCGTCCTCCGATATGAAGAGACCACATTCAATGTTAAATATGAAGTGTGTATCAGATCGCAGAAAAACGTTTGAAAGATGGCCTATTACGTTTATCGATATTGATAAAATGGTTGACAACGGTTTTTTCTATACAGGTTACGGTGACGCTACAGAATGTTATTTTTGTCGCATAATTATAGGCCAATGGGAATTAACTGACGACCCAACAACTGAACACAAAAGGTGGGCACCCAACTGTCCATTTTTAAATTTAAACACATCTGGTGAAGATGTCTGTGGACACGGAGGAAATTCTGACGTCATTTCCGGTCGTTTCTCACTGGCCATATTACTTATCACGCTAACATTGATCGTGATTGGTTATAATAAGACCATATTTGATTGGTTGAAATAAGGCGATTTCTGATTGGTTGCAGTAGTGTATTAATAGACGCTAGACCCTTGACTAATAATCAGTGTTCGAGAAACCGGGACCATGTCTACTTCAAAGCGCCAGCGTAAACAAACACCCAAGCCAGCCGTGGAATTGGACATCGCATTACAGGAGCTGTTAAACTCCATGCAGACGGCCGAGTCGACAATCACTCCGGCTACAGAGCAAACCGCACCCACTCCGCCTTCGGATCAAATCGCTCCGATGGAGAAGCTTAACATTCCACCTATAATTGCAACACTGCAGCGATATGGTAATATGGACATTACTACCAGTGAGATGAAACCGCTGCAGGATTTAGAAATTGGTAAGCCCTATCACATCAAACAAGCACGTTCTACGTTCACCAAGTATGGACGTCGCATAGTGTTGGATCTTCTTAACGGATTTTCAGTGTTTCTACCAAACAGATTTAATAAAATGACCGAGGAACAAATTCAACAAGTGAACGAAATAAGCCTTTCCTTTGTGTACTACGGATTAGAAATTAATCCCAGTGGTTTTTATTACCGCAATGTAGCCTTTGTTTAAAAAGACACAAAGTTTGCATTTGCATTTTTAAAACTAGCACCGGCAAAGTGTTAAGTGCATATTAGTATGGATACTAAACCGGTTTTTTTTTTTCCTTGTGAACATGAGTGCAACTTAAACATTACCCCTATATAAATGTTCTATCGGTTTTTTTTTACCTCTACAGATGGACAGTATACTGGTACTCTATTTTTGCAAGAAAGAACTTGCTAAATTTTGACAATGGACACAGCTGCTTATGGGCGGAGTCTTTACATATATAAAGAATAGAACTTGCAACATTACTTAGTGAAAAATGTGCCCACGACGCGATGGCGAGATTACCGAAGAGGTTGTACACATAATCCCCGATGATGAAGAGGACCAAACACCACCGTCACCACCCTTCATACTCATCACCCCGGATCCGCCAGAATACGCCATCATTCACGTTCATAACGAGCGGGGGGAGGCAACATCAGGACGAGAATACCACCTAATATATATGGTTATTTATGGAGAAGATGGGGACGTCGAGGAGACTGTCATCCTACCGTGTGGTCACCCGTACAGAGCCACCGCCGACGATGTGGCTACACACCCTTGCCTTACCCATCAGGAGGCATGCGATGGGAGACGGCATCTTGTCCGATGCCTCATTCCCAAGGTGGGGCACCTCGATGTGTGGAGTGAGGCGTGTGACACAGAATGTGTTCTCTTCAAGAAACTCCAAAACGCTGTAAGTATTATTTTCACCGTTCTCTTCTATTTAATTTTCGTGACATGTGACTTATAATTTTTGTTCTCTGTGTTTTCAGATCAAAGGTGTATTCTTTCACGGTGGTTTTTGCGAGGACGCGGCTGAATGTGAATTGGAGGACCATGATCCAAACAAAAAAATAAAACACATTGTAAAAATGTTTCAATAAATGACAAAAATCAAAACCTGTGTTAAAAAAATTATTTCAAACCGACTTCATTCAATTTAAAAGATAATGAATGAATTCGGGACTACCTCATGACCACCCGCATGTTCATAATATTCCTACCATATGTCATATGCATGTTTTTACAGGAAACCAGTCTACCTTGGCAGCTGTTTGGGATGGGGGAAAAATTGCAGGTGTTGCTAAATAAAAAAAACAAGAGTTTGCTATGAATTGAATTTATTCAAGGGCTACATAAATCTTTAAAATCATAACGACTTTTCAACCAAAGATTCAATACAATGACGTTCTGCAGGGCACAATTGAAATCTTGTCTGGGGTGAAATAGACACTTGGTTTTACAGTCTCTAATCTTCTTCAGCTTTGGCACACCGACATCGTCCAAATTTATTATTGGTCTTTGTAACATATATTCCAAGAATTTTGTTTTTTCAAGTCCTTTACAATAAAGTTTGTTATCATACTGCAACACGTTTTCCAACACAGGTTTCATGTCATCGTAAGGCAAGTATCCGCTATCCCAAGGAATTCCGTGGATGTAAGATTCTATATATCCTTGAGATTTCATGTCAGGTGTTACACCTACCGGTGGGCATAGAATAAAATGTGCCATTCGTCCCTCATGGCTAATTAATGCTACCTCTTTAGCCACAAATTCCTTGCTACTGGACTGGTAACCTTGAACATCCAATATGACGAAATTTTCAGACGACATTTGTAACGATGTTAGTAAGAGCAGTATACTCTACGCAGCGATCGTGTAGGATTAAACAGTAAGCCTTTGTATTTGCTGGTATGTTGTTCGTAGCAGAAATTTCAACCCTCGTAGTGCAGGCACCAGACTTCAGATCCTCGTTCTGCTTGGTGCAATCCACCACAAAGAATGGCGTATTTTTTATAAAATCAGACCTTTTAAGCAACGGTGATGACGAACGCTCGTAGTAAGAATCTTGAAATCTGGCATACATCTCATACAGTAATCCATACGCACCATTGGTGCTGTCTACATTGAAAGAATGGTATGGATACTTTTTATCGTTTAAATATACTGACACGTCCCGTACATCAGGTAGATCAAATTTTGAACCGTCTGCATCGGGTTTGCTTCTATCAGTCTGAAATGCTACGATGACCATTCTAGGCTTTTGCAGCTGAGGAGACGTTGTTACGTTCCATGAAACGTTGGTTGCTTGTGGTAAAGACGGATGTTCGTATAATTGCCAGCTACGAAAATATATCTGCAGCGAGCTATCGCTTTCCAACGTGTTTAACAGTTTCAATCGTTCAATGTCTGATAGTTTAAGCATCGGAACAAACCATTCTATATCTGTAACTTTAATTTTACTAACTCCTCCCTTGGTGACGTGCATAGTGTTCTTAGCCCTCATAAGTACGAGTTCTAGTTTGCAGTTTAACAGAATTTTCTTGTAATCTTCAGCGACGCCTAGAACATGGCTCAACGGCACGCAAACGTTAAACTTTCCAGATTTTACAATGTCATCAACAGTATCAACACTGGGGTGTACCCACCCGGAGTTCTGCAGCCTGACACAATCAGAATTATTATAGGAGCAGATACCTTTCAGCAAGCTCGTAATACCAGGATTCCTAGTGCGATCCACGGTCTCTCCATGAATATTGAGTTTTATTTCATCGAATAAATGCAAAAATCCATTATTCACAATTTTACCGACGTATTCGGCGTCTTTGTCAGATGTAATAGTGCCGCATATCGATATGAAACTCTGATTGAGCAACGCATACAAGCTTTCTGCCTGAATGGGGATTCGTATCTCGTCGCTTTCGCCTAGAGCCGTAGTGTTATAAGGCTTAAATCCATGATATTGCGAATTTTCAATGGCGTCTTCAAATAAAGCTTTATTATTTACGCTTAGAACGTCCATTCTGCAATACTATAAATCCTAGATATTCTAGATACTTCTTGTTAGCAGTTGTTAACTTGCCGACGGTACAACGTTGATTACCGGGACGAGCACGCTGCACCGACTTATATGCCGATTCGGCTGGTGAAGATTTATTCACGTTAAGCCCCATTCTTCCTAATGACGATTTTCACCGACACTCGCTCACCTCTGAAATCGATAAGCCTTCCGTCCTGATCCACGAGCGATATGGTAATGTCTGTTATTTTGTCTATGTTGGTTAACGGTAGAAAAATCAGGTTCGTTGGGGCTTCTGATATTTTATACCCCGGTGGAACGGTTGGGAAAAAGTCGTATATGTTGTGTGCTGAACGTCCGTTAATGAATGAAGATGATGTTAGATTACAACAAACAGATATAGTGTTTACATTATTAATGTCTGGTTGCTTTGTAGACACCACTGAAGTCGATGCAGGAATTTCATCCTCTGTTGTAAATCCTAGTAAAGGACCCACAGAGTTTGGAACTTTAAAAGAGAGGTCGAGAGAGCAAAATATTGTGGTGAGCAGAGTATTCGGATTCACACTGACTCTAAAAACCACATCAGGATCAAGAGTGGAGTTCGTTAATTTTTTTATAACGAGTGCAACATACTCCGAAATGTCTCTAATCTCATATGTTCCTTTAGGAATGGTGATGACGTGTTGTTGTTCGCCCATTATAACCATCAACGAATTGTTGGTCTCTGTGACGTTTGGAATAGAGTTGTAAGCATCGAGTCGCAACATTGCAATCTCGTAGTCCACTGCATCTTTCAGCTCGATGGGAGGAAAAATCGTGTTGGTTATTTCGGATGTACATCCGCTTAGAATGAACGTTTGAGACATTTTAACACTGTTAGATGGGAGATGTAGACTTTTATAGTAAAAACGCCAAGCAAAGGTGTCCGCAAATATCGGTGTTGTATTTTTGATAGCGTGTAAAGTTGTAAAACAGTTTAGAATGCGGACCAACATAATTCACAATTTCCGCAGGCGGTGGCAAGTCGCCATAGCTGTCGAAATATAACGAACTATCACCACGCTTTTTCAACGCCACCCAATGCGTCCCAGGCCCCGAGGCATCATCGAGGTTTACAATGATTCGTTCCTGTTTATACGGTCTGGGAGGTAGTTCGTTTCGCATGTACACACCTCTGAAATGGGGAATGCATAGCTTCTTTGCATATCGTTCCAAGTCGTGGTTCGTTAGGGCTTTTTTTTTAGACGAATTCCTCTGCCTGACGGATAAGGTTTTAAAAATAGTCCCTTGCCGTCTCTGTGCTGACGAATGAGCTCATCTATCCCCTCCTTCTTGCCCAAAGCGATGCTTTCTAGCATGTGGTTATGTCGTATATGTTCTCCAAGCTGTTTCTTGTCGTTTTTTGCTGAGTTGACAGCTTTAGCAATCTGCGCCCCTGCACCACCTAAAGCCCCAAGGGCACTTAGCCCAGCAAGGATAGGCAGCAGGGGTAATATACCGCCTATTTTTTTAGGAGACTTCAAAACTCGTTTCTTTTTTTGTTTTTTGTTTTTCTTTGTCACAACTTTTCTGTATGCAGCCTTCAGTTTCTTAATGTTATCCAATCCAGCTCCCATTTTAACTTTTCCCTTCATGATTTTCGAGACGGCGTAAGCCGCTGCACGCTCCCCAAAACTTGCGTCCTGTGCTGTAACACGTTTAGACGCTTGCTGTGCCAATTTCAAGTCTGCTATGTGTCGATCGTTTATATCAGAACTCTGCGCGTAGCTTATATCGTGTAACTTGCAGGCTTCGTCCAGAGGATTGATTCCTGTATCGCCTCTTTTTAATCGTTTTTCTAGTTTCGTGCCTGGACCACAAAATCGATACTTTGGTATGTGTAGTTCGACAGGCAGTTTATTTATGAGCGTATTGATGATACCGTCTCCACGGCGACGTTTACCTCGTTGTATTCGTGGTGCCATACTGACTGCTCCACCTGCACCGTCTGGCTATTTATAGGTATAAAAGCGGTTGCTATTACACCCATCCTTATTATTCTCACCATGAAGTTTGAGAAGCAAAACGTCTCCTTGCAAGTCTGTCCCATAGAGCGGGCTGATTCGAACCATAAACGCAAACACAGCATATTACTACCCGATAATGTTCGGTCTATTGTTTGCGGCCCCTCAGGTAGTGGAAAGACAAACGTGTTAATAAATATTCTTCTACATCCCAACGGCGTAAAGTTTTCAAATGTTTACATTTTTTCAAAGTCGCTCTTTCAGCCGAAATATAAATTCCTTGAAGAAATTTTAGCCAGAGTTCCAGAAATCGGCTATTATAAATACGACAGCTGCGGAGACGGGATACCAGAACCAACAGACGTAAAAGAAAATTCAGTCATCATATTCGACGATATTATGACGCAACCTCAAAGCCCAATAAGGAATTATTTCAGCATGGGAAGACACAATTCGTTAGACATGTTTTATCTAGCCCAGTCGTATGCGAGAATACCAAAGCATCTGATAAGAGACAATTGTAATTTGTTGATTGTTTTTAAGCAGGACGCGTTAAATCTAAGACATCTATATGACGACTACGTCAACGCAGACATGACTTTCGATAAATTCCTACAAATGTGCCGCGAATGTTGGTCTTTGGAGAAGTACGGATTCTTAACAATCTGTAAAGAGGATTCTATAGACAAAGGAAGATATCGGAGAGGATTGGACGAGTACATTGTTATATAAAGACTTGTAAAGTATAGACGGTACTCACAATGAACGACAGAGGGCTTATACGCGCATGTAGAGGTGCTATGGGTGTTGACAGATTTGGATCCCCGTTAATTGCGCGATACATCGATAAAATAGCACTACCTCGAGACGAAGTGGGTAATTATTCTGTCAAAGGAAAACGAATACGGTACGTTGGTCATCCCACAGAGAACCACAATGCCGCAACAAAAGAATACGTGGATAAAGTTCTTGCGCAGAAAGATTTTCTCAAAAATGATGATTTTATTGATTCTCGAAACTTTGAATTGTTTAAAGCCACGGGGCAGGTGATGAATAAATTTGCGGCTATGACACAGCTGCTCATTCAGAAACAATCGGAGCTTAATGACCATGTTACTGTTTTAAAACACGTTGTGCATAGAACCGCTAGAGTTATGCGGGACACGCGCCAAACCAGTTTTTTTCAAGTCTACACCGGCAGCCGCTTGAAGCTAATTTACAACGGAACCATAGAGGTTGTCGACAAGGCCGATTCAGACGATCTGTCTGCTACGTTAAATGGAACACCTGTTCACATTAGTCATACCATACATGTCGCCAGAGGCGATGTGTTATTGTTTAAGACAGGCACATTTTCACGCGATGTTCCCCTCACTATCGAATACATGTATAAAAACAGCGAAATCTCAAAAGAAAATAACACTCAAGATGAACCCGTCATTGAGTGATGATCAGAGGAGAATTAAGGAAGAAATTAAAAAACATGCAGATTCTATACGGGAGAAATATTTATCGTTAAAAAAAGCAGATATTCAGTCTAAACATGAGTTTTCCGACATCGTGCAGCCTATAACGCAACCATTGGAGCAGCTCGTGACTCTTAGCAAAGAAAAATCGCAACATGATAAAATGGAAGACACACCCTCTACGGATCAGACCCCTGTAAAACATTACCGGTCTATGTTGGAATCCGTCTATGGACGGGTAGCTAGCGGATATATTCAGAAACTAGTTCAATTGAGACCTAGAAACGTTGACACCATATACGGTATAAAATGGCATCCAGAAAAACAAACTTTTTCGATCGGTGCATTGCCTCTGTCGATAAGAAATGACGTTATACATATCGGTAATAAGAGGTACCAAGCCCGTCGAGGATTAATGGAGCTGCTTACCAAAAACATCCCCGACCCTAAGCTGTACACCGATAAAGACTTGGAGGTGTATAAGGAAATATTGGAAAGGTCGAGTGCGCACAAAACTGGATACGATGACAATGAGGAAATAAGAGTCTCAAACAGCCAGAAATTTAAAAACGTTATTAGAACGTTATTTCCCGATGAGGAGGTCGACGTAAATGATGATGTCCAGACTCGAAAACTTGTCAGAGGAAAAGGGCTGTGGAAACAATCACACGCTAACCGGAAAATAGACTATAAATATTGGGACAACTGTAATGAACTCGTACATCGTCTTCGTCTGTTAGTTGCATCGTCCGAGGCAGGAAACCACTCGCATAACAACGAGATATTGGAAATTATATCGGAATTACGAGAGAGCAACGTGATACAATGATCAAAAGTAAAATTGCATACGAGCTTCATAAACCCGCTCGAATAAATTATCCGAGACGTCGTGTTACAATGAAAGGACTAAATGATTTGTGGCAAAGCGATCTGATTGAAATGATACCCTACCATAAGGAAAACAGAGGATTTAAATACATTTTAGTTTGTGTTAATGCATATTCAAAGTATGCGTACACGAGAGCTTTGAAGAACAAAACTGGTAAAACTGTTACCGCAGCCATGGAGGATATACTTCAATCTGTGAAAACACCACCTAAAAATCTTCAAACCGATATGGGAAAGGAGTACTATAACGTTAATTTTAAAGCCTTAATGCAGAAATACGGCATCAACCATTATTCAACATATTCCAACGTCAAGGCTTGCATTGCTGAACGCTTTATAAGAACTTTGAAAACAAACATGTTTCGCGAATTTACAGCAAAAGGCAGTTATAAGTGGCTAGACCTGCTGCAGGAACTCATTATACAGTACAACGATAGGGTTCACTCCACCATTAAAATGAAACCTAACCAAGTCAAGGACGACAGCTTGTTAAGAACTGTATACTGTTACAAGAAGTCGCACGCCAAGCCTAAGTTTGCGGAAGGCGACTTTGTAAGAGTTTCAAAACACAGGAAGTTGTTTAAAAAGGGATACTTACCGTCGTGGACTACTGAAATTTTCAAGGTGAAAAGAGTCCAGAATACTTCTCCGCCCACATATCTGCTAAAGGACTTGGAAGGGAACAAGATTGAAGGTGCTTTTTATGCAGAGGAATTGCAAAAAACAAAGCATCCAAACACTTATTTAATTGAAAGGGTGTTAAGACGTAAAGGTGATTTAGTATTTGTAAAATGGATGGGTTTTCCTGCGAGCAAGAACTCGTGGATACATAAACGAAATATTGAATAAAGATTTCAAGTATGAACATGTGTTTTTATTTACAATTCCTTTGTCTCTTACAAAAATACAATGCATGTACAAGACACAGAAAACATTAGACTTTCCTTTTTTTAAGAGGGGGTTCATCATCTCTGAGTTTGTAATGACCGTAGGCAAGTGTATCCACGCCATTAGGTAAAATGTGACGCTTGTCATCTGAAGCGTTTAAGGTGACTTTATTCACTGCAATCGAAAACACGTTATGCTTAAACGATCGTATAGATCTATTTAGCGAAAATGTTGTATGTCCGGTCTTGAGACAATTCAAATAATCTTCAAATGAGAGTTCTCTCTCCACAACAGATTTATTGATACCTTTCAATTTTTTTATGGAGCTACCGTTAAACCTTATAGCATACATTTTTGCCCTAAGGCCTACAAACTCAGTGATGGAACGATCGAAGCACTCGTCTTTGAATTTACCTACAACTCCTTTGTTTTTCAATGAATACAAGGGATGATCAGGGGGGTAGACGCTAGTATCTAATTCATCTTTCACATTTAGCAGATCGCGATAGAGATTATCCGTTTCGATCTTGTATAGGAAGCTGTCGGTATCTGTATAACATAGGCTTAGATTGTTTGCGAAATGTTTTTTCATGGTGTTGTAATGAAAATCATACATCCTAGTTTTCGAAATTTCCAAGATGACCATGCCAACATAGATTGCGGTATTTAGCACGAGTTTAGTCTTACCAAGGTGTACACCCACCAAGTTCTCGTTATAAATTGTTCTATCCAGAAAGTTTGACTTTGCAACCAATTTAGACAGTAACTTTTCATCAGACACCAGCCTAAAATCTATCCTTTTCCTCACATTTTCGAGAGTTTTTCCGTACACTGCATTATTTAACAGCTTAAAAAAATCCTTCTCGAATTCGTTATTTGCAGCCTTTCGTTTCATGGTGTTGAATTCAATATACGGTTTCAACCAACAGCTTTGTTCAAAGCTAATACCTCTATGTACCTTTGTCAATTTCAGTCCGTGTTGGAGCGCTTGTTTAAGTACGGTAAAGTGTACGATGTAGTTCTGCTTGGGTTCAAGTGTGGTTAAGAGCTTCTTGAATTTACTGCCAGGAGGGCATTTCATCTCTGGGCAGAATGGGAGATCAGTGTGAGCATCGTGTAGGTGTTCTGGATAATTTAAGTCCACCTCAAAAACATATCCTAATTTTGAATCGTCTGGTATGGAGACAATGTCTAGGGATTCTAACTCGTTTTTTTCGAGCCAACGGAAATTACCTATAGGCAGCGGCTGTGACATGGCATAACCGTATAGGTTATTAGCGTCGACGTAGTATAACGTCGAGTCATCGTCTGCCACAGCATGCCGTTTTATTGCTTGACAAAGACCCCCACGGATTGCCTGTTCAAAAAACTGAACCATGTCGATATCGTTTAAAATAGGCAGCTTTACCTGTGTAAACTTTAACATGGCTGCATATGTAAAACTAGGGACAGTAGGGTAGAAGACGCAATCTAAATCGTAGGTATCGTGACACATCTGTCTGAAATTTTCAAACACGTCCGACAATATCATAACGTCCGATTTTAAGTACAAGTCTGAATATTCCCCTAAAGACTTGACCGAAAATGATTGCCACACATTGACAGCATGAGAATAGTCTAGGTCTGACACATCTGCATTGGTAAGCTTGTTATAAAACGCCTCTTTAGGCGGTAGTTTTGTTTCGTTTAGAATTTCAAGCGAGGTGATGTAATCGTACGGAAAAATTCCTTTTCTACACATCAAATCGGTTTTGTCGCCGAAGGCTTTCCGTGTCTCTACGAATTTATCATTGGGGAGATTTTTTGCTAATTTTTCCAGGCTCGTGGACATGAAGCGGAATGAATCTAAGAATCTAAGTTCAAGAGATTGTTGTTTCAAATAAGAGGAGGGAATAAATTTCGAAAAAGTTATGTATTTTTCCTGGGTATTACATATGACGTTGATACGGTTCTTGTCAAAACCAAGTTCTGTCACAATGAAGTGGCTATCATAATTAGACAGGTTGTGCAAAACAACAGGGACAAAAGATTGGTTCCTGTAATTCAAATTACAGTTTCTGTGCGCAGCGCCTCTGAACCGCCCGCTCACGTGGCAGTGGTCACGGACTTTGTAATTTTCTTCGGTAAAGCCACCCTGTTTGCAGATATGACAGATGGTGCTGGTCTTGTACTGATTAATTTGTTCTGTCGTGAGAGGGATCATGGGTTTTATTTCAGAATTTAAAATGGCGTCAATAGCCTTTACGTCTTTTACAAGTGATGACATGAAATGTTTTCCTGCCTCGGGACCTCTGTACATTCTCAGATTCGAATGTTCGTCTTCCAAATCCTTAATAAAATAGGCGTAACTGAAAGGTGTATGTTTTTGATACTTTTGAGTCCAGGATCTAATAGGCTCGTTGTCACATCCTGCAATAGGCTCTAGCATACACTCGAAATCGGCATAAATAACGAACCTGATTTTCTGCGAATGTTCGTGTTTAGTGAAGGATATTTCTAAACGTTTAGGAAATTCACATTTTACGGGGGAGAATGAATTGCATACTGCTAAATGAGCCTCGTGTCTCTGGTCGGCTGACTGGTCGCCATAGGCTTGAAAGTGTGCAAAACAGCGCTTGCATACTCTAGTCTGGCGGGAATAAGTTGTGCGAGAAGGTCTAATGAATGCGTCGAAATCGGTAATTAACACATAATGAGAATCTAATTCATCGCAGACATAGAGCAGGTCTCTGTGATCTGACAACTCTTTCTCAGCAATCTTAATTGGAAAAATTTCGCCTTCATCATCAATTCCGAAAATGTTGATCGAAACGTCATTTACTTTAGAAAATTTTGCAACGTCTTGGAATGACGGTGGGAAATTAATACATGAAAAGTCGTATTTTTCATCCAAGTCCGGTCTGTCAAGATAAGAAATCCACAAGTCATTGTCGTCCTCTATGAATTTTGCCAGCATACAATATTTGAAACAAAATTCGTCATGATTATTGATATTAACTAGTGACTTTGAATGTCTGAAACGCTGCGGTAGGAGCATGAACTTACGGCCTCTAAAGGGTTGGTATTTATTTAAACGTAATTCTATTTTGTGTATGGAGTGGAATGAATAACCACTACCCCTCAGTGAAATGTCGTCGTATTCTTGCACTATTTTCTCAATATGTTTGTCTAGAACATCACTTACATCGGATGACGTGAGAACAACTTCGTTCTTAGATTTGAGATTGTACATACTGTTTTTTTCATTAGTGTCCTGTAGGTTAATTTCAACAAACAAATTCATTTTTAACGAGTTTTGCTGAAGTAAACAGTCTTGAACCAAGGTCTCCATCTGGGGTTTATATGATGATAGAATGTTGTGAAGATCACCTGCTGGAATATCCATAAGGGCAAAAGTAGAAATTCTCGATTTAAATGCAGATTCAATTCTCACGAAATCGGTCTGTAACACAAGACAAATACGGAAAAATTATATTATTTTTATGTGAAAAATCGATGGGGATTTTATGAATGGAAACGCGTGGTATGAATGAATGTGTAACAACTTACCTTAATTGGAGAACTGGTTCCAGGCGTGTTGATGGCTCCTCCTCTCACAAAATGGCTTTCGGGATGGTTCTGTTGTGACAGTGTTTGAGCAGCGCTAGTTCCAGCTTCTTGGTGTAGTCCGCCAGCGCTCTGTGCATATTCGGCCTGTTCTGTGGTATGCTGGCTGCTACACGCAGGGCGTGTCGAGACACCGCCTTCGGCAAGACAGGTTGAATTTGGAGAATGGACGCTACAAAGTGCAGGTGCACTCGTTAGTTTGCTTTCTGCATGATGTCTGCCTCGGGCGCTCTGAACCGGTCTCGCCTCTGTATTGGTAGCTTGCACATCAGTGAGCTGTAACAAAATGGAACTAGTTGTATTAACCACACCTACGGCTGTTAATGGCGAAAACAAAATGGAGGAACATATATAAATAATATTTACCTTATATGATGTGATTTCCCCATTAAAAAAAGATTTGAGCACGCTCGGTCTGACTTCGACTGGATGGTCTATGGCGACTCCGTGCTGTGTTGGTGGTTGAGGCTGTAGACTTGCTGTCTCTGGTTCGATAACTGTTGCAGATGCCGCAGAGGTAGTGGCTTTGTCTCGTAGTCGATATAATTCATTTGGGTTCAACAAGCTGTGGGTATTGTTCAAATGTCTGTTGAGATTACGATGAGACGTGAAACTTTTATCGCATTTGTCACATGGTAACTGTAAACTGGAGTGAACCTCCTGTATATGTCTATTTAGTATATCTTTACGTGTAAATACAGCTGTACACAAATCACACGTAAACTGAGAATCGCCATGTTTTTGTCGTACGTGACGGTTCAAATCATGTTTATGTTTATACTTCGCTCCGCAACGTTCACACGTGACTTCCATGATGACATATGGTAGCGGAATGGAATAATTCGAATAAAGTAGTGTTTTATATATACGGTCGTGGGAATTTATCTTGACCGGATGGTTTTATCTTGACCACTGAGGCGCGGCAACCATAACGCATGGGCTCCTCTGCGTTAAAAAAAAATAGCGTGGGAATATTACAACGCATAACACTCCTTATCTTAACAATGGCTACCTTCGCGAAGACCCTTCATGCGTAACATTCCTTATCACCATAAAGAGACTCGGCTAAAAGGTTTAGCATGTAACCGGGTGCGCAGCTGGATCTTATCTTGACCCGAAGGGCGTAATGTACCAGGTGGTCTTATCTTGACCAGGTGATGGGCTGGTCACAGTGCATAACCTCCTTATCAATATAATAAAATATTTATCTTAACCGGAAGGGCGTAATGGACCAGGTGGTCTTATCTTGACCAGGTGTTGGGGTGGTCACAATGCATGACCTCCTTATCAATATAATAAAATATTTATCTTGACCGGAAGGGCGTAATGGACCAGGTGGTCTTATCTTGACCAGGTGATGGGCTGGTCACAATGCAAAAAAAAAAAAAAAAAAAAAAATTGACTTAACGGTCATAACCGCCTTCCGTGACGTCATCATCTCAAGCCACCCGGGCCACCCATCTCAAACCACCCGGGCCACCCATCTCAAGCCACCCGGGCCACCCATCTCAAGCCACCCGGGCCACCCATCTCAAGCCACCCGGGCCACCCAGCTAAGCCACCCATGTCGTCACATATAAAAGTAAACTACTGATAGTGATTTCAATGATAAATAAATAAATTCTACAAACTTTCTTTCAAAGTATATTTAAGATGGATATATCCATTCATGTACCACAGACTATTCTCAAGGTATATATAGCTTTTATTGTTAACTGTAACCGAAATAAATACAAATCGAGGTTAATAATAAATTGTGGATAGTGGGAGTTGAGCGTTATTTAATCTAATCTCTGCACTGTTTTCAGCGTTTAAGTATCGTATAATTATAGTTCATGGCACCACTGCAAAATATTCAGGAATGCTATTATCCAGAAATTCAACTAAACATTCTTTGTCCCATGGAACGTAATTGCGTTTTAATTATTTCATTTGAATTTCAGTTATGTTACACTATATTTTAATAAATAAGGTATGCGTGGTACGTTTCATCAAATTATGTAGTAATTTTGAATTACTTCAACAATATAAATTCCTTCCAATGTCCTTTTTTTACGTGTCGCGTTTGTACTATAATAACTGCAAAAACGTATTAGTAACTTTTTGGTACACATTCCTATATTATGGAGTTCAGTATATTAGACATTAGGAATCAAATTTATTCATCGATATTATTCTTCAAAAGTTTTTGAATCCTTCTTACTTAAAGTAATCTACAGCAATTATAATGCGGAAGTAATGGTAAAGAATAATTTGGGTTACCAGACACTCTCTGTTTTGAAAGCCACTCATTTTTTAAACCAGTTCAGTGTTCTGGATAGATTAAAAAGTGCAGAAAATTAATTTTCTCGAAATGTGTTTTATTTTTAGTTAATTTCTTTTTCTAACATTTTTTATATCAGTTTAAGTTTGTTAAATTAAGTCTTGAGGTTTTCGGAGGAAATCTGTAAACTAAATTATTTTAATGTAATGTAAGAATAACTTTGAACGCGTTGTCTTATAGCCCTAACATAATATGAACATTTAATAATGCGAACACATTCGTATTTATTCAACTATTAGCAGCTTCAGTTATGTATATATAATATATATATAGTACCGTACTTTACGGACCATAAGATGCACCTTAATTTTAGGATGGAAATTTAAAGGAAAATAAATTTAACATGATTCTAAACGAAATATTTAAAAGGAATAATATACTTCATTACATAAGCAAATTATAGCCTTGTACAATGGAATCGGTGTAAATCACTTCTAATTTAAAACCTGCATTATTCGAAAATCTCTTCTGTGCAGGTGGCATCGCGTAAATTTTAACAACTGAATTGATTTCTCATGAAAGACTCAAAATACTTTTACACCCTCTAACCTCAGCTCAGCATACGGTTAAGTGTAACGGGATAAGGCTGTTTAGAAGTCATTGTATTCATTTAAACTACCCGGCAAAGACACTCCTTTTGTATAAAAGAACTCAATATTCCTTTTTTTCGCATTGTAGGTATACTTGGCTTCCAGCTACCCTCATTTTATGATTGTGACAAGTGCCCAAATTTGTAAAGCCGATGTCCCACGATCCAATTTTTGGTCCAAATGTCTACAAACCGTTAAGCCGATGTCCCACGATCCAATTTTTGGTCCAAATGTCTGCAAACCGTCAGATTGGATCGTGTGACATGGCCGACTGTCATTGCACACAATTTCATCCTATATTTTTCATACAATTATTTTGCATGCAACGGAATAGAAACGTTTCTATTTTTCCATCCAAAAGTATGAAATCAACCAATGAGCGTCATTCTATCCCCGCGTGACGTGCATGACGTAGAAACATGGCTTCTTCCTCCGTACAGCTGATTCTCTCCGTTGCCAGCGCTCGCTCGGCCAGCGAACATAACCAAAAAGATAAAATATTATAACATTAAAGTCAAGAAGATTAACGGATGCTACGACTTTGAATTTAACAATATTAACAACAATTATTATTACAACCGGCATAAAAGCTGAGGTGCTCTGGAAATTATGATAAAAATTCCGTAAAAAATGTTACTTGTGTCAAGACCATCTACATAGATGGTCGTGCGTACATATCGACCGCCATGTCGATTGCAGTAGACATCGATTTTCGTTTCGGGAGAACAGCTGGCGCTGGATATTGGACCAATACGCACTCTCGTGTGCACAGTCAGAAATAATTGTATAGAAATTCTACTTGATACAAAATTTTCAACCAACAAATTGGATCGTGGGACATCGGCTTTAGACTGGATCATGTGACATGGCCGACTACCATTGCACACAATTTCATCGTATATTTTCCATACAGTTATTTTGCATGCAACGGAATAGAAACGTTTCTATTTTTCCATCCAAAAATATGAGATCAACCAATGAGCGTCATTCTATCCCCGCGTGACGTGCATGACGTAGGAACATGGCTTTTTCCTCCGTACAGCTGACTCTCGCCGCTGCCAGCGCTCGCGCGACCAGCGAACATAACCAAAAAGTTAAAATGTTATAACATTAAAGTCAAGAAGATTAACGGATGCTAAGACTTTGAATTTAACAATATTATCAATAAATATTATTACAACCGGCATAAAAGCTGAGGTGCTCTGGAAATTATGATAAAGATTCCGTAAAAAATGTTACTTGTGTCAGGTGCGTATACGAATATCGACCGCCATGTCGATTGTAGTAGCCATCGATTTTCGTTTCGGGAGAACAGCTAGCGCTGGATATTGGACCAAAACGCACTCTCGTGTGCACAGCCAGAATTGTATAGAAATGCTACTTGATACAAAATTTTCAACCAACAAATTGGATCGTGGGACATCGGCTTTCTGTTTTATCGTTTACAACACCTTGTGTGTAGCTACAGTATTTCAGCAATATTTACCATAATTTTAATTTTTTAGTGTACTTCAGACCATTAGACGCACCCAACTTTTAGAGCTCTGTTTTCAAGATAAAATGCATCTTATGGTCCGTAAAATACGATATATAAATTGCCTTTAATCAAGTTCTTCCGATTTACGTGTGGTACATTCAGGTATATTCAGCAGAAACAAATAACGTGCATTCAAACGTTATAACTAGGGGGCGGATTTCTATGACATGTCATATTTTTCCCCTTTGCATTATTTCGGTTTCCGACTAATTTAAACCCGATTCTAAGCATCCTGGTGAAAATGGAACTGCTTTTATTGTGCATATAACTGCACATTTAGGAATTTTTCAACTGTTGTAGCATATTTAGCATGAATATGCATATTTAGGTCATGTTTTCGGCATATATGTGTGCATTTTAAAGAAATTTTGAAGTTTCATATCATATTTTGTAAATTTTGCATTGTACTGATACTTTTTGAGAATTTACAGATATTTTAAATAATTAACATTATATTTTAATGAAATGAATTGTAATGTACTTTAAAAAAATATACATAATGTGTAAGTGGTAAAGTCATATTTTTAATTTTATTGGTCATATTTTAATGTTTTTTTAGGTCATAAATGCATTCATATATCCTATTTTTTAGGTCGTAGAAATCCGCCCCTTAGTTATAACCGATACAAATAATTATTTTCAGTGAAACTACTATTCAGGTCACTGTAACTTATAATAATAAATTTATATATACATGCATGTAAAAATAGATCTCACAAAAAGGTAAGCAAATAATTTATTCTCTTGACGTAACATGGTTATAGTCATATCTGGACTTCATTAACATTGCAATCTGGTAGCGTAAATACTGAGATACGTGGCCGTGACGCCTGATAGGTATAATTGCGACCCGCAGTGCAGACTGGCCAACTTGACTGATTGCCGGTGGATAGCTTGCGTCGTGGAACGGACACCATAGGCAGGGTTTACGCAAATGTCACGTCTCACCCCAGCTACATAACGTATGACTCATAGTGCCCTCAGACAGTAATTAATAACACACACGTAGAATACATTGGTACACATGCTCTGACAGTTTACTCCATGCCTGACATACTGCTAGGAGTTCTAGCTGTGTAAACCTGGACTCAAAGATTTTACTGAAAACTGTCTTAAATTACCTAATGAAGACGTTTCTGACATAGGACCATAATAACATAATCGAGCTATACATGTAGTGGCATATTTTAATGACTTTGTACGATACAAACCTTCATCCTGTCCTGTCACTTCTCGACGGGACAATTAGGGCTTCCGAGGGGAGGTTTCAACACATACATTAAACAGAACATGAACTAAATCTTTCGTGTGTAACCAGTACGGCAAAGAGCCTTCTCCTAAGACAAACACACATATTTATAGACAACAGACAGGGAGCGTTTGGGTAGTTAATTTTCTTCTATATTACTAAATTAGCGCAAATAGAAGCGTACTAATCCGAAATCACCTTCACAAACCCACAACCGTCCCCTCAGGTCCCCGGTCAGCTCAACGCTAACGTTTATGTTTACGGTGCTAGTAGTCCCGGATTCAAATACGGACGTAGATCTCCAAATCGCATGGAAATAAAATAGTGGTTCGTAACTCGTGACTGATAATTAGTTCGTGTTTCGTGATTCTTACGATAAGAAGTTCTAACTCTCAACGTTTCAAGAAATGACTTTCTGTGCCCAAGGTCGTGGGTTCGATTCCCATCTAGGTCAGTGCCATTTCTGTGCGAGTAAATGTGACAGTACCGTTTCTGTAGATTTATATAACTCCTGCGAGACAAAATTTCAGCGACCATCACAAGCCTAAGTAGCAGCATACCCTCGTCATTAAATAGACATAACTACAATCAAACATTACCTGCCATTCATTTCCTTGTCGGTCTTTGTGTGCTACTTTCGGATATGGAAATGTTCTTTAATGTCGATTGACTTTATGTATTTTGAGAATATTATAGGAGAGAAATTCCTCCGGCACTGGGACTTGAACCCAGGACCTTTGGCTATTCGCGCCAATGCTCTACCAACTGAGCTAAGCCGGAGCTCAATTCACAGCGCCAGATGGAACTTCTCTCCTATGACTGATTGCCCTAATGGTCTACCTCACAGACAGACAAGTTATGTCATATGCAGTACTGAGCTCCGGCTTAGCTCAGTTGGTAGAGCATTGGCGCGAATAGCCAAAGGTCCTGGGTTCAAGTCCCAGTGCCGGAGGAATTTTTCTCCTATAATATTCTCATGTAGTGTCCAACAGAGACAATAATCTGTGGCTCATGAATGCTTATATATCTGTCTTGAATGTTAACTGTACAATAACAGTGGGAGCCCGGTCACAAAAATCACTACTTAGTGTGCCTCACAGTACTGCATATGACATAACTTGTCTGTCTGTGAGGTAGACCATTAGGGCAATCAGTCATAGGAGAGAAGTTCCATCTGGCGCTGTGAATTGAGCTCCGGCTTAGCTCAGTTGGTAGAGCATTGGCGCGAATAGCCAAAGGTCCTGGGTTCAAGTCCCAGTGCCGGAGGAATTTTTCTCCTATAATATTCTCATGTAGTGTCCAACAGAGACAATAATCTGTGGCTCATGAATGCTTATATATCTGTCTTGAATGTTAACTGTACAATATCAGTGGGAGCCCGGTCACAAAAATCACTACTTAGTGTGCCTCACAGTACTGCATTTGACATAACTTGTCTGTCTGTGAGGTAGACCATTAGGGCAATCAGTCATAGGAGAGAAGTTCCATCTGGCGCTGTGAATTGAGCTCCGGCTTAGCTCAGTTGGTAGAGCATTGGCGCGAATAGCCAAAGGTCCTGGGTTCAAGTCCCAGTGCCGGAGGAATTTTTCTCCTATAATATTCTCATGTAGTGTCCAACAGAGACAATAATCTGTGGCTCATGAATGCTTATGTATCTGTCTTTTATGTATTTTGCTCTAAATAATAATAAATAATAAATTTATTATTTCAAATTACAATACACTTATTATTATAAATGTAAATTCCAACTCTACTCGAAGAAGCCGAATTTTTTATCAGGAGCAGTTCGTGCAGATACCTTCAGTTACAAGCCTGTCCATTCAGAATATTTATAAATCTTTCTTGCCATCTTTCCGTTGGTTTATAGATTGCAGTTGATATGTAAATGCGAAGCTGCATTATTACAAGCAGTATTTATACGCTTCACAGACTGTAATGATGACGAATGCAACTCCAATCTAGGAACGTAAGAAAACCTTGTGACACTTCCAAGTTTAGAAATTCGCTGCCAGACACAATATCCGCCTCACTCTATGAAAATGTGATACGAACGAGGCTTTTTTACTTTTTATTTCAGTGAGCAAAGAAATAAAAGAGTGCTCGGAGAGAGAAGACGAAAACCTACTCCTTCTTTTTACTTTAGATGAAGCTTAGAGACCTGTATAATAACACGATGTTCCTCCTCCAGAGACTAAAGAGGTCGACAACATTTTTAATGACGCATATGCGCTGGAATTTTTAATCCCTCACAACAAAGACGAAAGCTCTAGGAGGACTGTTTGCACATTACACTCTACAGGTAAACTTATTACATTATAAGCTTATCGTTTTTGTTTGACACAAGAGAGAAGAAATGTATATATCATGTCGTGTTTCCTTTGGAGAGAACGCGCCTTGTTATATTCATTTAATTATTTTTATGCTTAAGCAGCACAGAAATGGCACGTTATTGTTTTAGCTATCGCAATTTTGTCCAAGGGAATTTAATCTACAATAAGAGCAAATAAATCATCCCTTTGCTGTGTGCTTAGAAATAGTTTAACGTCTTCATGAGAACAAGGTTCACTACATCTTGTTACCATTATTCCACTAAAATATAAACATATTAATAGGCTTAATAAATGTTCATGTTCGGAAGTATGTGAATTTTTTATTGCCGATCTTCGAATTCTTATTGAAGAGTGCCGTCCATTTGCCTAGAAATTAAGGGGGGACATACAGCTTTCTATGCCGAAAATTAGGTGAAGTTCATTATTTTCTTTTTCAGCAATGAATTGTTCTGTAGCCCTGTAATCTGGCATGCTCTATGTTGACTAGTTCTACAATTGCATACTATTTCAGACTTATTTAACTCTTATAGTTATGGGTAATTATCATTACAAAATGGCAGTCAAATTTTTTGCACTGAAGTGCCGTTTCCCTGATAATTTTCATAAATACCAATACATATAAGTGATTCCTTTTTCTATCTATTTGTAAATATCATATAAACAACATAACCTAGGATCTTTGGATTATCTGCAGTATAAATATTTAAAAAAAAAAATCATCATTTGTTTTTTTTTTTTACAAATTTTTACATCATAAATATTTGTTTAAAAATAAACTATTAAAGTTACAACAATGATTCTAGATAGTGCTGTTCAATAATATCAAATATACTTGCATACAAAGTTTCACTGCGATATGTTAATAAATGTTTGAGTTATGACGGAAACAGCACTTCAGTGCACAAAATTTGGCTGCCAATTTGTAATGATAATTACCTATAACTGTAATAGTTAAATTAATTCTGAAAATAATATGCAATTGTAGAACTAGTCAATATAGAGCATGCCAGATTACAAGGCTAAAGAACAATTCATTGCTGAGAAAAAAATGAACTTCACCTATTTTTCAGCATTGAATGCTGTATGTCCCCCCTTAAGTTACGAAATGTGATTTATTTTTGTTTCTTAACAAAGGAAGTTAAGATAACTACTTTTGAAAAATTGCACCCAGACTTGATTTCACACTCCTTGGAGCGCCGTTTATGCATGAGTCAGTGGAGGACATACGTCAGAAACATTTAAACATTCTGCATTCTGTTTTTCCGACTTATTACCAGTAAGTTCACATACTGCATAATTCCTTTTTAAAATTTATTCGATTCCAAAACTATCATACTTCCTTTGTACCACTTGTCTATGGCTATTTTCTTCCCTAATAAACAACTTTGGTGAAATGTAAGGAGTTCTTTACAATCTTTTCTTATATGACTTTCCAAGATCTCGATTTTACATTTAACTATACATTTCGGAAGCATTGGAATTCGTAAAGTACATGATATTTGTCTGCTTGCATCTCTGATTTTGTAAAGTCAGTTCTTTCTTTTAGCGGTGAAGAAATCGCAGTCGTTTATTTGTCAGATGTTTTGAAGCAATGGATAAATTTTACTAGTAGGTCTAATCGTGATCATCCAGCCAACCCTTGGGATCATAAACAATAGGGTAGCACATTATCAGCTTACGAATTTCTCAATTCTCAATTGAGATTTCTACGTCTAGTATCGATTATGCCAGATATGTTCTTTAAGAAAAGGATTCAGGCTTCTGGCTTCAAGGAACTCTAATGGACAGTGTGTCTTTCAAGATATCATAGCCTTAATAAATGCTTGTTCCGAAGGATAGTTGACCATTCTGGACGTAATAATTTAAGTTGTCCTAAGAACACGCAAAATTCTCAAGGTTTTCTGAAGATAATCTCTTCTCCGCGTGATATTAGCTATGATCGACTACGTTTATGCCGGTTGTCGACCAAGAGCTAAGCCAACATATGAAATCCCGCACTGTATGTGAGCTAAGCTAAACTAACTTATTTTAGCTCTTGGTCGACAACCGGCATTACACAGACTTAAAAGATTCTGACGTAGGCCTAATAGAGTGCCTTAGGCTAAATTTATTTAAATTATTGGCTTTTTGATGGTTAGTACACTAATTTTATTCTACTCTGAACAACATACTAACCATGAGTATGTATTATTGTATAAGGTAAAATAAAATAGCACTATAGGCCTGTTATTATATTTTAATTGTAAAAACGTTAAAGGGTATCTAGTGGAGGGTACAAAGTGTAAAATGAAAACTATAGAAATACAAAATGTCCTGTTTTGTAATTTAATGAGAGTATGATACTATTAAATGTATTGATGTACTGTACGTCTTCTCTTTCCAATGTTCATTTCTCTTGACCGTGATTCTAATTGAAACAGATGATAAAGAGAATTTAACGAGGCAGGCTTTCTGTTCTTGTTGTATAACAAGTGGAAACAGAATCACAAAGAAGTTAATTAGGTTACAAGAGAAATCGCGCACTAAATGCAGTTAAAAAATGAAACGAATTGACGAAACAGTTTAATTGAGTGATCGACAATGGAATTGACGTAATGGCAATTGACTTTCAATTCAAATTGGAACTGATCTTCTTACCTGCATCAGTTATTGGACTGAAGGTAGATTAGGTTATATTAGACCTACATCTACGAGTATTAAACCGAAAGTTAGAGTACACTTCCAGTAAATCTCCATTATTATTATTGTTATTATTATTATTATTATTATTATTATTATTATTATTATTATTATTATTATTATTATTATTATTATTACGATAATCAAACCATCTCGAAGAAATTGTGAATAATATTATATCGACAGTGGTATTAAAAGGTGAAATATTTACATAGGCCCCTACTGTATAAATTGCATTTTTTCATTAACATGTGAGTTCCATAAATAGACGTATGTTTTCTATGTGCATGTGCAGTATAAGGCGAAAACATTTATTATAATAAAAAAAAAATCTAGTAAGACGGCCGATACTATCTCTCGAACTCATATTCGGAAGGTCGTGAGTTTAAATCCGGGGCCAGTCAATCTCGATGGTTTTTGCTCACTTGAATAAGAGAATGGTAGCTTGGAATTAACTATAAGCATAGGCCCTAATTAACATAAATATCTTGCTGTGCATGATTATGATGTCTTAGGTAGTGCCTTTTAACATGCTAATCACCAATGGTAGTAAGAGTACGGTAAGAGAAAATATTTGATTATGTTCAGATTACTGGAAGACGCCTGATTCGAATATAATACACATAGGCAAGATCTGGAGAAGAAAATCTCCCAGCTAGGGAAACTTTAATCTCAAAGAATTATTAAAAAATCGTACTTCGTTTTGATAGCATTTTTCGTTATCAAGCTCTGTTCCCTTTGCATCCATAAACATTTCGCACATACGCATGAAGACATGCTGAAATTGCATGTATGAACTCAGGGGACATCAAAACTCGAAAAAGACATTCACCACGGAACAGAGTACTTCTTTCACCTACTGTACCTTTAAGTTAGTAGAAAGTAAAAGCGTTGCTAGAATTTTCAGAGGTTCCAGCACTTCATATTCCAAACTGCAATTGATTTAGAAACTTCCAAACCAATGCTGCAGGGGCTAAGAAAAGCGAAAGTGCTCTTGAAGAATTATTTAAATCCATTGCGACCTGATTCAGTAGTCATAGTTACTAACAGTCTGAGCAAATGTACATCAGGTTATTATCGATATTATGAGCATTACTTACTTCTTTCTTTCTTTCTTTCTTTCTTTACCGTAGTTTCACATCTCCCTTTTTTTTTAGGATTTAAGCGACCCAAGCCGCCCGGGCCTTACAGGGCCGCGACCTGTCGGGAGAGGGATTATCTTTGGATCACATACATACTTTTTTGACCAGACAAGGACATGGAGGGCCTCCCCGGATTAGTGATCAGCCCAATGCCGGGGCCCCTCCGAGACAACACGAACATATAGGACGAGACACACCATTCACACACACACTCACTCCAAACAAGGCGAGGATGGGATGAAGATGATAATGACGGCCAGATGATATCTGGGGACCACAAGGGCCTAAAGTTACCCGACATTTGTCTCAAAGGTGAGGAAAAACCCCAGAAAAAACCCCACCTAGGTAACTTGTCCCGACCAGGAATCGAACCCGGGCCCGCTGCGTGAGAGGATTGAACGCATCCCCTGAGCCACAGCGGTGGACCATTACTTACTTCAAGGTTCCAAAAAATACTAAACTGCTTTCGGCGAAAAAATTCATAGCATCCCTGATGTAAAACACCGCATGGAGTTGTGAAAAATCCTTCGATTCTGCCTAAAGTAATCGGAGGCTGCCCTGTGACAGGGATTTCGAACGAATAGACTTGTACAGTCGCAGGCTTAGGTCATATTTTGGAAAATTCAGAAAATAGTTATGAAAGAGATTGTTTAACATTTTTTAAAACACATATTTTTATTACAATTGTCGGAATGAAGTAATGAATGAAGTAATCAATAAATTAGGTCTAAATTGGATATGGCTTAAAATAGGCTCTTCGAATATTGATATAAGTAAATTTATAAAGAAAAGACGATACGATATAAACAAGCAAGAATTGTTTGTCGAATGTAAAGAATGCAACAGGATACTGGAGAAAGATATTTATCCACAGAAATTTATTAAATACGAATAAAAATATAGCAATAGGAAGTTATGTGAAACAATACATAATAGGCCTATTACTTTTTAAAAAGTATGGAAAATGCTTTTTATAATTTAAAAAATGGCTTTCCAGAAGAGAAGATGCAATAATTCGAGTTAGAAGCAATATTGCAATGTTGTAGTGTAATTCATTCTTTTAATTTGAAATTATACAAATATGCACCTCCTGTGTTAAGAATAGTTTTTCACCATGGGGTGTTCTTCATACATACAAGCTCCGTCAATATTAATAAGTGTTTACATTAGTGTTGTTTAAACTTACTTACTTTGCTCTCAATGTTTAATTTTTATCTTACGTCTAATGACCTTACTAGCAATGTTTTACCCTAATTATTCAAACCATTCAATTACATTTTCCCATTTAATTTTGGTTGTATATTAAAAAAATTATTTCCTTCGGTGTTTTTGTATTTGTTTTTTTTACATTTCTGTCGTCGTTATCTTATATGCCCCTTCTTTATAATTTTCTTTCAAATTTCTTTATTTAAAGATTTGTTTCTTAACATTTGAGTTTCTTAACATTTGAGTATAATTTGTAGAATTATATGCATTACTAAGCACATGTAAACATCTGGTAGTGGTGTTTCTTGTTGTGTGATTTTTCCTTTAGTGGTTGTAATTATATTTCAATATGTACACGAAGATGAAATTATAACTCAGGACAATTATCTCTACTGGTCACGTGTTTATGAATTATCTTCCCCCATAGTGATGTCATTGCACTGTGAACTCAGCACGAAATATCAGTCGCCTATAACCTGATGAGTGGTCATTGTGTAGTGCTGCGGATAGCATCATTAAGTGTTAGTATACGTAACTCATGGGATCAGTAGCTCCGATTCAGGATTAAAAGGTAGACCAAAACTGCAAATATTTCTAAAACACGGCACACCACTGTGAATGACATTATGTCACAGATGGTACTTATTTGTCCTTTCCTCTCACTCCCTGCAAGGACCTATATAATATGCGGACGTAAACTACGACAGCAGCGCTCTTTGCCCACCCGCATTCCTAAATGTCTTAGGTTATAGATAATAAAAATAACAATAATAATAATAATAATAATAATAATAATAACAACAACAACACAGTTACCCCTACAATTTTGGGTTTATGGAATATTTTACTATATACTTTCTTTTAATGGATATACATTCGTTTGCCACTCGTTTATTGTTATGATGCTATGAACCTTAGTTATCATGCTTTCCTAGCTTTGACTCTGTTGAGTGGACTCTGTTGTTCTCTGTATCATACTTCCACTCTGATTGTTTACTCTCAGGATTCTGTGCTTGTATTACCAATGAGATCTCAGCTCGCATGGTCTGCGATCAATGTTGGTGTGGTGAAGATTCGTCGGTTTGGAAATTGTTCCTAGCAAGTTATTTTCTCTGCGTCACCAGTAGCAAAGCTACTTCATATCCCAAGTGCATGTCTCACAACTGATGTCGTCTGAAGATGTCGTGATATTGGACAACAGTAGGCCTACACGCATAGTGGAAGAACGGCAAAGCGCATCGAGAGTAGAACCAAGTCGAAGAATTAAACTGCATAAAAAATAATAGGATAATAAATAGTAATTTTGGGCCTATGAAGTTCAGTTAGAATGTTCGAAGACTAGTTTTGCATGAAGGAAGGGCTTATGAAATTCCTGTTTTATTATTTTTTCCCCTCAAAGATATTTTATTACATGGTCATACTCAAATAGCATACAAATCAGGATTAATGCTCTGATTTCAGGTTCATCCCTTTAGTTATTCATAAGAAGAAGACAAGGAAAATTAAAAGTGGGTGTATAATTTAATCATTTTACTATTCTTTCATAATGCAGACTTATATTTTGGCTTTAGCCAAAGCTTATGCAAGTTTATCAGAGGTAATTTAGATATTATTGTACCATTTCTTTATAAATTTATAAAGCTTTGGTTATTTAGCTTTTTAATGACAAAGACTACTTCATATACTGAGTGAGCATATAGTATGATATGATAATATTTTACAGAATTTCCACAATAAAAAATGTTGATGCAGCTTTACTAATGTGATCGTAACTTAAATTTTAATGGAGCTAAGGTACTAAAATAGAACTTATTATAGAGCTAAAGTTTACAATATATCTTTACAATGGGGAACGAGTCGTGCTTTTGTCTCATAGTTTTCTGTGTATTGAACATTTAATCCCCAGGGGCAAATACTGTACCCATTATAGATAGTCCGTGTGTGCATTGAAAGAACTGTCAGGACAAATATTTGTACTTACTTACGTGAGTCATAATGGAACGACAGACCAATATAATATTATGTTTTATCTATAGTAGAACTACTGATAGCGAGCAAAACATATTTACACAGGCAGAATTTTCACTTTACAAAATATGTTGACCCAGTTTTACTAATCTGATCATAATTTTAAATAATAATGGAATTAAAACACCAAAATATTGTTTTATAATGTATCATATGTTTTTAGTGTCGGGCTTAAACATTTGCATTAACTCTTTACGATGGGAGACATTGGCGCTTCTGACTGAATTAGTCTTCTTTATTAAGTGCCAGTATGGTACTTTACGAGATTGTGTGGGGGATGAAAAATGTCTGTCCGTCTGTCTGTCCGTGTGCCTATACGCGCCATAACTCAAATAAGCTTTTTCGGATTTTCATGAAACTTGGAATACACATTTATAATGTCAATGGGAAGAACCCTATTGATATTGAACCAAATCGGTTCACCGGTACCGGAGTAATGCCCAAATTAGTGCCTATTTTAGTAGATTATATTAGAAAGTCGCCAGAGCTCAAATACGCTGTATCGGATTTCCATGAAACTTGGTATGCGCATTTATGACGTCCATGAGAAGTACCCTATTGAATTTGAACCTATTCTGCTGACCGGTACCGGACCCATTTTGTGTCTATTTTAAAGGCGCAATAACTCAAATACGCTTTATCGGATTTTTATGAAACTTCGTATACGCATTTATAATGTTCATGGGAAGACGTCTGTTGATATTCGACCAAATCGGTTGGCCAGTACCGGAATAATGCCCAATTGAGTGGCTTTTATCTTAATATATAAGAAGTCGCGATAACTCAGATATGCTTTATTGGATTTTCATGAAACGTTGCATACCCATTTATAATGTACATGGGAATAAGTCTACTGATATTGGACTAAATCGGTAGACCGGTACCGGAGTAAAACCCAATTTAATGTCTATTTTAAAGACGCGGTAACTCAAATACGCTTTACCGGATTTTTATGAAACTTGGTGTAGGCTACACATTTATAATGTTCATGGGAAGACGTCTATTGATAATGGATAAAATCGGTTGACCTGTTTCGGAGTAATGCTCAATTTAGTGCCTATTTTATGGTAATATACGTATTCGAAAGAATTTATGAAATGCAAATCAGTTATGACAACATAGCCTATTATTTTACTGTGATCTTATAAGGTTTTGGAAATTACAATACAGTTAGCTATGACGAATAACGTTATTGCTTTACAACCGCTTATCCAACTAGAGCGTTAAGCTGACCCAGGTGGCCGAGATGGTAACGTCTTGGCCTCACATTCTGGAGCTGCATGGTTCAAATCCCGAAACCGGCCAATTTAATTTTTTTTATTCTACATATCATAATTGCAATCATAACTGATTAAAGAAAAATATACTGGCACTTTGTTACATCAGTTTACCTGATTTTATTTATTTTTTGTATAAGTTGCTCTCTTTCTTCTTTCTCTCTTTCCTCATTGAGGATTGCCTATTTCTCATCTTATTCATTTCCTAAGGAAATAGCCTGTATTATTTGATGTTAGGTTCAGTCTCGTATGTTACATGATATCGGAATGCCTAAACGTTTTGTACAGCCTGTCAATGAAATCATTGATAAGAATTATCTGTACAATTATTTTGCCCGTCATGTAATAACAACTACTTTCACGATAGAGGTAGATTGAAAAAGCCCTGTGCCGAATAAAAATAGAAATATATATTTAACTTCAGGTATCAGCATGCATGAGAGCGATTTTGAATTATTTATTCCTATGTTATGTTATTATGTTCTTTCATTGTCTTTCCAAATACTTTTAACCTTTGATATAGCCGACTACCGTGCAATATTGGTTTAACGTGATAAAATGCGCCAATTTATGAAATCGTATGACACTACAGAGGTTGGATAAAAAGTTCCCACTTTTATTTTGTGATTCTGTTTTGGCGTATACGGATGATGTTTGTTGATGAAGAGGTTGCTGATTGGTACTATGCTACTTTCAAAAAGTAAACTTTAATTTTGTGAACTTTATCCTGACAGAGTAGTGTTTTATAGACATGTTAGGTTTGGCGTTTGAAAATCGACAGTTCTCCATAAGTTAATTTCGAATTATAAACAAAATACAAAAACTGGGCGACGCCGGGCCTTTTAAGCCAGTAATAAATAAATGTAAGTCTACTCATTGTTTTATTTTTTCATCCTTCTGCTTAGCACAGATTGTTTTTTAAGACAAAGAATATCGAAAACATTCCTTTTTCCAACATAAAATTACATGACCAGGCTACATAATTAAGGTAAACAATTCAATCAAGACACTTAAAGTGTAATTATAAAAAGAAAGGTCTAGCTTAATTTGTCTCATTCAATAGGTGGTTGCTCAAAATTTTCTTTACTTTTTTTCTTTGGCATTCGGCACAAATTTATGATTAGCATGAGAAATTTAGTCTCGCGCATTTAAGAGTTACTTTCGAAATAACAACAAAAATGCTCATCATTACTTGAATGAAAATGAAAATAATATATCCACGTGTGTTTTGATAGTGGACAGACTGGTTGGTGGTCGGTCTCTGGTTATTTAATGAGGTTGTAGGCCTGGGTGGATGCTGTTGTGTACTTCTGCTGGACGAGTCGAATGTTTTGAAGCAAGTTAGCAAGCAGATCAGTTGAGTCTTTCTCGCATTCTGGATGTTTTAGTACTTCAGTTTCGGCGGATATCTGCAATATAAATTAAATTAAATTAAAATCAGATCACAATCTGGGTAGTTCACTGGAGAAAGAACAAAACACCATACTCTTCAGCATAAGGCCGTGAATCTCTCGTCTGAACTATTCAGTTACAAATGAGGAATATTAAGACTCCAGGCGACGCAACTTACTGGTTACTTTACAATTTTTTTAGTAACCTAGAGTATTGTTGGTTCATATATTTTTTTTCTCCTGGATAACTGGAGTCGATTTCACATCTGACAGTTGGATCCGGTATGCAAAAAACGGAAAAATACGTTAAAACGTTCTACTTAAGTACTGTTAGCAGATGAGATGAATGCAAGCAGCAGGAATGCAGCGAGCTCCCCATTTCTCTACCTGCTCGCGGGCTTGTCCTAATCTTACCTATTTCAGTCGCTGAACGGGCGTGCCAGTTCCGAGTCATCAGATTCCTGCCCTTTTCATTGGTGCCATCATCGATAAACAATATAGCTTCAGTACTATTTATAATGATATAACTAAAAACGATATAGCTTAAATACGATTTTTAACTATATACGGTAACGATAACAATTCACAAAGACAATCACAGCGCGCCAGAACAAACTACTACTAAACACGTGTCGCTCTAGACCAGGCCTGTCCAACCCCCGGCCCTCGGGCCGCATGTGGCCCGCTCTCACAGTTTTGTGGCCCGCGGCTACTTCTAATACGACAACCAATCCCGGTTTGAAATTTCGCAATTTGACGCAGGACGTTGCATATTACCGACTGTGGTGGAATATTTGTTCAAGTTTATGATCACGAGAAGCATCCAATCGGCCATGTTCAGAGCGCCAGTATCGCTGCCGCGGAGGGGGAAATTTTTGTTTTTGATTGTTCAGAACCAGCCTGTTTCTAATTTATGTGCTTACGCGAGGTTTTGTACGCTTTTTTTTTATTTGTTCGTGCAAATTGTTAGATAACAGTGTTGTTAGATAGAACGAGCAAAGATGAGCAACATTAGCAAGAAAAGAAAAATACAAGAGGAAAATAGAAGTTATAAAGTTGCATGGGAATTGAATTACTTCGTCACAAATAATAATGGCAAGTTGCAATGTGTTGTGTGCATGCAAATAATTTCTTTCTGTAAAGAGTACAATATTAAGATACACTACACTACTTCACATGAAAAACAATTGAAGAAGTATGAGGGGGCTTGAAGAGCTGCAATTTTACAAGAGTATAAGAAAAACCTAAGTCATCAGAGAGGTATTTTTACACAAATGTCGTCTACGCAGAAAGCTGCATTAACTGCTTCTTACAGTGTATCACTGGAACTTGTAAAAGGTAAGAAAGCATTTTGTGATGGAAATATAGTTAAGAAACGTGCAATTACTATGGCAAATGCATTTGGTGAAAGCAATTTATCTGCAAAATTTGCACTTGTTCTCCTCTCTCATTAAACAATCTCAAGACGAGTACAGAGTATGGGAGGACAATTAACAAAAAAATTAGCAGATATGGTTGGAAAATGCAGCTACTTTTCACTATGCTTGGATGACAGTGTCGACCAGACTGACACTAGTCAACTTTTGATTTTCATACGAATGATCAACAATTATTTTTCATCACAAGAAGAAATTCTTCAGTTATGTTCTTTACGTGGACAACCAAGGGTGAAGATATATTTAAAGCAGTAAATGAAACGGCGGAAAGGACTGATAGGACTAATTAGGAAAGCTGGGTTGAGTTTCCACATGTTCCATTGCATAATTCACCAAGAGGCGTTGTGTGGGAAGTCAGTGAAACAAAGCGTTGCAGTGAATATAGTGGATACAGATTCCAACAAGATACGTGGTGGCAATAAGGCACAACTTCACTGCAGATTCCGGGAATTTTTGGATGAGCTGCAAGCCCAATATAGAGATCTATCACTCCACGCAAATGTACGCTGGCTGAGTGCAAGTAATGCACTGAGGAATGAGATTCCAGAATTTCAAAGGACAGTACCAAAGATAATGAAAATCTTGTTCGACGGGTTGAAGATCCAGACTTTCTAAGGTAGCTTGCTTTCATGACTGACCTGACATAATGCTTGAATGAGTTGAACCAGAGACTTCAGGGCAAAAATCAAAGTGTTTCAGGGTTAATGGTCATGTTAATGGTTTTAAAATTTCTGAAATCAACTTGATCAAGAAATGATTTAACACACTTTCCATGCTGTCAAGAGCTGTCAGGAGAAATTGAAGATGGTAATTTTTCTGAGTTTTGTGAAAATATCGAAGTTACTATTCAAGAATTCAGTCAAAGATTTTCTGATTTTGAAAATATTAAAGGTAAACTGCTGCTTTTTAATGACCCTTTGAATATGGATATTGAGAATCAGCCATCCATGTATCAACTGGAGCTCTGCGATCTTTAGGCTGATCCTTTTCTTCAAACCAGGTCTGAAAGAGGGCTCAACTTTTTCAAGCTACTTCCATAGGGCAGGTTTCCTCAGCTTAGAGATTTTGGTTTGCACCTTTCCTCAATGTTTGGAAGCACTTATCTATGTGAGAGTGCTTTCTTCAACACGAAATTCATAAAAAAATAAATATAGGAACTGTCTCACTGATGATTCCTTGTTACACCTACTAAGACCGGCAGTTACTAACATAGAAGTGGACATCCATACTTTAGTGAAGCAGGATGAAAATCCTCAGTTCTCACATTAAGTTCTAATTTCAGCTTACTGGTTATTTCAACAATTTCATCTGCTGTATTTTACTGTTATATTTATGTGAGTGAAACTTTTAGTGTTTGGCCCTCAGCATCATTTGTCGAAATATTTCGGCCCCCAGTACTTCTGAAGTTGGACAGGCCTGCTCTAGACTGTTGCTATGACATCAGTGGGGGAGTCCAATCACTACCTCCCTTCCTCTCCCTTCCTCTTCACCCCGAACTTGCATTCATCTCATCTGTTGACAGTAATAATCTATTTACAGAAGATTTTTAAAATCTTTACCGGTGAACTCGTTTTCTTACCATGACTCATCACGATTTCATTATGTATCCTATTCGTTAAGATTCAATATCAGTTGAAATTATTAGACTCCATAAATATATCAGCAATAGAAAACGGATTCACATCACGCCTGTATGTTGAGCATAAGCAGAGCTGCGCAGAGAGTTATTGATGGCACTGTAGGACGATGAAAACAACTATCACAAAGCAGCAATAAAACATGTAAGTACACAATACCATATAGCTAGAAGTCCAATTTTTTTGTGAAATGAAACGGCTGATTTCGGCATTAACTTTCTTCTATTTTGATGCACATTCCGCGAAATATATTATTTCATACACTAGGCGGCCTACTATATTTGACATTAGAAAAATTAATCCATTTATTAGGCCTGTATTAATACTCAAATATAACGTTTAAAAAGGGGGATCAAAATTATTTAGCAATTAAATTAAATTATAGTTTCAGTGTTGAAAGATAAAACAACACATTTTACAGTTTAAGTCAAATTTTAAAGTGAAAAATGTAGCGATATTTCGTTAATTTAATTTGTTTAGTGGGGTTATTTAAACTTAGTTAAATTTTGTTAAGGTAAACTGCTTTGATGGAGTTCGCTCAAATCGTCGTTACCAAAAAAATGCAGTCCTTAGTAACATGATATAAAAATGAAATTAATACCAGTCACATTCTCAATAGTCCAGTGGAGAAAGATCACGACACCGACACCGTACTCTTCAGTTCGACGCCATGATTCTCTCACCTGAACAATTCAGAATAAAAGTGGAACATGAAAACTCAAGAGCGATGCAACTCACCAGTATTGAAGTTATGCGGAGCTTCCCTAATACAGCGTCCCTTTTATCTTTCTCGCCATGGACCCACCTCCGGATATCTTCAGGGTCCATGACCTCGGCGACGCCGTTTCGGTACTGAGGAGCTTCCCTAGTCCAGCGTCGCCTTATCTTCATCGCCATGGACCCACCTCCGGAAATCTTCAGGGTCCATGACCTTCTCGGCGACGCTGTTTCGGTACTGACGGATGAATTCTCCCTCTTCGGTTAACTGCAACATATAAAAAGTTAAGAGTTAATAAATTTCATTTTTTCTTTCCGTTTGTGGTAATATTTGTTATTATGAAAAGACTCGTCCACCTAACCACAAACCACAATGGATCAAAAGTTCATTGGATGCAACGTCACTAAGCCCTATAGTATTGTAATATTAACTGGATTTATGCAGATATTCTCTCCTATATGTGTATGAAACAGAAGCCAACAGCCCAATTGATGCAACGGAATACATTCACAAGCCGCCTCCAGTCCAACTATTGTTACAATTAATATTTCACTACCAACTCCAGTGCACTCAAGTACAATTTTATTTTAACGACTTTGCTGAGAAGACTTCGGCAAAATTTTTACGGTATTCATCAAATAGACAGCAGACTGTCGTATATTTTATCTACATATATTCAAGTATAAATATATTTTTAATGACTATTGCTGAGAAATTCTTCGGCATAATTTTACGTATTTCAACAGATGACAACAGTGTGTTTTTTTTTTAATTAATTTACAGTGCACAGCATCAGTGTATATATTTTTAATGGTTAGGTTTGTAATTAGATACATATAGCATATTGCTATTTTAAATGTAAGTGTATATTATGTGATTACATACTTTTATATCCAAACATATATTTTATGACAATAGTAAACTTCAGAACCAACAAGATATTGAACACTTTCTAAGAATGTATAAATTCATGTAGGAGGGCATTATATAGGAGTGCTTATGTGCATAAATCCAGTTAATATTACAATACTATAGGGCTTAGTGACGTTGCATCCATTGAACTTTTGGTTCATTGTGGTTTGTGGTTAGGTGGACGAGTCTTTTCATAATAATAAAAAGTTAAATTAAAACCAGTTCACATAAAACCACTGGAGAAAGATCACGACACCATACTCTTCAGCATAAGCCCAAGAATTTCTAATTTGATCTATTCAGATACAAAAGAAGAACATACGGACTCCAGAGCGATGGAACTCACAAGTATAGAATTATATGCGGTGCTTCCCTAATCCAGCGTCTCTTTAACTTCCTCGTCATGGACCCATTTCCGGAAATCTTCAGGGTCCATGACCTCGGCGACGCCGTTTCGGTACTGAGGAGCTTCCCTAGTCCAGCGTCGCCTTATCTTCCTCGCCATGGACCCACTTCCGGAAATCTTCAGGGTCCATGACCTTCTCGGCGACGCTGTTTCGGTACTGACGGATGAAGTCTCCCTCTTCGGTTAACTGCAACATATAAAAAGTTAAATTGAAACAAGTTCACATAAAACCACTGGAGAAAGATCACGACACCATACTCTTCAGCTTAAGGCCAAGAATTTCTCATTTGAACTATTCAGATATAAAAGAAGAACATACGGACTCCAGAGCGATGGAACTCACAAGTATAGAATTATATGCGGTGCTTCCCTAATCCAGCGTCTCTTTAACTTCCTCGCCATGGACCCATTTCCGGAAATCTTCAGGGTCCATGACCTCGGCGACGCCGTTTCGGTACTGAGGAGCTTCCCTAGTCCAGCGTCGCCTTATCTTCCTCGTCATGGACCCACTTCCGGAAATCTTCAGGGTCCATGACCTTCTCGGCGACGCTGTTTCGGTACTGACGGATGAAGTCTCCCTCTTCGGCTGATAACTGCAACATATAAAAAGTTAAATTAAAACCAGTTCACAGGAAAGAATATCGAGGTACAAAACAAGAAAATTAATACCCTTCACTATAGGTAACCTTGAAGTTGGGCAAAACGAATATGACTGTCTGGAAAAATCGCAAATATACGGACACATTCACAATGCAGCTATACACCTTTGGCAACAAAGATGGGCAGTAGCCCAACATGGACCCATCACAAGGGACTTTTTCCCCAACATACACATGAGACTCAAAATGCACTGGATTAAACTTGATCTCTTCGTCACTCAACTTATCACTGGCCGTGGCAACTTGCCGCCAACTTAGCACGTTTCAATCTTGCCGACCATAACTTATGCATCTGTGAAGACTGCGAAGCTGATACCATGTATCACATGCTTTACACTTGTCCTCGGTACCGCGAAGCCAGACTCCTCCTTCTAGAAGCTGCTAGGGCAGACGAGGAAGCCTGGGCCCCTGACTTACAGTTCTGGACTCAGAAACACACCATCCCTGTGTTCAAAAATTTCGCCAAGACAGCGCTACTCCAAAAAGAACAGATTGAATAATCCAACACTTGATAGATGGCCTTTGGCCGGGCTATGCCCACTATCCCAGTCCGAGCGTGGTTTTTGAGGGGTTTCCCTTGCTCATAGGCAAATGCCGGACTGGCTAATAATCCCCTCACACAGATTCACACACTGCTACATACTTTAAAAACATCTCTACACGATACTAAACAAACACAACTAACGACAAGCAATCGACTTATGGCAAGAAAGTCAAACCCGCGCGAATACACAACGACACAAGTACACAGCCCAAACATGTCAATTTCACCACACATCCCATCAGGATGTACATAAGGGCACTATTAGGTAAACACATCAAACAATTCGTTACCAAAATTTGGTTTGACCGGAGGTGATAAGCTTCATTGCTTGGCACTCCGGGGGTAAGGGAGGGCACACAAAAAGAAATCTGAATAGTTCACTGGAGAAAGATCACAACACCATACTCTTTAGCATAAGGCCAAGAATTTCTCAATTGAACTATTCAGATATAAAAGAAGAACATATGGACTCCAGAGCGATGGAACTCACAAGTATAGAAGTTTATGAGGTGCTTCCCTAATCCAGCGTCTCTTTAACTTCCTCGCCATGGACCCATTTCCGGAAATCTTCAGGGTCCATGACCTCGGCGACGCCGTTTCGGTACTGAGGAGCTTCCCTAGTCCAGCGTCGCCTTATCTTCCTCGCCATGGACCCCCCTTCGGATATCTTTAGGGTCCATGGCCTTCTCGACGACGCTGTTTCGGTACTGAAGGATGAAGTCTCCCTCTTCGGCTGATAACTGCAACACATAAAAAGTTAAATTAAGACCAGTTCACAATCTGAATAGTTCACTGGAGAACGATCACGACACCATACTCTTCAGCATAAGGCCATGAATCTCTCGTCTGAACTATTCAGTTACAAATGAGGAACATTAATACTCCAGAGCGATGCAACTCACCAGTATTTATGGTTATACGGGGCTTCCCTACCGCAGCGCCGCTTTTTCCGCCATGGACCCATCTCCAGAAATCTTCAGGGTCCATGACTTTAGCTAGGACGCTGCTCCGGTACTTTTAGTTGAAGCCTACATCTTCGGCGGGTAACTGTAACATATATAATAATAATAATAATAATAATAATAATAATAATAATAATAATCTTTATTGTTCATCGAGGTTCTACATAGTAGAGTTCCTATTGAACATTGTCATAAATTTTCAAACATCAGGGAAGTTACAATTATAGTTGTTTGGAGAGATTAAGTTCAAGTCGATCCCTTGTTCTAACAAGAAAAAATGTATGTCAAGTTTATATATTAAAAACTATTAACAGGGTTAAAAATAAAAAAAAATATATTATTGAAGTATGAAGTTATTTGGATTAAATTCATTCAAGGAATAATATGCATTAGTTACTAGTACATGTCGTATAGTTCTACAGAACTTTATTTCGGGCAAATTCTTCACCTCATGGGGAAGCTTATTGAATATTTTGATTCCCATAGCAATGGGACTCATTGCTGTTATTTGAAGATTGTGTCTAGTTATTGCTATATTATTTGCTGTTCTTGTCTCATGGTCATGAATATCTTTATTTTTGTTGATATTTGGTTCATTTGTTTTTATCAGTTTAAGTAACTCATATAAGTACATACCAGTCATAGTGAGGATATTATTGTTTTTAAAGATATTTCTGCATGAATGCCTTCTACTTAATTTAAATATAATTCGAAGGGCTCTTTTTTGTAATTTGAATATGTTTTCGCTTTCACTTGAATTCCCCCAAAAAATTATTCCATAATTTAGATGTGAGTAGAAAATTCCGTAGTATATATTAATTAATGCTTTAATTGATACTAGGTCTCTAATATTTCTTAACAGGTAGATGGTAGAGCTTAGTTTTTTACTTAAATGTATGCAATGATCTTTCCAGTTTAGATGAGTGTCAATATGGATACCGAGGAATTTGACTGAGCTTTCTAGCGTAATTTCTTTCGTACCTAGATTTAAAGTGGTTAGATGTTGGGTTTTACTATAGTGGGTGTTGAAATATATATTCTTTGTTTTACTCTCATTCATTGTTAAATTGTTACATTGAAACCAGTGGTTCATGCTTTTTTCAATTTCTAAATAGTTGTTTTTTAGTTCAGTCACATTTTGTCCTGTTACAATTACGTTACTATCATCAGCATATATGACAAATTTCCCTTTATTTGTACATGTTGGGAGGTCATTTATATATACCAAAAAAAGAAGGGGGCCCAGGATGGATCCCTGGGGTACCCCATACTGCACTACTTTGCTTTCAGAAATGTATTCTTCAGATTTACCGTGTTCGTCTGTGTAAGTTATTTGTACTTGTTGGGTTCTTACTGTTAGGTATGATTTCAAGAGGTCTAGGCAAATTCCTCTTACTCCATAGTTATCAAGTTTGCTTAAAAGAAGTGAATGACTGACTGTATCAAAGGCTTTAGTTAGATCGCAGCAGATACCCATTACTTTTTTTTACTGTCTAATGCAGTTAAAACGGTGTTTGTGAAGTCGTTTACGGCTGTTACTGTAGACCTATTTTGTCGGAACCCATGTTGATTGGGGCACAGGATGTTGTACTTGTTAAAGAAATTGATTAACCTGTTAAGTATTAATTTCTCAAGGATTTTAGAAAAGGTGGGTAGTAGTGAGATTGGTCTATAATTATCCACTTGCATGACATCTCCCTTTTTATAAATAGGTTTGACCCTGGCAATTTTGAGTTTTTGAGGGAAGATGCCCTGTATGAAGACTTCATTAAACAAATGACATAAGATTTTGGTAAGTCCTTTGTATGCATTTTTGATAACAGTAGGGGGAATTTCATCATACCCGCTTGACTTTTTGGCTGGCATACTTTTTATTACTTTTACTAGTTCATCGTCATTGATTGGTGTTAGAAAGATTGATTTGGTATTTGTGGTGAGGTTATTCATTTGGTTATTGTTATTTGCAAGCATACTTCCTATGCTTATAAAATAGCTATTGAAATAGTTAGCCACGTCAATCGGGTTATTAACTATATTGTTATTTATTATCAGTTCTAAATTTTTATTGTGGGTTTGAATTATATTAGTGTTTTCTTTGACTAGATTCCACAGCATTTTATTTTGATTTGATGCTGCTTGAATTTTGTTTTCGTAAAACTTGTGTAGGCAGGCCTACAGGCTGAGGTAGATTTCAAAGGGCTTTTGGTTTAATTTATTATCGCTGCGCAGCACTCTTCTTTTTTAGCCTTGGCATGGCAAACCTGCAGTAAAGAGGAAGAGCCTACAATCATTTGTTTTGACAACAAGAATAGCATATAATATATAATATTCTGGGAGCCCGTGCGCAAGATCAACAATGAATAAAATTAGCAAAGCCGCTAAACAAGACAAAATTATGATATTATAATAATTCTTTTAAGTGTTATTATTTTCAAACATTAAAATCTCGCGTCATATGAGAGCTATAAAGAAACTATTTATTGATTTGTAGAGTACTCATCAAGAGCTTTTCAACGATACCCCACAAGACGTGGTTTCAAAAGTTTCGAATTTTCATCCCCCACCCCCAACCTCACTCGAACCCCCGAATCGTTGGTGTCACTGTGAACTCCGTGGCGAGTACTCTAATTTATTCAAACAAAGTTTCCCTCTATACTTCATAGGGGCCGAGATATACATTTTTAAAAATTTCAACCCCCTCCCCCGACCACCCCCTTGGGCCAATTTTGCTCATTAACGAACTTGTCCGAACCATTGGGCCTAGAAATAACATATTAAAATTTGGTTCAAATATCTTCAAAATTACGGCCGCTATCGTGTAAAGATATAAATATATATATATATATATATATATATATATATATATATATATATCACAATTTTTTTTTTTTTTTTTTTTTTGAACGGGCGGTGGTTTCGTACTTAGGGGAGCATGAAACGTAAAGATATGAAAGAATTTTTCGAAAATCATGAAGTGGTATCCATTGCAATAGGTAGATTTTTCTTCGAAATCTACCTAAAAACGAAAATAAAAACAGTTCACAATCTGAATAGTTCACTGGAGAAAGATAAAGATACCATGCTCTTCAGCACAAGGCCATGAATTTTTATCTCAGTTATTCTGTTAAAGGGAGGAACATAAACATTCCAGAGTGATGTAACTCACCAGTATTCAAGTTATTCTGGGCTTCCCTACCATAGCGTCGCTTTCTCCGCCATGGACCCATCTCCGGAAATCCTTAGGGTCCATGACTTACGCCGGGACGCTGTTTCGGTACCCACATTGATGAAATATTCGTCTTCGTCTGAATTTCTGCAACATCAATTAAAATGTAAATTAAAACTAGTTCTCATTGTGAATAGTTCAGTGAAGAACGATCATGACTCCATACTCTTAAGCACAGAGCCGTGAATATTTCTTCTGAATTATCCAGTTATAAAAGCAGAATTTGAAGACTGCACAGCAAGCTAGCTCACCAGTATTGGAGTTTATATATTACTTTTTAGGGCTTCCGTTACATCAATTCGCCTTCCATTGAGTCGCATGACTTTCGCCGAATCTGTTTCTATGGTTTTAATAAAAATCTTAATGTTGCTCAGCAAACAGTTCATATTTTTTTCCTTAATTATTAAGTGCCAGTATGGTACTTTATGAGATTGTGTGGGGGACGAAAAAATGTCTGTCCGTCTGTCGGTCTGTGTGTTCGTGTGTTTGTACGCGCCATACCTCAAATACGCTTTTTCGGATTTCATGAAACTTGGAAAACACATTTATAATGTCCATGGGAAGAACCCTATTGATATTGAACCAAATCGATTCACCGGTACCGGAGTAATGCCCAATTTTGTGCCTATTTTAATAGATTATATTAGAAAGGCGCCATAACTCAAACACGGATTTCCATGAAACTTGATATACGCATTTATGACGTCCATGAGAAGTACCCTATTGAATTTGAACCTAATCTGTTACCGGTATCGGAGTAAAACCCAATTCAGTGTCTATTTTAAAGGCGCTTTATCGGATTTTTATGAAACTTCGTATACGCATTTATAATGTCCATGGAAAGACGTCTATTGATATTGAACCAAATCGGTTGGCCAGTACCGGAATAATGCCCAATTTAGTGCCTTTTATGTTAATACATAAGAAGACGCAATAACTCAAATATGCTTTATTGGATTTTTCTGAAACTTTGTATACCCATTTGTAATTTACATGGAAAGACGTCTACTGATATTGGACCAATTCGGTAGACCGGTACCGGAGTAAAACCCAATTTAGTGTCTATTTTAAAGACGTGGTAACTCAAATACACTTTAACGGATTTTTATGAAACTTGGTATACACATTTATAATGTCCATGGAAAGACATCCTTTGATGTTGGATAAAATCGGTTGACCAGTTTCGGAGTAATGCTCAATTTAGTGCCTATTTTATGGTAATATACGTATTCGAAAGAATTTATGAAATGCAAATCAGTTATCATGAGAACATAGCCTATTGGAAATTAAAATACTTTTAGCTATGACAAATAACACTATTGCTTTACATGCGCTTATCCAACTAGACCGTTAAATTGACCCAGGTGGCCGAGATGGTTACGTCTTGGCCTCACATTCTGGAGTTCCATGGTTTTAATCCCGAAAACGGCCAAGTTGACTGTTTTTTGTAATCTGCATATCATATTTGCAATCATAACTGATTAAACAAAACATACTGGCACTTTGTTACATCAGATTACCTGATTTTATTTGGAACATTTAATTGCCATGGGCAAATACCGAACGCACTACAGATTATCTGTGTGCTGACGAGTAAACTGACAGGGAAAATATTTATTTGTACTTGCTTACATGAAATCATAACTGAAATTAAATTTACCACATAAGATGCTCGAAATCTCGACCACCCTCTAGTAAGCAAAGATGAACATGTCTGATCAAATAACCCCCAGAAGTTGAGGGCAAATAAAGATTGATACAATCGGGATCAATCCTCTTTCTCCTCGTTACAAGAAAAATCTACATATAAATCTTTGTTTGAAGCCCACGAGCGAGTAGTCCATGTTTAAATGCTTTTAAAACAGGAAATTTTTCGAGAAAACTCGTAGCACCGTTAATTAGATGGTTAATTTAGCCTGCCTCAATTTAGTAATGTCCGCCGGCGTGGTCTTGTAGTTAGCGTCGCTGACTACAGATCCGTCGGCCCGGGTTCGATTCCCGGTACCTCCTCGGATTTTTCTGAGGTAGGGAGGTCTGGTCGTGGTGCACTCAGCCTCGTGATTCCAAATTGAGGAGCTACTTGATAGAGAAGTAGCGGCTCCGGTCATGAAAACCACCAATAACGGCCGTGGGTGTCGGCATGCTGTCCACATGCCCCCCAATCCTGCCATCTGCCTACGGGAGATGACGCAGCGGTCGGGTGGTAGGCCAAGTCCCTCCAGGGATGTAGCGCCACGGAGTTTAGTTTAGTTTAGTTCAATTTAGTAATATTTGTTAACTGCATAGGTTATGAAAGAAAGCAAACAATTCAGACATCTAACAATAAACCCTCTTTGTTTTACTGATGTACGGCAGAGGATTGAACATCGTACAAGACCGCGACATCCCTGTGAGAAGTCAGCAGTTAGCGAGTAAGAATTTTCAAAATTCACTATCTTGTAAATCATTAATCACACACTGGTTTCATGCACAGAGAAAAATTCCAAAGAAAATTAGCATGTATCATTTAAAGTTCTAATTTATGTGAGAATAATATTTTGTTTAGGATATCTCTGCTTACAGTTAATACTTTATTACTCTTATAACGCTATAATAACTAACGTTTCGATAACTTTAATATTTTATATGCCGCACAAAGGATCAGATTATTTGGACGCATTGTAAATTTAATCGTATTTCATAAAGTAGTGTATAACTGAAATATTCCTCTGGTGAAATTATTACCTATAACGTCATAAAAATGCCTCTAAATTTCATGCAATTATATACAATGATGGCTGAATTGTTTTACTTTCAAGAACTGGAAAAAATGTAAAATTTTCCTTTTCGAGAAGATCAAAAAGCAGTTTAGTCGTGAATTAAAGTTTAGGGCTCATATCTGTTATAAAATGGTTGCTGATCAACTATTAGTAACGTATTTATCAGTCATTTATTTATTGTTTGAATGAGTTTTTAAATAATCATTTTTATTTTCATAGGTTCCCTTTAAGTCTGGGTAACAACAAAATCACCTAGAAACATATTTTATCCCATAAGTACTTTTCCTGTCTAATTACAATAGCATCTCTTTAGTGTAACAGTACAAAGTACAGTACAAAGTATGAATAAAAAGAATACTGAAGTTATAAAGGTGGAAATTCCCAACAATGAATAGGACTGTAGTTTCATCCAGAGTGATGATATAATTTATTTCTCGCAAACTGTCAATCAAGAACAGGATGGCTTTTATTACGAAAAATCTTCATTTCGCAAGACGCTGCCTTACTTAATTCGTATTATGCTAGTTTCCGTTCCACTCAAGAATACAGGAGTTTAATGGGCTGGCGTTTCGGCGTAATTAAGAATGAACTGAGTGCCTGTCACGTCCTTTCACGCTATTAAATGTGTCTTTCTGCTTGAAAAAGTAAAATAGCACTGAGCCGTTCACTAAGTACTACTGCACTATTGTATAATGCTCTTCACTTAAACATCTATGCGAAGGTAACATTTTGTTTATTCATATTGTTATTCAATGAATTAGCTTTACTGGTCTACTCCCAATTACAATGTACATTAACTAAGTAACTCCGTGTCATTATATCCCTTGTGGGACTTGGCCTACCACCCGGCCGTAGTCATCTACCATAAGCAGAGGCATGTGGTCAGCATGCCGACTTCCACGGCGGTCCTTCTTTATCAAGTAGCTCCTCAGTTTACAAAGTCGAGGCTATCTTAATACTACATGATAGGGTTACAATAGCACAACTAAAATAATAACAAATTAAGATACGTTACTTAAGGAAGTGAGAATGGATAAGGGATAGAAATTTAGGTGCGGGGAAAATAAATGAGAGGTGAACGAATAGAGATAGAAGGTTTATATATTCGTCGACTTCTAAAAATATAAACATTAAGTTAACATCCATATATAACATGTTTTATTAAATTGGCTTAATCATACCTAATATTTCTATATTGAAAGAGTGGCTTGTCCGCCGACGTGGTCTTGTGGTTAGCGTCGCTGACTACAGATCCGTCGGCCCGGGTTCGATTCCCGGTACCTCCTCGGATTTTTCTGAGGTAGGGAGGTCTGGTAGGGGTGCACTCAGCCTCGTGATTCAAAATTGAGGAGCTACTTGATAGAGAAGTAGCGGCTCCGGTCAAGAAAACCACCATTAACGGCCGTGGGTGTCGGCATGCTGACCACATGCCCCCCAAATCCCAATCCTGCCATCTGCCTAGGGGAGATGAAGCAGCGGTCGGGTGGTAGGCCAAGTCCCTCCAGGGATGTAGCGCCACGGAGTTTAGTTTAGTTTTTTAGAATGAGTGGCTTACATTATGCAAAATAAGTGCGCTGTTGGTTGATGGATTTTTGTAAAGATCTCGAGAAAGATCCATATTACAAATTCTAATATTTTTTCAAGATTTGGCATATTATTTATTAATTCCTCATAAAAACATTAATAATAAACATAAACAATATTAATTAAGTATAATTATTCGAATTATTATTGAGTATTTATGTTCAAACATTGGGAAGCAAGGAAGGTAATTGCTTTCTTATGACGTCTCCCAAAAACAACTATCTTCTTGTGTTCAAGTAATAGGAGAAGTCAAAGGAAATACACTTCCTCCAGGCCAGAAGATTCAGCGAAAGTGCCCTTGATGCTGGCAGCATTTCCACGCTGCAGGGCGATGCCAATTCGCTGCCTCAAAAACTCGGTCGAACGAGGTTCCCCGGTTAGAGAACACAGCCTTCTGCCAATGTCAGCAACAAGTGCTGAGGCATCTTTGCACCATGAACTCATGGTCTCCACCGCAAAGACGACGAAAAAATAATTATCAGCGATAGCGCGATATTTTTGTTTTTTCAGGTTAACTGCAGCCTCAGCAGCCGATCTTGCAAGTCTTTGAAATATCCGATGGTGCAAAAGTGTCCACACAGGTGGCGTCCCACATAAGGGATTTTCCTCTAAACCAAGGGACCATGGTGATACCATCTGGACGTTTACCATCTGAACGACTGAATTATATACCATTTAAAATAGTGAAAACAATTAATAAAGACCCATATTGGATCCTCGTGATATATCTGAAAAGTGCAGTATCCGCTGAAAAAAAACAGTAGGCTTACTTAAAATCGCTATTATTGGTTTAATAGAAACCAAGTAGGCCTATTTGTTTAAGTTATTTGTCATTACAATTATTGGATATACTATAGGTCCCGTGTTACCCATGACGACAAAGGAAAAGTAGGCTATTTATTTTGTTCATTTGGGTATAGGCTTTACATGGCCCAAGTTTGAAAGATGGTTTAGATATCTATTGTGAAAAGTTTGACTAGTTGCTACCGAGTAATACGGTTATGTTACAAGTTGATGATAGGAACAGGAAGTATTCTCACTAAAAAAAGGGTTGCAAAGGTAAGCCAAGGCAGTAACAGGCACAAAATAATAAAAGGATAATACCGGTAATAAATATTCCCTTAGTTGTGCATTTATAGTTTTCTGCTTGAATTCATGCCCGAGGCCCAGATATCAAGGAAGATAATTAGAACGATGTTGAACACACAAGAGAAAAAGTCAATAAAGAAAGATTTTCAGAAGACCTTTGGAGGAAAGAAAAGAATATTGCAGATCATCAGAGATAGAAGAGGAATTGGATGGCACGCTGGGAGGCGATGCTTTAGAGACGAGTAAAATGGGGTAAAAGATTCCAGATGGTGTATGTAATTAAGGTACAACGAAGCTATAAGAGATTGAAGACGATGGCAGAAGGCTGAAAATCCTGGAAATTGGGTGCGTCTGAAGACAACATTAGTAATGATATTGATGACTGTGATTTTGACATAATGATGTTGGCTATAGTGATGATACTATTTTCAAATGACGAAAGAGAACCTTGGATGACTAGTCCTAACAGAAGGGTATAATAAAAGTTAAAAGAACAAGGAAAAGGAATTAAGCAAAAGTTTTGGTGTATGAAGAAAATATTACGTACTTAATAATTCTGCTTTCATGTAATTTTTTGTGATGATACAGTTCTCCGTCAACAGCAGTGGAAATTTTCAGCCTCTTGTTAAAGAAACTTGAATTTTTAATTCTGTTGCTCGAGATATATATCATTATGGCATTTAGGAATATAAGGTTGAATTGTATGATTAACCTTACGACTTGTGTGTAATGTATACATTCCAGCTGTAATAGTTTTCTAAACAAGGGAAAATAATGTAGTAATATCTTTACAGCATTTTACTCGAAATTATTTCGTTGATTCGAAACTAGTTAAACTGTTAACTTTGTCTGTAGAAGTCTTCTGTATTTCAAGGGTAGACTTTCGCTTGATTTGGAAAAATAGTCAGGATTTACTGTAATATTATTGTGAAATGTGGAATATTAAATTGTTTCTAAAAAAAATTAAATTTTTTTTAAATTTCTTTTATGGTTAGTAGAAACCGTTTATGAATAATAAAGCACTTGTGACATCTTTCTTTCGTAAATTCATTTTCTATATTAGTATTCAGCTTTAATAATTACGTCGATGAAACCATAACAGCTTTATAAGCTCAAACTTAGATTATTAATACCATTAAAATAACCCTACAAGTTAGTGTACTCTCTCGGGATTCCAGGGTTTAATTAGTCGATATACAGTATTACGAAAGTTCGATGTTTGTTAGCCTACACACCATTTGCCCATACTTCCAGAAGATAATATTTTACTGTATTATCCGAGTTCGCAGTTTGAATTCCTTTCGCCAGTTGCCAACGGCATTTCACCTAATTTAAAAAACGACAGTAAAAGATTCACCTCTTTAATTCACTTTAATTCAGTGCCTCCTTCTTAAAATTTCACTAAAATAACATATATACATACATTTCCAATTCCCGAAAAGAGGTTTGTTGAATGGTTCAGGGCTTCAGTGGAATTGAACTGGTTATGCACGGTTGCTCTGGTAGTGCTAAATAATCTTGCGAACTGGCGGGTATGAAGTTTCCATTTGCGTTGAGCCCGCGAGGAGTCATTCTGTCAGGATGTGTCTGGAGGTATAATTGCGAACCCCCAACAGAAATGGATGCCGGCCAGGGAATAGCGACAGTCCCGTACCTATAATAAACAGAGAAATGCTCGCTACGGTGAAGCACGAACTTCAAACAAACCAAGCCACGGAGTTTAGCTACAGGAATACATAAGCTCCTTTGAAAGGTAAGTAAAATATTTCCCATCTCCGAACTATGTAACTAAAATTACATTTGGCGGCGGTTTTCACTATTTTATAATTTTTGCTGTACATCAATACTTTTTTAAAAGAGGAAGTTGAAGTCTCTGACTTACCGCATTAAAATGTATTTCTTAAGAGAAAACTGTCTTAGTTCTATGGTCCTATATCGACGCCAGAAACAATAATATGTTAAAACGAAAGTCTTCTTCCAGTGCACGTCTGATAGCATTGAAATTACTTTGTTTTCCATTATCCAATTGGAAAATGATTTTATTATATCGAAAATTTCAGGTACCCGTTACCGAATTTCACAAGGCGTATATTGTAACTTATTGGATAATTCAAAATATTTCACTCGATACTAAATCGATATTTTGTTTAAAACATATAGAATATATGTAAATTACCATATTTTTATTACTTCATAAACGATTGCTAAAATTTACAAAAATGGTGGGTGGTACAAGTTTTCTGAAAATTAGTTATAAATTAATCGTCTTTCAAATTTTACACCGTGCATACACAACACCGTGCAAATATAACTGAAAAATGAAATAATAACAACAGTGAATGAAATGTACATAAAATCTCAGAATATAGTGCAAAGGTTAAAAAGTGACCAACCTGTTTCCCTCGTGAACGAACATTCACATTGACTATCTTGTTTCGTGCATTAGAGTATTCTTCAGACTTACAATTATTCTTCAAACCATTTCTCCAGGTTTCAGCATTTTGCATACTCAGGTGAGAGAATACCATGCTCGCTGGAAATAAATTAACGCCCATTTTCCTTCTACAACGGTATCTGAGTCCCCATTGTAATAAAACGCCTGAATAGTTATTGCGAATTGATGTCCTTTCCATCGATTCACGTTTACGCAAGTGCCATTATTTTACACTAAACCTAAAATAAAACAAATTCAAAATTGAAGACAACACAATAAAGAATTCTTTTAATTCAATTAGTATGTTATTTTTAAAACGTCTTTTTGTTTGAATAGAAAGGAGAAAAATAAGTTTTTGCATTCAAACTTTCATTCAATTTACATTTGGTCAACAACACCACAAAAAAGTAGAAATTATAGTCTATGTCTGACAACTGTACTTTTTTTATATTTATCATGTTATCTCACCACGCCATCGATGAGCCTTCTCCATGTTCAATGTTTTCGGGCAGAAATCGTGTTCCTGATTCTTTCCAGATGCTAATCCTTCGCGAATTACAATGGTTACTGTGTATGGACTCATCAGTGTAGAGAATATTGGCCCACAGTTCGTTTGATCTGTTTGTTTAGTTAATTTTGGACATCAGTATGTTTAAACGAATGTTAAGCAGTACAGGTCAACCAATTTGTGTTCTCAGATAATTCGCACAAGAGCTGTGTCATCACTAGAGCGAGCATTTGGGATACCTAAAAACTGAAGTTAACCGCACATTTACTTGAAGAACTGGTGTTTTAACACAAAGGCAAAAGCAAAATAATATGTTGAAATATTCTTTCTTTACCTCACTTACACTTTATTATACATAGTTATTGTAGAGTACTTAGTAAGTAGTCAAAATCTGTGAATTAGGAATCAAAGCAAATACAACAAATAAAATTAAGATAAAACCTAAAAAAATAGTGCGATAAAAGTTTTCAGAACAAAAATCCCTGATCTCCTTTGAAGGCCTATTTACTCATGGGAATGCATTTTGGCAGTAAGTTATTGCCATCCTCAGCCCTTGAAACGTGTGCACAGTTGCACCTAAACAACTGAGAATGTACTGAATTTATACTGCAGTAAGTGTGTTAACTTCTAAGCCAGACGATAGTGAAGAAAATGCTTATGTGTTGTAGAGATATCTCAAATAAATAGAGGGAATATTTGTAATAATGCCATCCCATCCATCGGATGTTGCTTGGGATTTAGAAGTATCATATCGGAGTAACTATGATAAACCTAAACTTAGTGATCAATTACAACTTTCTGGAGTTCGCACAACTTGATTAAATGTTCGTTTTATTGGAAACAGGTTGATGCAACGATACATAACCAACTTGCTTCATTTAAACCGGAAGAAAAAAGCTAACTTCAACTGCAATAGATACACACATCTCCCCATGTAATAGTTATTTATTTTAATTAAATTTAATATAACGTAAAATAAATTTACTTTATATTTTACATTTAGCAAAAACTTAAATTATACGGAATTTGATAGATTCATTTTTATTTTCCAGGAAAAATGTATGCAAACATGTATACGACGCTAAAAGGATTCTCGTTTAACGGAATCGAGCTTTTCGTAATAACTAGAAAATTAAATTAAATTGTGTTCCACTCTCCCAACATATACTAATCATAACTTTACTTGAAACTTCCCTAACACAGCAATTTCATCTCACAATTAGCCAGTTGAAATGTAGTTATAATTCACAGAATTTTGAAAGCTCGTGACTACAATTTATTCTTTACCATATTACGCAGATTACGGCGGAAATCGCGTCCCCTTGTCAAATTGCTGAATGTCTTTCTTCAGAAATTTTCTGCAGTTCTATATCGCTTTCAAAGGTCTGTTGCCTACAGAAGGCTCCATGAACAGAAATAATACAAGTTGAACGGTATAAAATATCTGGAAATGTAGCCCGAGAACCTTATCTTGCAAGCTGTAAGGTTATTTAAGCCGTAAATCTACGAAAAAATACCACGATCACGTAACCACCAATACGGTTTAGGCTACTTCCAGTTTTTCTACCCTGAAGAACAAATCATAGTAAAATGTTCTTTTATCAGGATAAATTATTCTTTTTATCTACGAATGCAGTTAGTGAATTAGTACTACAATCCCAGGAAATTATTTTAGATTTAAGTTTAACTTGCTATTCGAAGCATTGATTCATTCTTTATTTCTCAGGGAATATCATACTTCTGAGGCGTAAACTATGTACTTTACATAGCCTGGGAGAAGAAAAAAGTTCTTCCAGTGTCATCCCCCTCACTAATGGGATGGTTACGAATGGTCTGCACGTCAAAGCGTGGAATTGAACATTTTCGGTTGAGAAACTCGCTACATGAGGCAGTGCGTAGAAATGGCAGAGTTTCACACTTTGCTGGCTCCAGGCTATTAATCTACTATTTACGTGAAAATCTCAAGCACATCCATGCATTGTATTGCTGTAATTAACGATTTTATAGCTTCTCTCTAATCTTTCCTTCATTCACTGACCTTTTCAACCATATGTCCTATAATTCCGTGGTAACTTCTTTGGACTTCCGGCTTCCTGTTCCTGACAAATGATTTCATTCACTCCATCGCCCATATAATACCAGAAACCTCATAAAATGGCTCATTACTTTAAGTAATACGTATTCCTGCGGGGCAAGTTTATGAGACCGTTATATAAGTTATATTAAAACAAATATGACTGGAATATATACTCTTATCAAGCAAAACAAACATAATATTATTTTCACTATAGTATATTTTTATTAACTTAGTCTGCCACAAGTTAATTAGAAATTTAGTTTCCTTCTTTATACTACATGAAAGTTTGATCATTTTCCAATTCTCAAGTTCCTTTTTTTCTTATTCTTCTCCTTTCTCACTTACTTTCTACTTCACTTGAGTTTTCCCTTTCTTATTTCTTTTTACTTCTCTCTTCTTTGCATTCTTGCTTTTTTACGTGTTCTCTTTCTTGCTTTCGTTTTTACCTACATATTCTCTTACAGGCTTATATTTCTTTCTTCTTATTTTTATTTCTTCCTTTTCTATTTATTTCTTACTTTGCTCTCTTACTTAGTTACTAATGTACTTACTTATTTAATAACTTAATATTATTTACTTTCTTGCTTCTTGCATTCTTCTAATGGGGATTTATCATGGAGTAGGAGATAAACAGCACGTAAATTGACCAGACAGTTCAACGTACTGTAAGTTACGTTAAGACTGTGGTGAGGACTGTAATATTGAATTATTCAGTTATCCACAACGACTTCTTATTACACTGTGGTTCAGTTCGTCCACAGTGGTGGAGTAAGCGAAATATGGGAATGAGGTGGCAACCCTAACTCCATGCATTTGTGATGCTACAATGACCATCATTCGATGTAAGCAGACTGTAAATTGTCTTCATTTACAGAAGAAATCTTTACAGAACGCTTTATTATGCATATATTAATACATATTGATAAGTTATATTGCTCGAAATATTTTTCACGTAAGAACAAAAAATGTATTTCATCATGTTTTTGGGGTCACGTTTTTATCAGTTTTATGGGAGTCAATTTCGAAATTTCGATAAATATCCCGTGAAGCAGGACTATGATTGGTTGATGTTGGACACATACTTACACATAATATATATATATAATAACTGACGTATTTATGGAATAGTCACCATAACTAGAACTAGTGGACTAAAATTAAATAATGGTGATAATATTAACGGTGATGATGATTATGGAGGTAACGTTTCCTGATAACATATATGGTATCTTCCATTGTTCTATTTCTTAAAGTAATACGAAAATCGTTGGGTTCGTTCGGTATCTAGGGGAAATGAGTATTAGTAGCGAATCTAGAAGAGTTGTTCATGGCTTTGTAATCTGCATTATCACATCAAGTTCCAATAAATTATTTTGGAATCAGTAATAAAAAGTCCTATCCAGAGAATTACTTTTACTCATTTACGGGTAAACATTATGTTTCTTTACTGCATTCTGTTATTAATACTAACGTGAATTATCAAATAATATGTGTAAATTGATGTTTAAAGTACATTATGTAGCAAGTCTAAAATTGCATTTATTGAGATACAAATATGTTAATATAATTTTCATACCAGTATCTTAATTACCATTATAGGCATGTTGCATACCACTTGTTTTGTTCAACTGTAATTAGGCTAAATGTTTAAATTTTTAGGTGTTAGATTCACTCAAACAAAGGCCCGCGCTGCCCTTCGCATCACCTGGTGGCTGGTTGTCGTAGTTTTTGTCTTCTACCACAAATGTCAGCTTATGGCTTCTGTCAAATCGAATACGAAATAAATTAATTTTAACATTAACATGAACATAATTGATTTTATTTTAAATATTGGCTGTTTATTACGCAGTTTTCAGCTGCTACTCTCAAGGTCTGAATATAGTTCCGTGTTCGATAATAACTGATACCATACCCATGTCATAATGGAAATCAGTTTCGAAATGAGTATCATTGTGATAACGTTACGTCACACGTAATACGCGTATTATAGTAGGGTCGAACGAAAAGAATATTATACAATTGTGTATGTTTTATTATTTATAAGAAACGCTTCCCCTATCTTTTACTTCATGGTGATTGGTAAAGCATTATTCAAGTTGTGTAGAGGTGGTGTCGATGGAAACCTTTCGCGAGATCTGCTTTGTTCGTCATTATCTCACCATCTCACAGCCTCCGGGAGGATGCATGCCTTGAGAAGACTGCATAATGTTATTATATAGAAGGCACACAATAGAGCTATACAAACCCTGCTACGTAACTTGACAACCTCCTTTAAGAACCCTGAAAATAGATCTCAGCAAGCGCGTAAGGTACAAGCAGCTACAAAGCCATTCAAATTTCAAATTACTTTAAAGGAAAGAAGAAAATAAAATTGACTTCAACAGAACAGCTTAATGCCCTAGTTCTCAGTACTCTACGTCCAAGAATGAGTATGTTATATTGAGATTTACAACTAAGAATTAATACTGTATATAACAGGGTTTAACAAAATCATCTGCTTTCTTCTCGTTCAACTCATTCATACAAGAGTATATCATTGTTCAAGTATTGTTTAGAATTGATCCACCAGAGTATCTGATGATTAAAACTTCTATATTTTAGTGCTGGCAGTTGTCTATAAAAAATGCCAGTTCGTTTTGTTTTCTGAAGAATATACTCTCGGTTGCATTAATAAGAAAGAGAACAGCTGAAACATAAAAGCATTTTTGAAAAAAAGTTTTCTAAAGATTGTATAAAAACAACACATTGACCTACAATTTATAATTGACCTATCACATCACCTATATTGACTTATCACAAGCTTATTGTGTTATATAAAAGTATATGTGTGTACATATATATATATATATATATAGGGTGCATATATAAGAGTTTGATTAAATATTATTGAATATTTTTAAAAATCTGTGATTTCTTTTATATGAAATGACACTTCAGTATGGCATTAAAACATCTGTGAATACAGAATCTTGCCCCCAGCGTATTGAGAAGGGTCTTCGCTGCATTTTGAATTGTTTTGAAGTTCTTCGTTGGTGTGGAAGCTCTGTCCTCCCAGCTCTTTCTTCAGCTGCCGAAAAAGATGAAAGTCACTCGGCACGGGGACGAGTTTTTGAAATCCATCGTGACAGGGGGTGAAACGTGGATTCGTTACGACAATCCAGAACCAAAATAGCAATCCAAACAATGGATGCACACAAATTTCCCGAACAAACCCAAGGTCTGGCTTCCCTACCAACGAAGAATTTCAAAACACTTCAAAATGCAGTGAAGACCCTACTCAATACGCTGATGGCAAGCTTCTACGAAGAGGGTATTGGAAAGTTGGTACCACGCTACGACAAATGTTTCGATCGGAGCGCGACTATGTAGAGAAGTAGCTGTAAGGTGTATCTAAATCAGGGCTGTCCAACTGCAAGTGCCCCAAGGGCCGCTTTAAAAAATATGCTGTTTGGAGGGCCGCATTATAAAATACTTTGTATGCAACTTTATCAGTGAGTTTTAATAGGTATGGTATACAAAGAAAAAACGCGTTTGTATTATTATTTCAATTTATTAAAAAATATCAAATTACAAAAATATTAGTGGAAAATTTGAGGATGTTGGTTTTCACTAACTAATGCATCAATATTAACTTTAATATTTTTTGATGTTGATAAACGAAGCAACTGAGTGAGTGACTAGAGCGAACATTTATATTTTGACTTCATAAATTTCGTATTTGAGGGTAATTTATACATTTAGAGGCCCACTCAGCAGGCCGAAAAAAAGTGAGGTCGCGGGCCGCATGCGGCTGGCGGGCCTCATGTTGGATAGTTCTGATCTAAATGTTCCATATAAAACAGTTTTGATTTTCACTATGTTTTTCATTTTATGCCCCATCGGAGGCTGAAAAAAATAGCCCTCGTAATTATCATTATTCTTGGATTTAATATTTTAGGATTTTAGATTAGAACCAGAAACTAGTGTATTGAATTGCTAAATATTCAGATTCTGACTAAGCTATATTTAAGAAAGTTACAACATTATTAGCAAAATCGATTTTTATGCTTGCAAGAGGACGTGATAATCATCCCTACTGCTAAAGATAACCCGGATTGATGTTTACTCCAGGAATCAGCTCCACAATTGGATTATATCTTATATGTTTTTAAACGTTGTTACATTACTTTTCAGCTTGCACATGTGTGTTGGTCTAATAGCTGTCAAATTTACCGTCTCTGCTTTCAACGAAAGCAGTCTTTCTTCTTAGTTCTTTAGATCTTTAAAAACTTAAAGGGCGACAGGCTGTAATCTTTAAAAAGAAAAGTACGGGTTTATGGACAATTAAAGCAGAAGCTAAATTAAAAGACACAGGGGAGGATTCGATCATGGCTTTGTGCAAAATTAAACTTCCACGCTTTTATTAGTTCCTTAGGCCTAACTGAAAAAAATGAAATTGTGTGGTTTAATCTCGATTTTATTACTAAAGATAAGCTTATATGAAAACGAAAGTTGATCTGAAGTAATGACTGTACGATTTTGCTGAACTGTGGGTATAGGCCTATGTATTTATTGAATTTAATAAATGTAGTAGGCCTACTCTTTCTGATGCAGGGGTGTTCTTTCTCTTCATGCCGACTCCCTGGTGTTGAAAATTCCTACAGTGTATAGAGTCTCATTTCCCAATTCCATTAAAATCGGTTTTCGATTCTCACGTGAATTCTCTTGACCGTTAGATAACATTTTCACACCACAATGGTTGATGAATTCTACACTTTATCACTACACTTTTTTCAACTACTATTTTTCGAAACTCTATTGTGTTTACCAGTGTAAACAAACTTCTCAATTACTCTCTATGTCCAAAATATTGGTTTGTATCGGTGAGGTCTGTATTTATTGAGTTATTTACCTGTATTTAGTTCGTGATTATAATGCTATAAAATCTGAATAGTTCAACAGCGAAACAACAAACATTCTATTTTTCTTCGTCCCATTTCAGTTTCCCCAAGATCGGTGTTAAATTGTTACCCCAACTAAATCTAGGTAATATAGCAAATATGTTGACATGATTTCTACATTTCCACAGTTGTTCATCCCGCTTGAATCCTAAAAAAAAAATCTCATTGATTGGTTCTCAAATATTTCAATTCTGTTCTACTGAAGAGTTCTTCATCCTGTAGTCTCAAACCAGTAACCCTTAGGGACGCTCAATGGTTGCTGGTTCGATCCCGGCCCAGGTCGGTGAAATTTGTGTGCATAAGTATGAAAATTTCATGTCTGTAGATTTACAGGCTTTTAAAGAAATCCTGCGGAACACCTGTGACGGTCACAGCTTAAGTTGCAATAAACTCCATCATTAAATTCCCATAATAGCAACCAGCCCAAGGGATACCATAAATATCAAAATAGGAAGCCTAATTCAGTAATACTGATCTGACATCCTCTCAGCTTTCAATACTTGTGAAATTTAGACTATAATGTCAGCCATCACGGGGCCGCTTCAAAATTACTTAATTTTTATTCGCATTAACTTAACTGATTAGCTTATCAGTTAGAAAGAGCATGCATGAAGTCTATTATAGTCTTCACTGACTCAATTATAGATGCTACAAACAATTTTAAAATAGTACGAGAAATAACAGAAAAATGTTTGTTTTCGAAACATGTAGTTTTTGTCACACCGATTCATCATTGCAATGACATAACAGAAATACAAAAACTGAAAGAAATTTCAGCTGAACTGCGAGGTTAGTAGAGCCTAATATCAAGAAGTACATCAGAGAACAATGACTTAGAAAAGTCTTGTTCTTATTACTGATAAATTTCACATTCGAAATGAATTTTCACAAAGATGTGAGTTTTCAAGACCAAAGTCTCTCAGCTGGGGAAATTTGTCAACTGAAAGAACTCTGAAAATGCTGACACGTTTTCTGTTCTATTTTCATTGATCGTCAATGTCCACTTTAAAGGGATCTTTAAAAAGAGATAGTTTACCCTTTATGATTTTAAATATATTATACCTTGAAATACATTTTTTAATAGATATTTTCATATCCTCATAAATTAACAACTATTCATAACTTCTATTCCATTTGACGAAACTTTAAAAAATTATGCGTCAGTTTCTTCTTTTTAATTTGCCTTCAACAGATTTACAATTTATGCCCATGGTAACGGGTGATATTTTAACTTGATAGTATGTATTATTTATATAGCTCTCCTCTATTTTGAATCGCTGGCCGCAATAATAACTTCCAAAGGCCGTATGTTAGATAGGCCGGGTTTAGAATTACCATCGTACATAGAACGGTATTACAGAATGTTGTTAGTATCATTTAAAAAACTTCATATTTTTATAGAACACATAAATAAATGCTTAAAAGATTCAAACATACAATTCAGTAGTTCGCTTAAAGATTGGTTCTGATCGAAGTTAGTTGTTTCGAGATAGGTGTCTCATTTGAGGTTCATCTCAACAAGCTTGTGTGCTTCTGTTGCAGAGATTTTATCAAACTCTGTCATATCTTTTTATATTTTAAATTCCCACTACTTTCATGAAATTTCTACTCCTTTTTTCTATTTCTATTTCTATTCTATTTCCATAGCCTCTGAGTTAATGATTCCAAATTTGCTGATTGACACGACCATTTTTTTACCACGACCATCTTGTTAAACTGCCCACTTTGTTTGAACAAATTAATTCTTCTTTGTTGCAAGCTTAGTTATAATATTGCGTATTTTTTATTCACTTTTTGATGTCTAAATTTAACCAAGGGCTATAACATATTTGGAGGTGTACAAAATTCCTCTTCTACAGTAACTATGAATGAGCTGAAACAAAAGTTCTTTGTATGATTTTATTATTTTTCTAGATAAATAATTGAAAGATTGAACGTTGTGTCAAATGTATTCTACCAATGTACACTCGAAAGTCAAAAGCTGTAATCGGTCCTAAGATATTTTATATTTTTATTTCTAAAATAAATATCTGGATTCGTTTTTAAGAATTCCTTGAAGAAGAGTTTTAAACATAACAATTTACATTTTTTAAGTTCTGTTTGGCACCATAAATAACCTTACTACTGATCTGATTTTGCATTTTACTTTACATCGTAGGTCCGATTTCAATCCCCGGTGCGTCCTAATTTTTTCTGAGGTAGGATGGTCTGGATGTTAGATGAACTATTGGTCAGATGGTAGGTTTAGTCCCATAAGGGGGATGTAGTATAGAGTTTAGTTTAAATTTATTACATAAACGGAGATACTAATTTGACAATATGGTACAGGTGAATTAAGAAAGAACTGAAATATTAACCAAAGAAAACACCCAATGAAAAACTTCACAGTCTCTAAGGGTTATGTATACAAAATTCCAAGACAGTAGTCTCGAAATTGCTGTGAAATAAACTCTTTTTCCTTTTTAGGTATGGGAAATAATTTTTCGTTACGTTATAAGACATCTTTCAACTTCATGTTAAAGCCATGCTGGTAAGGACTTTGTTTTCTCAGTACCAAAATTAGTCACATTTCATGAATAACAAATACTAAGAGGTCCTTAATCTTAATGTTTCTCATCATTTTATCCCATTTTTACAGGATGATCCCCGTAAAACCTGTATGTAGTGATTTTTCAATACTATTTATGCCTCAGTGGTCTCACGTACCATTAGGTCCTTCATGAGACAAATTACTTTATACCTATAAGTCTCACAGAAATAATAGTGTGTGGTAGATTTGTCAATGAACCCCTATGAAGGGCTTTAAAATATGGTGGACATCACATCAAAGAACACAATAAATTTGTCTCCAAGTCCAGTCCAATCAAGTCTGTATGAATCTAATGGCCGAGTGCACCAATCTCGGTATTCAGAATACCGCGGTAAAGTTGCTTAGTTTACCCTGGTAAAGTCTATTTTCGTTGCATCGTGCTCGGTTTCGACTTTTACCGCGGTAAGATGCAAACCGGCCGTGAAGGAGCTGTAAAGTGAGAAAACCGCTGTTTTCTTTCCAAGATGGAGATCAGCGTAATGTATCATATTTATGATATCTAGGCCAAAAGCTAATTGAATGTAAAGAATAATGAGAGACAGGTGGGATCTATTTGAAGAATGAACGATGGTGCATATCTTTGCAAATACTGTGCTGTAACATCGATTGAAATTAACTTCCTTTCTTACCTCAACTAAACCAGGTCCATCGAGTAGGCTAGTGGGCGTAACCACGATTAGTACGATTAGTACAGTATTTATGGTGTTTGAATTCAAACTTTCAATTCAGACGACATATATAGGCAATATAATAATCCATTTTATCCTTATGAACATTTATTACTGAACAATAAAGCGAGAAATAAATGAAAAATGGAAAACCTGTGGGCCTAGGCCAACTTTGCAATGAATGGCTACATGCATCACGATATAGCCTATGTACCGGTATATAGTGCATGTAATCAATTTATCATACTTGCACACACACACGAACATAATTATAACAGCCCTTTCATGGCTATGTAGATGATTTTGCACCTAAAATTTCCACTGGTCGAACGGGAATAAAAGTGAGGCTATGTCGAACTCAGAAAAGAGATTTCATGGTGTTGCTTTCCCTTAGACATCACAGGTGTGATAATTATCCTTTAAAACATCAATGTTATTTGATTGAAATGTACAGTCATGTGGGGTCTATTTGAGGAATGAACGATCTTTGCAAATACTGTGCTGTAACATCGATTGAAATTACCCTTTCTCACCTCAACCAAACCAGTAGGCGAAATAGAGTCATTTCACGATTGGTACGGTATCTATGGTGCTTGTATGCAAAGTATGAATTCAGACGACATATATACGCAATATAATATTCCCTTTTATCCTTATAAACATCTTTTTATTGAATAATAAGGGAACAAATACATTGAATTCGGGACCCCAATAGCCTACCAGAGCCACCGTGACTGGCAGACGTGCAGAGAGAGAGCGAACCTAGCGGCCATGGAAGAAACTAACACAAACCAACACAAAATTTCTCCATGGGAGAAATTCATAGCAGAGTAACCGCGATATTTCCAAGCATTAGCAAACCGCGATATTTTAGCAATGGTGCACAGAGATTTTGAGAATACCCCGGTATTACGTTTACCGCGGTAACGAAACGGCTGAGAAAACCGGAGAATGGTGCACTCGGGCATAAGTCCAATTAGTCATTAGCTTTTAACCACATAAAGTCAAAAGTTTATAAGTCAATTGTAAAATCCCTTTGAAATGGTTCATTATGTGTAATAATACGGAAAATTCAGAAGACTCAATTTGGGGGACATAGGCTATATTTCGGGTGAATTTTATGAATATTACCTATCTTCATTTAAGTTCCTTTCTTTTTGTTTCTAAATAGTAAAATAGTTTGCAAAATATGTTATCAGTATGTCACTATTGCATTTTAATATACATTTTAATTAAACTGCCTGGAAATAAGTATCTATGGTTAGGTCTTTCTATAGTTCCTAACTTTCCAATTATCTTTTTATATTTGCTGGTCATCTTAGGAGGATCCATTAAATAATTGTTTTTTATTTAACTTTATTTAAATTCAATCTTTAAAATCTTATTGTTATTTTGTGTTTTATGTCGCCACCTCCCTTTATGGGAAAATAAAATGAACATCAATAAATTAATAAAATAATTAATTGGTATTTTTCAGCCATAAGTTTCAGGACCGAGAAAATAAAATAAAAAATATTGGCTATTATTATTTCATAATGCTTTCTGAAATTAACTCATATTACATGATCTGATTATGAAATTAGGAGGAAGTTTGTTCCGGGCGGGAATCGACCATGGGTTTTGGTTCGGCTCCCACAGGAAGCACCCAACTTCTTTCAAAAATATTCCTCTAGACAAGTCTATATACCGTACACGAAATGTTTAGTATCCCAATTCCAAACTCACATCACCAATCTCCCACGCGTTATACGCTTCATTGGCACGATTGAATCGCAATGTAGCGATTACTTCGGTTCTATAAAAGTTCATAATTATCATTATAGTGCAGTGAAGTGCTATAACGCCAAAAGGAAGTTGTCTACGTGTTTATTTATCCTCGTGTGAATTACAGGATTTTGTGGGCACCGCTGGACAATGCAGTTGTGGAAGGAACTGTGATGCACATGATAAACCCTAATAAACCTGAATTAATTATTACATAGTAAACCACACTTCCTGGGTCAAAATTCCAATATAATCAATACAATATCGCCACATTCCAGGATTGAGAAATGCATACACTTTACATAGAAATGTATGCTGGTCTGATAGTTACTCATCCAGTAATTCATATCTGAAATAACTGAATAACACAAACTCCATCGGAAACCGCAAACATTTAATTCATCTAGATTCATTTATATAATTGATTCCTTGTTTAAAAAAAACCGTCGAATTCACTGCACTTAAATTAATTCTATGGATTCGTCGGTTATAATAAAATAACATAAATTGCTCAGATTTGTTTGATTAGCTAGCGTTTCTTATACGAGTAAGTGAAAGTTATCACTTGGATTAGGCAGTAGCCCTAAGTAATAAATAGGACCCGGATTTGAAAGTTTTAGCCTATTTTTTCGCCTATTTATTAGAACATTCTTACGTACTTTTCCGTTCCATGCTCCTTGCTTGCGAATATATAAATCTTTTAGTATCTAAAAATGGCTAATTCGGACCGAAAGGTATAAAAGGGGCTAAAGAGGACTTTTGCCGAAAACTAGGAGCTAAAGAGGAATTTTGCTGAAAAACTAGAGGATAAAGAATACTTTTTTCTGAAAAACTACGGGCTAAAGAGGACTTTTGTAGAAAAACATTATTTTTAAATAGATTTTACAATTAATGCAACGGAAAATAAATACAGTATGTGGATTTGTGCATTTTAAGAAAACACATAATAAAAACAAATTTATACAACACACTGAAATTAATCTCTATATATATAAAAGGCTTTGTCCTGACTGACAATGACTGACTGACTGATTGACTGAATGACAGGAATCAACGTACAGCCTAAACTATAACAGGTAGAGACTTGGAATTTTGACAGTACCTTCGTTTCATAATGTAGGTGCTCACTAAGAAAGGATTTTGAAAAATTCTGATTGTAAATGCCAAAAATTAAATGTTTTTGAAAATACTTAATCCCTTTTTACATAGAATTATCAATTCCAAATCACAGAATATATTGTTGCTAAATTGTATATGGATGGGCTTGGAAAAAAACAATTGAAATGCACTTTTCACAAATAAGAGAAGTTATCAAAATAATTCATGTTATAAATAAATATTACAGAATGAAATCCACTAAAATAATGGAATCACATAACTTTCTCTACCCTGGACATAGAGAAAACAAAACGAGGTATGGTAATGTGTATATTATTATATTATATCGCAGGTTTTTGGAGAGAAAAGTATGAAAGTGATAATGCTTTCTGTTTAATTTCATCTCCAAAACGGCTTTATGGTAACATAAGAGTGGGAAATTTCCCGCCTCGATATTACAATTTTATGTTACAGGAATTTCTGTTTCTTCTTATTTAAACCTCTACCAGGCTTGCTGTGCACTGTACAAGCGATGGGATGCAAAATTCTAGATCCTCTATGAGCCATAAAAAACTATATCAAGCGTTTTCTGAGGGAATAGTTTGAGTGTAATAAGTCGTTCTTCCTATTTCAAATTATAAATGCCTATATAAGGACCTAGAATTTAAAATTGAAAATCCTTCATAAGCTAATTTCCAATTACAAAATACAAAACCCGGGCGACGCCGGGTCTTTTAAGCTAGTAATGTATATGTCGCTTTGTCGCTTGTCTTGGTAACTCGAAAATGTGTCGTCTCGCCGTCGCAGGAAATGAAACGTGAACCGTCTGCAATACTTTGAAATCTGCAACTAATCCATTGTCGTTTCAACCTGAAAATAGCAAGTTGCGGCCAAGGACAGAGGAGTATATTAAAGGAACAAAGTCGTGACACTCGAGTGACCTTATTTTTGTAGATCTGAAGTGAATTGAGTGGTGTATTGAATAATTGTATCATTAAAGGGTAAATATCTCGAATTGTTTATGCTATTTTTCGTGTTCCGATAAAATTAATAGTCACGTGTTTATTTTGTAAAAAAAAAATATAAAAAAAAAACTAGAATAACTGTGTCAAAATTACAATACAATTTTCGGTGTTAATATTAGCGTTCGTAAAATATTTTATTAAGATGGCTAAAATCGTTTGTCTAAAGTCTAAAAAGGGTTATTCCACGAAAATAAAAGGCTAAAATACCTTTTATAAAGAATAAAAATCCGATCCGTAGTAATAACATCTATATTGTTCAAAACATAGCCTACAGGTGATCTTGTATCTGTACAGAATTTAAGTAGAGAAATTTATAATATAATATCGAGATGAAAATCTCAGTTCATATCAAACACGTCTTGTCACATCTAATCCAGTTGTCTTACTTTTCTAGTGTCAACACTTTTGTAACACGTACGGCATATTTGTAATGGGTAAGAGCTACTAGCACTCGCACTGAATCAGTCACGTATGTTCCAAAAGTGTCCCGTGCTGATGCACCTTCTTCAATGGCCATGGATATGGGGCCACGTATCAGATTTTGTCATTTTTCCCATCTTAAAAAATATTTTACTCTGTTCTGTAGAAAGAGCTTCTCTGTAGTTCATTCCCGTTTCACAATTTCATAAATAGTTGGTCATATTATGACGTAAATATAATCAGAACTCGTAATGATATAATTGTATAATACCTTTGTTTAGTCGATCTAGAAACGTATGGTTAAACATTTTTATTTACTTATTTGTTTTTCTTTGTTGTATACATTCTCTTCCACTCCAATGTTGGAGACATAAAGCTCAAAGCAATAATCTAATTTTAAAGAATGAACCGTCTTACTGATTGCGTTGAGCCCCCGACTTTTGCACCCATGTGACCCAAATTTAAATTAAATAAAATCGATATTATTTTGTCCATCCGGGTGTTTTTATTTATGACAACGTCCGTGGAAGCCTACATACTCATATAAATCGAAATAGTACCGTTCTACTCTAAGGTGCTCATGTAGATTATCGACCGGACCTCTCATTATTACAAACTTAACAGGGTAAAAAAAAAGTCAGAATTATTTCCCTTAAAGCCCTGCGGTATGATAGCTTAAAATAACGTGCTATACATTCAAGAAATTTGTCGGTCAATATTATGAAAATTGCTAAAAACTGTTAATCCAATTGCCTTCTTTAGTATCTTTCATAGGGTCTTCTGTCAGCCGCAGTGGTGTAGACGTAGCGTGCCTGCCTCTAGTTCTGAAGGTCGCGGGACCAAATCCGGCCGCGGTCGATTGATATTTCAGAACGTAAAAATCCTGAGGAGGGAGTCCTCCGGGGTGGATTTTAAGCTGGCTCGTAAAAGAACTCGAAGCCTCAATTAGAACATCAGGACAAAATTTCACAGTCCTTTCACGTCCAAGTAATAGACCTAACTTGTTTCCTGAGGGGGTTTCCTGTCTGTCTTCTCATGGAAAATAAGCCTAACAAAACTAGTCTAGGTAACGAAACCTTCAATTGGAAGCCCTATGCCTCACCGTAGGGGTTACAGGAAAATCATATCAGATCAATAGGATCTTCTTCTTATGTACAGGGAAATAATTAACAGAATTTCCATTAAGTGAAAGATAGGCCTATTCCATGTTCTCTAATACGTATACAATTTATTTACGTATACAAAGTATCAATAATAAATTCAGACTGCTCTTGGAAGGACAAAAACGGGCAGACAATGCATTTAGTAATTGATAGAAATACGTTTACAATACAGCATCAGCTCTCAATAAAGTGATTATAGTCTGTATAGATTTTATGCTATATATAGGCTATGCATGGGCTGTAACTGCTACTGTTCGGCACGGAATACACAGAGATATGAAAGCATCAGTAAGGTTGAATGATTTCACAGATCCACTCATAGAGGCAAGGGATTGAAATATGCGACTTTTCCGTGCCGCATTTGATAAATACGCTTAAATGTTTCCTGTGACTGATGTAATTTAACAAAATGTGACTACAAAGAAATCGAGTTTTTGTACAGCTTTCACATAGTCGACGGCTAAATGTATTTTATAGTAAAAAATAAAAACTACTGACAGCATAACATATTGCTCTATTTGACATGAATTGCACCATTGTGTACCATTAAGTGATTTTTCCCAGAATGGGAAAAATAACATTATCTTATGAAATACTATGTGTCCATTCATATGCACAACTGGAATGAATATTGAAAACCCCAGGTGGCCAAGAAAAAAAGCATGGTACCATTGTAATAGCTTACTTTTGTATTCTTTCTAAACCTTTATTAATTTCAATTTGTCATCATTTTATAGTTAAAGTAGATAGCAAAATATCCTGTGTTTTTTACAGGCATAGGAGGGTCTTCGGGTTTTTGGAGGTTGAGGTTGTCGGAATTTTAAATAAACAGCACATGAAGGTCATACGTTTGCCATCCCCACGTACCAGCCGACTTCTAGTGATCATTTTTGTTAAAGGCCGAGTCGATCTGAGGCCGTAGTAACAATGAAGGATTAGGCCGAGGAGCTTCCCATTGACCTCATAGGAAATCGAACTCATGAGTGTTGAATCCACATGATTTTTCAAATTGTCGACATAGAACGGAGAAGAATATTAGTTTTATCCTCACAGGTGCAACACCTCTTCTCAGTTACGCGAGAAACGTTATGGCATTGCTCTTCCAATAATTGAAAGCTATAACTAACAGTTTTGCAATTCAGTTTTATTTAAATAGGCCTACTATTCTCTATCCCATTTAAGAACGATCCTGTTCAAAACAAAGAGGCGTGGCTGACATAACCCGCACGTGAGAACGCACGTGTTCACCGTGTTTATGTTAGTTTGTTTATTCTCAGTACAACTGACAAGCAGGGTCGTCGTGAACAATGAATCCTTTGTTTTGTTTGCTAATTGATATACTATAATGATGACGATGCCAGTGAGAGTTTGTTATTTCACGTGCAAATGTTGATATTATTGTTGCATGAACTTACGAACACTCATTAGCCACACCCTGCTAATGGCGCATGCTAATGACATTAACCAATCACGTTTTGTCACATGATGCGAATTTTCCGCGAACTCTCTGTGAGTTCTCCCCTTTGTTTTGACTAGGATCAAACTAGAATGGGATCAATAATATAATTATTATAGCAGGTACCGCGGCTCAACTGCTAGCAGTTTTATTTAAGGTATTTATTTAACAGAAAAATAATTATATTTATGTTTTATTTATTGTCACTGGCATCGATTGTACATAAATTGCACCAATTACATAATTTTGTTTTAATTATATTGTTTTACGTCGTGAATATACATATTTAAACGAATAAAATTATTCATGTGCTGCCGTATGGACATAAAGATTCGAAAATGAAGCGATTAAAATAAACCACGTGCCTACCATGAACCTACCCAAATCATGCATAAACAATCAATTGATACCTAAAAAAAACTGAAACCCCGTCTTTGAGGTTAATTTCACGATTCAAGTGCGCCGGCCGGGGAAAAATAGCTGTTAGATTCCAGTTCCCTAGCCCAAAAAACCGCGTAGTGAGTTTCGTTCAAACCACTCAATGTTTTTCCATTTAGGCGCGCATTCATGATCCCCTTCTGTTCACCTATGGGAAAGAAATCAGATCTCTGTGAGTCGTAATGTTATAATTTATAAGTTATAAACAAATGATTCAAGTAGAACGGGTTAACAAATTCGAAGCAATCGACAATCCTGTTACATTGCAAAAAACTCGATTTCAGCGATGCTTTTTTTTCCCAGATGTTAAGGCACAATTGAATACTGTCTTATTTATAGGTGGCGTTGGGTCTACACGGAAATACCCACTCAAATATTACGATTATTTTAAAACACAATAATCAAACGGAACAAAGGGCTGAATTTAAAAAAGAAAACTCATTAATTGTACCGATTTAAACCAAAATAAACAAAATAATATATTCTTAGAAGAATGAAATATGGAATATGTAATCAAGCTCGGGAATTTCACTTTGTTGGCCCATAGGTAAAGCAAAAACAAAGCGATCCCTGTATGGGCCATGGAGACCTGTAAGGTTTCCGGGAGTTTGAGGCTCCCAGATTGAGTCATCGGCAAAGTAAGTGGTAAGGTTATCAGCCATATGCACCGGCCGCTTTTTACCCCCAGGAATACTCTTACTCATTTCTGTTAGAGGCTGATTCGACCCCAAGGTTGTTGGCCATTGCTGTACTGTTAAACGTCCAAGTGGCAAGCTGAAGTCTAGTGTTTGATTCATGCCAGGACGAATTTTCGATGGAAAATTAAACATAACATTGAGTTAAAATATTGATGATAGTGTCTAATAAATGAACAATTTATTCAAACTTTTCAAGAGACGGTAAATGCAGTTAATTAAAATATATATTGAAGTCAGTAAAGACAAAAAAGTTATAGATGTGTAAATAAAGCTGGCCTACCTCCCATGACTTATCTTCCGATAATGCATAAATCAAGCAAAAAATTAACAACACACCAGTTAGTGGGAACATGATTAAATGGTGAACAAGATAGGATAGAATATCTCCAAGGACACAATGTAAAAGTTAAACTGCGAAATAAGTTGGTGTGAGCAGTTTTTTCGGAATTCATAAATAAGATACTTACTCCCAAGAAGTCTAATGAGGATTTTCGAAGTTTTCCTTGAAGTGATAATAGTAAAATATCCCACACTCAGGTACAGAATTAAGTTTTTTTTTTTTTTTTTTTTTTTTAAACAGGAGAAATACCTTTTTCTTAGTACACTGGTTTTCTTTTCAGGATGTAAAGAATTTTTTACATTCATTATCACCCTAGAATGCAGTATCAGTATTTCTAAATTCATTTAAATTAAAACAGGTATATTTATTTAATAATAAAACTGATTATAGTTATTACTCGTTGATTAATTATATAATTTTTAAACAAATAAAAATCAAATAGCATCACTCTTGTCTTGAAAAACGTAAATTGTATACGTAATTTCGACCATATTTCTTCCATTTTAAAGAACACAATTTCACCCTTTATGAGTAATAATAATTATAATGGTTTTCCTTTCATAAATATTTCATCTTCATAGTGGAGATCACAGCAGTGCAGCGCGTTCAAAAAAGAAAATGACGTGAACTACACTTCATGTACATTTTGGTGATATTCGCTAGCAGAATTAGAGTTGGAGAATAGTGACATTTCGCTGGCTCAAAGGAATGTGCATTTCCCCAAATTCAGCGACTCCTGTGTTACTCATGAGAATATGAAATGTTATTTTAGGACTTTCCTCCTTCTGTTCTTCATTCCTTCAATTTGAGGAGCTGTACCTTTTGCATTAGAGGGGTTCGCAGAAATGTGACAGTGAAATTGCGCGTTATCAAGACTTTTGCGAAGTAAATGAGAGTCTTAATAGCGCAAGTCAATTTTGTGAGAAGTATATCTAGAGTGTACCAAAGAGAATATGTATTATATGGGACTCTGCTACTGTAACGACTGTGAACACGACTCAATGAACCATCCACTGCGCAATATATGGAGAGACAAGACGAAACTTTAACCTGGTAGCATTACGATAGCAGGAGAAGACGGTCGGCAGAACTCAAGGACTAAGCGATACACGTAATAGGTGTAATAAAAGAAACAGGAAGTACTTTCAACCCTCAATATTATAATGCCCCTCTTTACAGTGCCACCCTCGCACTGTGACAATAAATGCAAGCGAACGGATCTTCTCCCATATAAAATTCGTAAGAAACCTCGTTACTGTGCCAATTCATTTAGTGCCACTGAATATAAGACAAGATATTTACAAAATATAGCTTGCAGTGTTTTTTTTCAGTTGCAGATATCTTTTAAAGCAGGCATGAATGTTAGGAAGATTATTTAAGAAACATACTGTAAGGTATTTCCAAGAAGCTACTGTTTCCCTGCCACTAAATGTAAATGTAGTGCGATGGAATGTTAAGAAGTCTCACAGATAGCCTGCATGAGCGTGGAGCAGGTAGAAAGAATCTTTCATATAATGAGACATTCTAAATTTTCACTTCGTTTAGGCCAGTGTCCATTCAGCTGTTAAACACTAGGCTGCAGTTACTCGTAAGATTGTTAAAATGAAGAGAGCTGTTGTTACACATCAAGAGAAACGAAAAGTTTGTGAATACAGTGAAATATTTCCAAACTCTAGCCAGCAGGCTATTGCATCAAACTTTTCATTATTGTGGGGGAAAACTGTTAGTTGGAGATGCACAGTCAATATTGTGAATGAGAGAGAAAAATGTTATTTGACTTTGCTTTTTTTTTCATAATACAGCACAATAAATGAATACAGCCCTATATTATGCCATTTCGTTTTAGTGCCACCCTCGCTTTGTGCCACTAAATGTTAGAGAACGGATGGTGGCATTATATCGAGGGTTGACTGTAGACGAATTCTAGAAAACCCGGAATTAAGTCTAACTGTTAGTGAGACGCACCCTATGAGAATGCACAGGCTCGGGGGGGGGGGGGGGGACCGAGCACAACATCGGAAATTGTCCAAAGTACCCGGGCCCCGCCGGGTGAACGCTCGTATTAGCCAATCCAAGTGAGGTTTTCTCGGGTTTCCCTCACTCTACCACTTGAATACCGGATCAGAGACACGACCCCCCCCCCCCAGACAGATTACTGAACATCGAGAAAATGTATAACTACTGTATTTCTATAAGTGCTGAAGCAAACAGCCAGCTCAACAAGCATTTATATGATAATATTATAGGAGAAAAATTCCTCTACACTGGGATTATTTATTTGCACGGAATGGAAAATGTGTTTTAACCAATGCACATTTAAATTGTTTCAATTTCCGAATAACTTATGTTGTATACATTTTTTTTTTATTCTGTTCGCCGGCAGAAATACAGGCACGTGGCCTAGAAATCACTGCTTATTAATACTTTGACGTATCCACTAACAAGCTGACTTTTACCAGATAAAATTGCATCCTAGTAAGATAAACGAACGTGATTGGTCGATATCCGAGGCATTGCTAAACATCATTGGTGAATGTAAAATACGCGTCGTATGAACGGAGTAGTCTTTGAAATTGATATGCACTATAGTTCACTTAATTTGATTTATATTCATAATGTATATTGCTGCTCTGAAAATTGGGTGATAAATTTGTTGTGTAGTTTTCACAGCAAAACAGAAAGGTTCTGCAAGATATAGGTTATGTTATTTCAGATGTGTACAGAGACTGCTATGCACGGGTAACGAAACTATGCAAAGGTTTATTTCTCTTAAAGAAATCACACGTTTCCATCGTTTTGTCCCTGCAGAACGATTGACAAAACAGCTTACAGGTCCCATTTTGCATGAGGCTTGTGAATTCAAGATGTTCTAGAGACCCCTAGCTTCAAGAGTTGAGCTGCTTTCTTGTTCACAGAAGGCAGCTGAATGTTGTGCCTTTAGTTAAGACAAGTAGACTTCCTTTGTCCTCGAAGTCTATAGAAGTAAAATCAAACCGGCTGTTTTTGCAAGCGAGGAAACAGTTCAGTGGTTCAGTGGCGGATTACGGTTTTATCCTGGCTGTGTGCAGGATGGATATATTAATATAGTATTTTCAATTTAAAATGCATTTCAGATAGTTTTCTTTCGTTTTCTTTTTTCAGTACACGGCATTAAAATAATAGAGATAGGTAGGTGTCCGCTCTTTGAAGTAGGCCTATACATCTTTCTTGTAAATCCCTGAGTGTAGAATTAGTGCATGAAAAATTAAGAAGGGACTGCTACGACAACAATGCTTAGCTCATAACCTTTAAAGCAAATCTAGAGCCATTTACCAAAATGAAAAGCAGATCCTGTATATAAAACCTGTAGTAATTTTTTCTTCACTTTTATTTTTTCGAAATTGGGCACTTCTTACATCTTATTTCTACCTGAAACATATTAATTTCATCTCATACTATTGTGATACTTTGTCGTACCAATAAAAGGTGGAAAAATATGTTTTGTTATTGATAAAATTATTATATAATACCTCAATCAAAAATGTTTGTTTTATATTTGTTTCGCCTAGGCCTTTCTGTTTTATCAACCATCATCAGGACATCTTATTTTGTAGAATTACATATAAAAATAGTGAAACTATTTTAGTAAAGGCATCATTAAATCACTAAATCTTAAAAGGTCTTTAAAATATCAGAAAGAAGAGCATTGCTGAAACACAGCAATCACCATCACAAAATCGAGAAGTACAATGGCGTAAAGTACTGTAATAGGATTCTGTCTTTGGGAACTGTGCTTCTCTCATGGTCAACTGTGATGGGTTGTTCAATAGATGGAAATTCAAACAATCTGTGCACCTTAGCACCAACTTTCTCTTACCCTTAAAGCAACGTTACATTAAGGTAATTTCATTTTTCACTATTTTCTCAGTCGATTTCGTTTAAAGTGCATATTATAGCTAAAACTATTGTTTGAAATACTTTATCGTCACAATTCTCTGAAGGGTAGTTATAAGCTAGGTAACATTCATAGAAACTCAGACTTGCCTAGTGAACAATAAATCTTGCAAGATTTAACTGAATAATATTTACTCCATGTAATATGGCCCTCTTATTCTGTATTATATTGTAAAACGAGAAATGTATATTGCCCATGCTTAGGGTAAAGAAAGTAATGTGACTGAATAACGTCAAATTTTATTTTGTTCGTGTATTTGTATGACTTCACGTGAAGATAATTTTATTTTTCATTATTTTCTCGAAATCGGCTTTAAAGATTTTGTTTAAATTTTCTACATGAATTGCGTGATATGCATTATATATTATAATATATTGAATTGTGGATGTATGTATATATATATATATTCTACACTTCATGGATATGCTGACAACCTTACCACCTTCAAGTTCCGAATGTCCAAAATCTAGGAGCCTCAACCTCCTGGAACCCTCTGGGCCTCCATGGCCTGTATAGGGATCACTTTACCTTTACTTCATGGATATGAGCTAACTACCGGTATATCTTTCATAGGTTTAGTTAATTGATGGATTATGAGCTAAAAGATGTAATTTGGTAAGGTGAGATATTAGCCTATAACTACTACTATTTCCACCACATAACCATTTTATACTACTCACTGATCATTCAAGCCCTGGGTCACAATGGCAGATTGTAAGTTCAATCTCGAGGTCCTAGAATGTCTCTACCGACCTATGGACTATGAAATATACTGTACATGGTTTTATTTCTTTTCTTTTATGTAGTAGAAGGACATTTTAGCCACAGTAATCTGGATTTAAATTTATTTGAAAACGTATCTATCAACAATAATTATTATAAAGGTAGCAATCTTCTTCTTTAGTCTTCAATCCTTGCATTGGTTTGCAGCGATTCTCCATTCTGATCGTCTTTCTGCCTTCCTTTTTAGTTCTTCATACGTTTTACAGTTCATGTCATCCTTAGCTTGTTCCATGTACTGTAGTCTTGCTCTTCCTTTGCTATTCTTGCCTTCAATTGTACCTTCAATAATGATTTTTAAAATACTTTGGTGCCTTAGTAAATGCCATATGAGTCTTATCCTTTTTCTTATTTGGTTCCAAATTTCTTTCTCTGCTTTTGCTCTCTCATAAACTTCTTCATTGGTAATTTTATCGATCCAGTTAATTTTCGGCTTTTTCTGTAGCACCATGTTTCAAATGCTTCTATTCTTCTTTCTGGTTTCACATCCATACGACATTATGCTCCATACATATGTTTTCATCAAATTAAGGTAGCAATAGGCCCATGATAATAATCAAACCTCAGTTTTAACAAAACGCAACGGGACATAAAAATGATTCATTAACTGACGGCCCTCTACAGAAGAGTTCAATCAGATATTATTCACTCTCAGCATCTAACGCGACCGCGTCCAATGCCAGGGTTTCATGCCAAAATAAAAATTCAATTAACAATTTTTAAAAACCCTTATATAGAATGGATCAGAAATATTCTTTTGTAAGCAATTCATTTGAAATTATATTGCTCCAATAATTCCCATAATTATTAAAATTTATAATATTAGAGTTCGTGTGAGCCAATGTGTTAATTATTAGGCAGTGAAAAAATCACATGCCTTTAATCAGAATAGGCTACCTCATTATTTTATCATGCATGAAATGGTTTGAATATTTGATTTTTTCATTAAAGTAAATGTATTAGGTGGTAGAGTGGAATAGAGTGAGGACAATTTAATTTCTCTAGCGGTGGCCTCCAATATAATTATGTGGGGAGGTTCAAAAGAACGAACTGCGTTTATATTCACTATTGCGTGAATAAAAATAATATTTATTCAGTTATCTTGTAATAATATACTTGAATTATTATTGAAAGGAGGGTCTCTTCGATGTTTTATTATATCACTTTTCTATGTGTAGGTGTTTATCAATATCACTTCAAAGTTTTTACTAAAACAAATTTTTTTTAAACATGGAAACAAGAAAATTATAAAAGACAAAGACGCTAAGAAAGGAAGACTTGCCATTATTAGGCAGAATAAGACTTTAATGAACTGTTATTTAATTTAAAACTTGTCAGAAATAGAAGTGTTACCGTAAGTGTATTTTAAAGCATAACCAATACCAAGTTTTTATATCCTTTATAAATTGTCACTATTTACGAAACAAACTACAACCGAATATTTTCTCAAGTTGTTAAAAATACAGAATTTTTAGTCGGGTTGGGTGGCGCAGTTAGCACCGCGCTAGCTTTCTGTGACCAAGGTTGCGGGTTCGATCCCGGCTCAGTCGATGGCATTTATGTGTGCATGTGACAGGCCCATGTCAGTAGATTTACTGGCGTGTAAATTTCGGCACACCGGCAACGGTCACAGGCCTAAGTTGAACTCGTAATACAATTCAACGTCGTCGTCATCAGCAAATTTTTTGCCTCCAAGATGTTGTTTCAGTAGACCAAACAGATGAAAATCGCTTGGGGCTAAGTCTGGGCTGTAAGGTGGATGCTGTAACACTTCCCAACGAAATTGTTGATTTGTATCCAGAGTTCAACATGAAGTCCTACTGTGGATGAGACAGCAACCCAAAGAATGTTATGCAGCTGCAATTGGGGCTATGATAAAACGATGGGATAAGTGCATCAACGTTGCTGGAGGTTATGTGGAAAAATAAAATTTGTTTCCAAGTGATTATCATGGTAAATTATGTTTTATTATCTTTTGTGACTTACTTAATGACTTACCCGTAAGTAACTTGTTATGTGCAGGTGACGTTTCTACAGAGTACAAAACTTACAGATTTTTATAGCCTGTTCCATCACGTCGCACACAGACAGATAAACACTTAGGCCTATTCTTATCATTTGGAAATAAAAAAATACAGTTAGTATCTCGATGACAATGAATTTTTGTAATATGCCTCAAATGATCGCCAATTAATTCGAAAAAAGCAAAATTAACCCTCTGGACAGCCCAGATAGTTATGGATCACCTTTTTTACGGAATCTTTAATAGAGTGATTAAGCTTAACTCAGTAGTATGTGATATACATTTTTAGAAATAAAAATATGTAATTAATTCATTGAAATGACTAACGTGGGTTCCTCTCAAGTTATTTTACCTCCCTTAAGTGTACACAATAAGGTTAAGATAAGCGTCTCATTCCATATGAAATTAAGCAAAGATGTCTTTAAATTCTATTAATACGTAAAGCGTTCCCTATACGGGCCTTGGAAGACCTTACGTTCCAGAAAACTGTAGGTCATTCGGCGTATGGTGGTAAGGTTGTCAGCCCTTCGTACTGGTCGCTTTTATTCCAAGAATATTCGGAATACTAAGTTCTGTTGGAGGCTGTGTCGATCCCACGCTCGTAGTGCCACCAACTGTAAAATCCCAATAACCTCATCAGAAGCCAAACCACGGCATACTAGAAAAAATTTGTAGATAGCCATATGTATTTCATTATATTGAAAAATACAATGTATTGTCTGATAGTAATTAATATGGAAATGTACAGTCATAGGTCCATGAGAAAGAACCTTCTATTTTTAATCCACCTCTTGGTCGAGTGGTTAGTAAGTCTAAATTTTAACTGATGACTCTAGCACTGCCGTTGGTTTTTCTTCGATGATTTCATGATATTGGGGATTGAGTGTTTGTAATGTCCTGTAACACCTTAATCCCGAAAACGTAGGATATAAGAGACTTGTGCATCCCAAAATTTAATCCATTGAGAATATCTCCTTACGCCTGCGACCCTATGGAATATGGACATACCGCTCACTCACATCATAGCCTGCTACACACATACACACACACACAAGTTAAACTGCAATAGCAAACTAAAACTATAGCTGTTCCTGCTACAGCAGCCGCTATTGCTACTATCCCCACTACGACCGCTGCTGATACAGATAGTGTTTTATAGCGTAAATTGTTCTCATGAGGTTTCTCTCATTAGCATTTCAATATCATTATTTGTAGGTACATGGCTAAGCTCCGAGCGTTAACCTTTTCTATTGACAAAAAATGAAAACGTAACAGTATTATTATATATTGTACCTGCATTGCCTAGAGAGAATGAGAATAGAAAAAAAATATTGAGTTGAACAACATGAATGCACCAGATCTTCGTTGTGCTTTGTTGTGTACCATCAGACACTATTATCCTCCAGCTAATTTCGAAAACCTTGTGTTCATGGTAGAGTACGCAATGTGCTAAGCTAAGTGACTTCCTCTCTTTCTCTCCTTTCTCTCTCTCTCTCTCTCTCTCTCTCTCTCTCTCTTTCGCTCTCTTTCTCTCTCTTTCTCTCTCTCACTCCTGTCTGCGCTAAGCTTTATCAGAAGTACTGATGGCTGTTTATCTCACTTTGTTCTGTTCCTGACAAAAACTAATTAACTGAAAAGTTAATACTTATTCTCCAGTCGTTTTGTGAAATATAATCTTCAACTTCACGGCATAGGCCTTTCGGCCTGTTCCGGTTCTTGATTCCACCGCCTTCTTGGTCTTTCTTGGGATCTCTTGCCTACAGGGGCATATTTCCACGCTCTTTTGGGTACTATCTCTCTTCCATTCTTTCTAGAATAGAATATTGGATATATTCTGTGAAATATAATTGTACAGATTACGTTGAGAAAAATTGTATCCTCCTGCCCCATTCACGGACCCTTGTTTATTTAATCTTAGTACAATATTAACACTTCTTAACTAACAACGTGACGCTGCATCCCTGAATATTGTCTGACCGCTGCGCAGAATTGGAGTTTATGTGATCAACATGCAGACACCCATGGCCGCTAACGATGGTTTCTGTGACCATAGTCGCTACTTCTTAATCAAGTAGCTCCTCAATCTGAATCATAAGACTGAACGCACCCTGTTCCAGACCTTCCTACCTTAGAAAATTCCAAGGACGTAAAGATCGGTTCAACTAGGAAGAAGTCTGGCATCGGTGAGTGGGAGAGTGAGTGGAAAGGAAGTCTACAAAGTCTAGCTGGTCAGTTCTCTACCGTGGATCGAACCCGGATCTGCGATTCTTTGCCAGGAGCGCTAGCAGGTAATACAACGCAGGTGGCCGTTATTCTTAGTATAACCTACAATAGTGGTATGCAAAATGGTTATCATGAAGAATGGAATAATGGCGACAGTAGAAGCCGGAAGCAAATACGATTTATATGGCGGCTGTTTACTTACAGCGGTCTAACTTAATGGCAGTTACCGACAATATTGATTAACATGTTACTAATCTGTGATTAACAATACAAATCTATTTCTATTATTTTTATTTATAATATCTTATCCATCTAACATAAGTATTTTTATAACAGAATTTCACGCGGGATCATCTGTTAGATTTTACAATTTACGCTTAGAAAGAAATCGCCTCTGCGTAGAAGATGAAGGGAACATAATTGCAATGTTTAAGCAGCAAAGAGGGATAAGGATAGGTATTTTGCAATTGAAAGGATTTTAAATAAAATCTAAACCAACCTTATTTTTAAGAATTATTTCCAAATAATTATCCATTTGAAAATTTGCGACCTCTGTTTCTAACTCTGGCTTAATTTTCGGAGTGTCCACACTAAGAATAATTTTCACTTTTCAATGGATGAAATTAGTTAGCAAGACCCAATCCTAACATTAGAACATATATTTATAGAAATGTAAATTACATGATGCAATAATTAATAGACTCCTATCTGCTTAATTTGTTTTCAAGTTCTAAAGCATTAATTTGAAAATAATTTCTAACAGTAATTATAAATATGCATTTAAATAATCAAGACTTCCCTGACATTTCCTTATTTCCATACATGACAATGTTCATAATGTTGTTTGATAGTAGTCTCATAAACCCAAAAAGTATGTTCGAACATAAGAGGCATCTGCATCTCACTTTGCCATCCTGAACGCAACAAAAATACTGTTTCTCTCATTCTTTGCAAATAAAACACACTTTCTCTAGAGTCTAGACCATGATAGTTTAGAATGAGTTATGCCATAGATAACCGCACAGTTATGCCTGCAGAAAACAGAGGTCTTCAAACATCTATTGCACGTTCTCCAGACTTAAATTCTTTAAACATTGGTTTGCGGGGCCACTCGAAAACATTTTTTAAAGTGGAACATCCAGTCCGAACTTTGAAACACTTTGTAAGCATATCCAAATGGCTGTCATCATATCCAAAAACTCTTTGTTTTTTGTGAAAGGTTAAGGCAGTCTTTGACATGACTACTGCAGACTTCAGACTGAAGGTAGTCATTTTGAGGGCTTCTTGTAAAGTGAAGTAGATCCATATCGTTGATATACTTAGAAAAGATTACAAATGAAACAAGGCTATAGATCTTAAACAAGGTCAAACTGGACAGAAGTTTATGTGAAGTATTATTGTTTTCCATTGATGAAGTGTATCCTAAACATTACAATAGTATAATATAACATTTGTTTCGTATATTAAACTTCATGTGAAAAATACTTCATTAATTTTTGCGCAAGCAACTCATGGATTATTCTGATGAATATAAGCTCACTGTTAGCGTTCCAACATATGTAAACTCTTCAGTTGATATGCAAATAGTAATTGAATGCAAATGCTGCAGCGTTACAATTCCACGTGCTCTGATGCTGGATTTGATATGGAACTTGTTCTAGGATTAATAAAAGGGAATGAGATAGTTAGCATAATATTCCTGTTGTATTATAAAATGATACAAGAGAAATTCTCTTCCAGAGTTGAAGCTGTATGACCTTGATGGCCTACCGGACACGATTGTAATTTGTATTATATCCGGTATACAATTCAATTGGGTAACTGATAACAGTACGGTACGTCATAAATGCCATTTTGTGAATACGTGCACAACCAAAACACAAATAGCAGTTATATTGAAATTATAAAATTGAAATAAGTACTGAAACTTATTACATGAATTCCCAGTTAGTTTGGAACATAAATTACCTACAAGAACTTAAGTTAACACCAATATTAGATTACACACATCAATAGCTAACAAAAAACTGGCTACATCATGTAAACGTTCCTAAGACAGTATTCAACTATAGACCAAAAATGTAATAGTTCATTATTTCATTAGGACTTCCTAATGAAATTATTGAGAGAGAATAATACTGCTGCCATCCCATGGGGCTAGTGGTAAACCTCATGCTTTTAATGGAAGTACGATCCCGTCTAAGAATAGACACCTTGGTAGAGGCTACATTATCCTAGTAGTTATCAAAAGGCCCTTCAACCTAATATCTCACTTACCAGATCATTGGGACCATGGGAAAGTATCTTATGCAAGATAAAATTTCGCTTGACTGGACCGGGAATCGAAGCCAGAAGATCATGATCAACCCTCAGAATCTCTTACTCTATACGAGGCCGGTAGCAATGTATTTTATGATTATATTAATCCTGAACTAATGTTAAGTTTCCTCATTTCAGTTTAATTTAACTTCCAATGGAGAAAAGCCTGTACATTATTATTATTATTATTATTATTATTATTATTATGAAGAACATCGTTACAATATAGCCTAATCACAGTTGTTTTCCTCAAAAGTAGCAACAAGGCTTTTCAAGTAGGCCTATGTTAAATCATTCAAAATATATTACAGCACCTTCTCTATTCAAACATACCCAGTTTACTTCCTGTAAATCAATTTTTGTTATTATTATTATTTTAAAAATCTTATGTGAAACGCATACTTCCCCTATCTCTTCGTATATTATATATGTGGCTTGTTTCTATGTCAATTTTTTTCAAAAATGATATCTATGCATTATTGAGCTCGGCTAGTCTTTATATCTTTCGTAAAATAACAGTGTCGATATATGTTGCTATTAATGGACATAATACAGAAACCTTAGAGGCCAAAGTTGGAAGTTCTCAGCCAAAAATATTACTTCTACAAAGGCTTCAAAGTCAGTTATCTCAAATGCAAGTCTTATGACATTGGCCCATTTAGAACCAAGCCACAGATATTATGTATGACATTGCCTTCATGTTGTAAAAATGAAGAGAATGTCGTTACCACATCTTATCACATTCACGGAGGATACATAACCAAAATAAAATCAGATTAAAGCATGTGATTTTGAGCAAAACGTAATATACAGTTCGTCCTGAGCTCGATGAAATATCATGCTGGAATTCCATCTCTTGACACTGATTTTATTGAAATAAGATAATAATGTTACAGTAGTCGGTGCAAACATTCGTAGCTCTGGAATAATCAGTGAAATGAAAGCAGTAGCGGTCTATGTATTCGCAAACATTGCGAGTAGGCTCAAACAAAGAATCGCGATTGTTTGCTAAAGGATATTGAAAAAATAATAAATATTGTTTCTGAAAATATTACAAAAGGAGTACTTCCCATGTTAACATAAAACATACGCATCGGACCTAATAAAATTTGGCCATTCTTCGATTTGAAGTATGTTCTTCTTTATTAATAAAATAAACAAAGTATCACTGTATGCATTTCAGATTACTGTAAGATTGTTTTATTTGTTGGGATATTTATATTTTCAACGCTTCAATAGCATGTGTGTATTTTCATTGTACTTTGATTAGTAATGCCATTAGATGTATAGTCATCTTCTTGTCATTACCATCTTTGGCGTATCCCGTTCAGAAATGAGCAACATAAGGAAAAGTGGTCCAGACACACAGTGCCTTTAATCTAGGATTATCACTAGCTAAAGTAAAATCACTGTTGTCGACCTAACCTAACTTAAGCTAACCTATAACTAACTGTCACTTGTATAGAAATAGCTGTCACTAACCTATAACTACCTTTCATTTGTCTAGAATTAACTGTCACTAACCTATAGCAACCTATCACTTGCATAGAATTGTCACTAGCCAGTAACTAATTGACACTTGCCTTGAATTAACTGTCACTAACCTGTAACTACTTGTCACTTACCTAGAATTAACTAAATTATCTGCGTGTAATTCCGATATCAGTATAGGATAACACTACCAATATGATGAACGATAACACTGGTAAACAAAAATCAACTTTTTTTTGTGACATGGATAAAACAAGGCATGCCTTACGTAAAATTTCACCAGAAAGCAGAAAATGACCTTGGATTTTCTCTATCACCCACTATTTGTTTGCTACGAATTGTTTCTGTTATGCTGAAATATATTAATATCGGCATGTTCTTAATATTGTTTTTAATTCAAAATTTTATTACAATTTTTTTAGCGATATTTTGTTCTTGCGGCATCTCGGATTAACGTCCAGCAGTAATCAGCAAGCAAACTAGGACTCCATTTGCCTTGGTATCGCTTTTCCATAGTTGCAATGTCCTGGTGGAATTGTTCCCCATGTTCGTCGCTTAGGGTACCCAAATTTTCAGGAAAGAAACCTAGGTGAGCATCCAGAAAGTGAATGGCATGTTACATCCCATTTCGCTGTAGGCATTAGGTAATTGTCACAAGATCTTTGTAATTTTCAGCTTTGACATTTCCAAGAAAATTGGTCACAACTGTTTGAAAAACTTTCCATGCCCTTAGTTCAGCTCGATTCAGCATGTTGTCAAATTCGTCATCTTTCATAACTTCTCGTACTTGTGGTCCCACAAATATGCCTCTTTAACTTTTGCCTCACTAACTCTCGAAAATTTCTGTTTCAGATACAAGAACCCTCTTCCATTCCGATCTAATGCTTTTAAATTAAGTTTAGAAGAATCATTAAATTTAATAGGCGCAAATTGTTTGGTTCATGTTTCTGTCCCAATGCATCAAATAAGTTGTCAACATCCATACAGTATATCAAAATCCCTTCTTGAACGAAATAATGTGTAAGTCCTTTTTGACGTTTTCGAAAGTCACCTTCGAGGAGATTCCATCCCTTTAATCTGGATGCTAGGAGTTATGACTGTGATTTTGCTAGTTTTAAATCTCAAACTAAATCATTCAGTTCAGCTTTTGAAATCAGATGTGGTTTTGTTGAACATTTTGGTGCTTGAAAGTCTGGATCATTGTCGATTTCCTGTGTGAATTGCACAACATCAGCTGGATCACCAGCAGCACATTCTTCTTCGACCAAACGCCACGATTCTGATGGGATGGGATAGGAAGTTCTTCACTATGTTCGACGGGCGTACTTCTTGCATGTAATATACCGCTACACTGCTGATACATACCTTACACAAATGCATACAGTGACTCACAAAACTGTTGCAATGATCGCTGTTTTTTGTTATATTTAAAAAATGCAGTAAAATATTATTTAAAAAAATATGAATGGTTAGGTAGGGTGGAGAAGAATGTCTTCTTTGATTCTATGGCAGCAACAAATGTATTACTCACTGTTCACATTCAGAGTTTATTTAAATTTGTTTTCATTGTTATTGCAACGGTTTTGTGAGTCATATGTTGCATAGTTGCAGAATATAAACGCTTGTTACTAAAAATCCATGGGTGATAGGCAGTTTCTGTTTTCAAATTTGTTATTAGGGTGCCTCAATACTTCAGAAACACCTAAAAATTTCCATGTCACAAAATGTGTATTTAACAGTAATTAATAGATAGCCAATCAGAGTCTTGGAAGGCAAGCTACTGGCCGCGTAAAAGTACGGAGAGCAGGCTATCGAACAAAGTGCGTTCAGAGAGCTATAATGTACCCAGATGCATTGTGCTAAAAATATTATAATTTGGTATTGCTTCACCGAAATATACTTGCCTAATAATATGACTATGAAATTGTGTATTTTTATAGAAGGCTTTGAAATTAACGTAGAAATGATAAAAGTGATACAATATGATACCTCAATTAAAGACCAAATTCTCATCCAAATTGGAAGGTAGCGTTATTGCAGAAAACCTAAATCTAAAATTACCAGCGAAGGAAGTTTTGAAAGAGAATAAAGAAATGAAGGAATCTATGCAGTTCTTCAGTGCAGAAATGAAACCATGAAGAAGGATGTTAAGCTTTTTGTGGAAGGAATCAAAGGAATCAAAGAAAAAGTTGAAGAACAGAAGAAGTATTCCAAGAGAAACAATTTAGAGGTTCAAGGAATTCAGGAATTTCAAAGCGAAGACTTTTACAAAATAGTGACAAAACTAGACAAGGCTATGAATGTTAATTTAGAAAAGTTTCACATAGATGTCGCTCTTAGACTTTCAAGTCCCTAACCAGGGATGCCAGGCCCTATAGTGATTAAATTCTGCAGCAGATGGAAGACGAATGAAGCGATGCTCACAAAAAGTCCCATAAGGACGTCGAATCGTAAGAGTCAGTTTCGTAGTTGTAAGTAGGTAGATATATTACATTAATGCTCATCTAACGCCGAAGAATAAGATGCTTCTATAGAAGGGCGAAGAATTGAGACCGAAATATAAGTTCTTCTGGACTCAAGATTGCAAAATCTCTTCCGTGATACAGAAAACTCACAAATAAAAAAAATGTGAAATGAAACGGACATAAACAACCTAAAATAAATGTCAAAAAATCAATTTAAACAACATTCAAAACAGTTCAAACCAACATTAGCATTCTCCATTTAAATGCTCGCTGTCTACGAAACAAGCTAGAAGAAATATAAATTTTATTTTCTGAGCTTAGTAATTTGGATGTTTTGATACTTGCTGAGTCATGGATGGATATCACATTCAGAGAGTAAATATTAAATAATTGCACAGCAATATCATTTTCATTGGACAGTCAAAATAGGTGAGGGGATAGCAATAGATGTACCTCATAATTGGAATTCAGAATTTGTTGGTAAAATTGAAACTTAAGACCATAATATATTGGTAGTACAAATTGATCAAAGCAATATAAACTCTACTATTGTTGGTATCTGCAATGCGAATCTGAACAACACACCTGTTTTTCACAATTATAACATTTGGGACTAAGGGTTTGAATTATTACTGTATTTAATACACATAACGAACTACCACACAACCAAAATAACATATTAAATTGCAATAAAAATAATAGTAATGATAATAGAGTTCAAATAACCTTTTTTAATTTCCAGTATAGTTTAAATTCTTATATTTAATAAAACATGTTTTATATCATAGGCTATATTGATGACTATTAGGCTATTATTATCTTTGTGAGTAATTTTGCTTCTCTTTGCATTAGCTAATTCTCACAATCAACACATTTGTTTTATGTGCGCTACGTAATTTTTTGTGTCTAAATCTAGGAGTCGTTTGTTAATGTTGGGAAATTTATATTGTGCAATTATGCATGTACTAAAACTACAAGCCTTGCTTTCAATAAGAATAATTAAATGGAAAGTAAAAGCATGTGTGATTTTTATAAAAAATACCGGTTGTTCCGAATCCCTCATAGATACTAATATTATGTAAACAGAGACTGATCATAGTTAAACACAAGCGCTTGTCGATTATATCGTGGGCTTACAAGGAAAAGGTATTAACTCCAAAAATGCAAATATGAGTTATTATTGGTAACAAGTACAACAGATTTATTTATTTTATTTATTTATTTATTCTGGCAGAGCTAAGGCTATTTGGCCTTCTCTTCCGCTCTACCAGTCAAAAAACGACATTACAATTACATAACACAAATACATGTTATAGATAAAGTACTTAATAATTAATACTTAAATACAAAGCACTATCATTGCTATTAAATACATGTAAGCCTAAACACTCTGCAAGTTTGTTATATACCTAATGTATATTTAAGATTAATTTATATATAATTACAATTTTTAGAGTACTATAAAACATTAAATTACAAAAAATAAAAATACTGAAGAAAATAATTAAGATTATAGCATAAGATATTTAAAATTATACTATGGAATACCAAAAAGAAAAACTTAGAGTTACAATAAGTTAAGCAACGGGCTTCAAGTATCAAAAAGAGCTCCAGTTTAGATTTCTAGTTACTAAGATGAAAAAGAAACTAAATTACATTGTTTAGAATTGATATGCTGACTTATCTCTGAAATTTACCAAGAGTTCGACAGCCTCTGACCGTGCGGTGGATGGAATTCATTTGGCGAGCTACTCTTACAGAGAATGAGGATGAATAGGATGTTGACCTGTGTAGAGGGATAGAGAGTACATGGCTATGTTGTGATCGTGTATTAGGGTGTGATGACAGACCTACATTACAAATGAATCGTACGCATATATTATGAACACGTTGCAACCTTTGGGATAAGTTAGAGCTCAAGTCCATAAACAGGACATCACAGTAATCGAAGTGGGGCATGACCAGGGTTTATGTTAGTCTTTTTTTACAGATTGTGCTCTATGCACAAGGAACCAAATCCTACCCCTTACAGTTCCTGAGCAATGAAACTGTCACAAACTCCTAAGTCCATTACACACAGAATGTTTTCAATGAAAAAGAATTAAGTCCACTTTATAACTTTTGCCTGTATACCTAAATGTCAAATATAACATATCTCTACAGGCAGAACGATTTAATTCGGTAACTGATCATGTTGATTGACCGCCTGCGTGGTCTTATGGTTAGCGTCGCTGACTATAGATCCGTAGCCCCGGGTTCGATCCCTGGTACCTCATCGGATTTTTCTTAGGTAGGGAGGACCTACTTGATAGAGAAGTAGCGGCTCCGGTCACGGAAACCACCATTAACGACCGTGGGTGTGGGTGCTGATCACATGCCCCCAATCCTGGCATATGCCTATGGTAGATGACGCAGCGATCGGGTGGTAGGCTAGTACCTTCAGGGATGAAGCGCAACAGAGTTTAGTAGTACAGATCATGTTGATTATCAAGCACTGATTCCAGAACCTGCTGTGCAAGATAGTGCAAGTGATGAGTCTGAAGATGATTGTTAGAGTGTTACTGAACAGTGTTCATGTAGGTTCTGAAAAGTAAAACCATAATTACACACTTTAAAAAGCATTTAATTAACAATTTGGAGGTGCTAAGTTTGTTTTCCGTCTATATATAGCACAATTTTCTTTAATTCCTACCAGTAATAAACATTTTTTTTTTTTTTCATTTTTGGACTTAATGCCTTTTCCCTGTAATCATACTATTTCATTAAATTAGGCCCTAAAATAATTATGGAAACAATTTTGATGTGTTATTTAATTACAAAATGTACAGGTGATTTAATTCATAACCTGATTTCTCATATACATATTTTAAACTTTAAAATTTATTTTTCTCCAAACAACTTTTTTGGAGTTAATACCTTTTCCTTGTAAACCCACGATATAATCGACGCTGCTTTATCCTGAACCTATAAACACTTGCATTGAAATTGATAGCTTGAGATTCAGAACTCGTTACGATCGAATTGAAATAATACTAATCAACTCCAAATAAACAGAAACGAAGCCATTGAAGTCCAGCTGCTAATTGACAAAGCACTGGAACATTGCATTTCCGTAGCCTCGCTTTAGTGCTCAACAAACGTATTAAAGCTGAAGACGTACAAGGCAAGCTCAAGTTAGATGCTTATTCGTTCCACAGAATATGTATGAGCTTCAGCCCTGTTACTACGGAAACGAGATGTTTCATTCAACTTGTGCCGCTCTCCGCCGCTCCGGCATTTTGTCCTCGTTAATGAAATGTTGAACCAGTGTGACGGCAAACATCCATCTTTCTCATGATACGCCTTTCACGTTTTAAAAAATGCAACCTCCGAAAAAAGACCCATAAAGATAGCGATATCCCCCATCGTAATAAATCTGTGTCGATATCATCTTCTCTAACGCAAGTTTATAGACAGCCCTCTTTTGTCGTGAGATGGAAGGCATTTATAGAAAGTTACTGTCACATTTATACTACGAGAATGTATTATGGGAAACGGTTCTTTCTATCCGGTGTCACAAAAGGACACTAATTCATTTATGTGGAATGAAACTTGTCTGAAGAAAGTGAACCTTTTATTGCTACAATTCATTATATGAATATTTTTAATGGATGCAATATTATGTGGCACTCCTCTATACATAGCTTTTAACTGTATGTCTGTGTCAGACGTTTTGTTCTAGAAATTTTATAAATATGTTGTATATAGTAAATGCAGACCTACTAATTCTAGACCTACAAGAAATAAAGAAAAAAGTCAAAATTGCCACAAAGATACGACAAATATAAAACTTGTTAAATGCTAATCATTCTAGCTGATTTTTAAAGATTGTTAACAAATTTTAGTTTGACTCAACTGTTAAATGCAAATTATTCTAGCTGATTTTTAAAGATTGTTAACAAATTTTAGTTTGAATCAAATTGCAGGATTGTTAAGCATTTCACTCTTAGGGAGGCGTATATATGCGTCGCCTAAATTTGCATAAAATCAGATATATAAAATTAGTAGAGGAATGTTATATGTTACAATATGAGGAACTTTATCCAGGCATTATAATTTCCATTCATGGAAACCGACTACACCAATAAAATTTTCTACATTGATTTCTAGCCTATAGACCCGCTGATATCGCTTTACGAAAGTTTGTATTAATCTAATGTAAATAAAGTCAATGTTAATATTTCACGAATTTTAGTAGCTTTACGATCAATTCTTTCAATAAAAATATGAAAATATTTTAACGATTTACGCAACGTTTATAACCCTTCGTATTATTGCAAATAGTTTAAATATTTATGCAGTACGCACATCCTTCCTGTTGTTGCAAATACTTCAATAATTGATGCGGCATTCACATCCTTCCTATTATTGCTAATAATTAATTGAACGATATATACTTTTTTGGAAACTGTTTTCCGACCGTATTTTGCGAGCTTTCTAATTGCTAACTTAATACTCCACGTAAGCGTTAACTTCACGGAATGGTTCATATTCTAAAAATAGTTTTAAAAATTCATTTTTCTTGATATGAAAAATATGTTCTCAGTTCTTATCCGTTCATTAGGTTAATTAATTTACTCTAAATTTGTTAAGAACAGTTCTTCTTCTATATATTAAATAACTAATCATAAAAATATGTTTACCGGTATATTATGTTTACAACAAAAACTTAAAACCCTGCTTTTGGGTGCTGTTAGAATCGTTTATCTCTGTAGGTTATATCGATTAATTATTGGAATACGAGATCTTCATAAAAACCACCCTTGAATCCAAGTGATAGTGTTTGTAATACCTGTACTGTAAACAATATTCAATTGGTAGGTCAATTTGAGTTTTTACGCTACCAGTACCCTTTCAGTAGCTCAGGATTTCACGATTTTTATCACGCATCAAGAGTTGTACTAATATAACATAGTAAAGATTGCGAGATGGGCATCATTCTAATTAGAGTGTCTTTAGAATTTGGTCAGAATTAATTAATCTCTTTCCACTTAATAACTTACCTAATTTAAGATTTCTAAAAATGATTTGAGTTTATCTCTTTGGTTCGTGGATTGTACATCCGCTCAATGTAATGCTGTATTATTAATTTATTACATATTATGTGAATTAAATGCACTGTGCAATTCGGTGTAGCACACGACTTTTGTATGTAGATACTGGTACTTCGGTTAAATGCACAAATGTTCTTGTGAACGTTAATGAAGTAATCCTACAATGCATTTATCTGAAGGCAGGAAACACACATGGTTTCATATCACGACATCTGACGTATGGAGTGAGGTATGAATTGAGATGTTCATGTGTTCACATTGACAGTGACTTGCAGATATATTCTGAGAACAAAGTTTTCAAAGTCGATTCACGTGACATGCTTTGAACCACATTGTAATACACCATGTAGTGGCCTTATGCTTCGTATCAGTTCACATGGAAACAACTTCTAACAGCAAAATGTCAATATAAAGGGCTCAGAAAATTGGGCAAGTGTCCAGACAACTATAATATTTATGAAAATTTGTCCAACTGGATATAGACTAAAAATATATATCAGATAAAAGGCTACAATAAATCACTGCCTCCGTAAACATAGCTCAACAGGCAGCAGTAATAAAGTAGGAGTTGGGACACGTCACAAGACTGTATGGGAATAGAGAGACACGAAGAACGACAACTTGGAACCCCTATGCAGGAAAAAGAAGTAGAGGGAGATCAAGAGTAGATGAGCTGACTCCTTCCGACAACTGGTACGTAGAAACACTTGAAGCAGGGCATCATAATGCAGAAGAAAGTGGAAGAAGCTGGGAAAGCAACTGGAAATGACGAGCATAGAAGTACAACAGCTTAATCCCAAGATATATATATATATATATATATATATATATATATATAGGCCTATATAGGCCTATATGATATAAGTGCGATGTGCAGTGTAATAAGTTTAAGCATTGCTCACCACGTATATAATGAAGACTGGAGGCCATAGCCCTTCAAGAGACACCTAAAGGCTGTTTATTTATTCATTCATTCAATTAACTTTAGTACGTACAACAAGGTAGATTCTACGCAATCACAACCGTTTTAGCGTGGAATGATTTTATTGATAATTTACTATGATTTTTAAAATTCACTTACGTTGTCTCTAACGATCAAAATATTATTGCTTCTTCTGGTGTTTCTAATTTGGAATGACGGAATCCTGTTGAATTATATAGTCTTAGAATTCCCAGTTTGTTGGATTGTTGCTGATTCTTCACAAAATTAATGATCCAATACAGTTGCATTAAAATCGATTACAAACAATATTCTTCCATTTTTTATTTATAACAACAACGTTTTTAAGTCGGTAAGGAAATTTTTGTCTGTTTTTGTCTGATTATCATTCTTAGCCAAATCTAGGGCACATAGAGATCTGAAATTTATAACATAGGTGAACTAAAGGGTGTCCAAATGCACCTCGTAGCAGGAGTTTTAATTTTAGCTTTCATTCTTGAGTTATGAGTGAAAACTGGCAGAAAACTTGCTTATTGCGGTATCGATAAAATATTTACAAAAAATGTAAAATGATTTGCAGATGGCCTTTCTCTGCTGCCATAACAACCGGGAAAGAAAACCATTGCTGAAATAGATTTTCTTCGACATAACGCTTCAATTTCTCAATTTGTTGATTATTTGTTTATAAAGGTAACAGCACACTGATGTCTGATTCTCTTTATACAGGAGAACGGAAGGGATAATGAATCTGGCTTAAATGCGAAAACATTGAACAATTTGTACGAATCTCACTGCGTTTTTTTCCCCAGGGAATTCGAATCCGAGGTCGTTCCTCCTGAACGACGCACTCTGGTCGTAAAATGCACTTCGAACCCGGAATTTTAACTTAAATATTAATGGTTTTAATTGTTAGTGAACGTTTTGCGTGTATTAATAATAAATTATAATGTTTTTTTTTTTTTTTTTTAATCTGGTGATTGAACTAATAACCGCGGGCAAATTCACGGGAACCTGCTAGTGTTATATAAATAAAGCTTTGCGTAACACTGCTCAACTCTGACCTTTATGCAAATCTGCGGTTCTAATTATTCACCGTTCAGTTCAAACATTTACTCCATATATTGAATAAAGGGTAGAATTATAAGTATGCTTTTATGCTTGATGATATTTCTGAACGTGATGAGGCAGTTATAATATAATGTCTTTCTCATGTCAGTTTTATTTGAATAGATTTTCTCTTCTTTTTTGCAATTTTGGAGCAGGAAAGCCAATGAAACTTCACTGCAGCTGGGTTAGTCGAGTAACATACGCATTTTAAATAACGAAGTTAAATTCTTCGTTTAAATTAAAATCTTGCAGATCGAAATCATAGCACAGACCATCAGAGGTATTAAAGAGGAAGTGGATCGTTTATGAACTTATAATACTATTATTATAGTATAGTAATAAATACAACATTAACACGATATTAGTTTACCAGTGAGGTTATTCTAAACAAATATAACAGCTCACAGCTGATGAAAAGTCGCACGATGATTAGGACAAATTTTCTTCTACAGAATAATAATGTAAATTTCTCCTCTAAGATAGAATTAAACTTCTGCCTGTAACTAATACCAGTAAAAGTTTTGGTTAACTTGAAATCTACAATAAAATTAGAATCAGAGTTGGTGTTTCTTCGCTGTCCTGAAGGTGTGCAAACATATTAAGTAGCAATAGCAATAAAGGTGGAAGCCCGGTCACAAAATCACTAATAAGTGTGCCTCACAGTACTGCATATGACATAACTTGTATGTCAGTGAGGTAGACCATTGAGGGTCATCAGTCATAGGAGAGAGGTTCCATCTGGCGCTGTGAAGTGAACTTTGGTGTAGCTTAGTTGGTAGAGCAGTGGCACGGATAGCCAAATGTCTTGGGTTCAAATCCCAATGTCCGAGGATTTTTTCTCCTATAATATTCTCTCTCAGAGACAGTAATCTGTGGTTCATGAATGCATATATATATATATATATATATATATATATATATCCATCTTTAAGGTTAGCTGTACAATAACAGTGGAAGCCCGGTCACAAAAATAATTAATTAGTGTGCCTCACAGTACTGCATATGACATAACTTGTCTGTCAGTGAGGTAGACAATTAAGAATCATCAGTCATAGGAGAAAGAGGCTGTGAAGTGAACTCTGGCTTAGCTTATTTGGTAGAGCAGTGGCACGGATAGCCAAAGGTCTTGGGTTCAAATTCCCATGGTCAGAGGAATTTTTCTCCTATAATATTCTCCTCTGTAGCAAGTCACTAGGATTCTAGATGAATATTTGAAATTACTGGGTACGTTCTTGGGGAGTCGAGTGGTCTCAAAGATAGCGTTCCAAGCTGAACACGCAGATTCGATTCTTGCCCTCAGAAAATTCCCTTTATGGATTATAATACAAGTAACTTGGGAATATAAATTCCCCGTATGAATTTCTTAATTGGCAGTGTTCTTTTTATGTCTCCTTGACAGTGAATCCCATGAAGGTTAAGATTATCTACTTTGAATTGCCATTCTGTGAAAAATATATATTACGGAAGAAAGGAAATCGTACCAGCCTGCCATGAATAAATTCGTTCGAGAATTCCTCCTTTATTTTATCTGAGCTAATATTAGGTCTATTAGAAATTATGTAAATTTTGTATGAGTTTCTTGTATTAGTTAATGAAGCTTCACAAAGCATACGATATCATTCTCGTTATAGAAGTTTCACGTGTATTACACAGTTCTGAACATGATAAATGAGAATGTAGTTTCAGTTCCATAAACGTGAATGTGGTTGGATTTCATCTTTGAATAATATCACAATGAACCTCATATGGGATGGAGGAACTTCTCTAAAACCTTGGTCTGTAGAAACTCCTCGCTAATGCATACTAACGATCTAGTTGCAGACGGTAGGCCAATGATCCACGAGATTGTCTGGGGATCTCAGAATCTGCTTCCAGTGATTTATTGGCTTTAATCCTTCTGGCTGACAAGCCGTTTCCGATGTCGTATGACCTAGCGGTCACATGAAATTCACGAGTTTATACCTTGCTTCTATGTATATATCTGTGAATGTGTGTGTGTGTGTACTTGCAGCTGCTTCTCGTTTTCCTTCATGTGAGTGTCAGCAATTTGATGGATTTATGCATTACACAGGAAGACCATTGTTTCGTAATTAAATTGGATCTATTAGCTGGTTGCTAGTGCAATTGTACGACCTGCGTACCTGGTTAAAATATATATATATTTTTTTTTTGCAGTAAGGAAGACTGGAATGAAATGCACTAATTTTCCCCAGAACTATAAAGCTACTTAAATTAATAAGTAGCGACTATGTCATTAACACCCCTAAGAATTGGCTTGCCGACCACATGGCCCGCATGTCTACCAATGAAGTAAGGCGAAGGTAGGCCATATCCTTTTAAGGGAGTCGTCCAGCGGACTTTTAGTTTTAATTGTACTACTCACTACTTGTGTTATTACCTTACAGTTATATTATAATTTACAATATTATAATTTACAATATTATTATTTTGCTACATACAATTACTATAGACAGTAGTATTAAAAGTGGTAATGGTTGTAATGGCAGTAATAGTAATATTAATCGTTCTATTGCTACTGCATAGTAAAGTATGTGATCTTCTTGAATAAATGTATTTATTCAATTTCTTCTTCGGGATAAATACGTAAGGAACATTTTCCTATTGTGTCCTATGACCATTTCCTAAGAATGGTTCATAAGGATTAAGGGTATATGTACGTGAATTATTTTGAAATCTATGTTTTTTTGTTTATAGCACTAAAAAATTGTGCTGAATTTTCTGCATCCATTGGTATATAGTTTATATAGGTTTAGAAATTATTGGTGCCATTTAAATGGACATTTAAATATGTTTACGTGCTCTGAGCTACTATTCACTATGAACTTAAAATTGAATTTCCCGGTAACTCTTATTTTTCACACATATTGTTAGATAGCTCCACAACTATTAGAGATAGAAGGCTGAAATTTTTTACACTAATTTTACATGCATATATGCATAAAGTAGACTACACTGATGCCCATAGGTATAAAATTGAAGAAAATGTGTCATGAAGTATTGATCAAATTTCAATATATTTTATATGCGATATATAAAAATTAATTGCATTAAAAATACTAACTTTAGCTGTATAAAATTAGTCTACTTTGTAGAAAAATATGTTCATTATATGCATTAAAAAAATAAAACGTGTCAGAGAAACCAGAAAAATGCTATCTCTACAGGAAGTGATAAGTGCTCCTATAAAACATGTAATTTTAAAATAACTTGGTCAATGTTTTATACTTTTATCAGCTAGTTATGTTCTAGTAAGCCTTCTTATAGGATCCTGTAATTTTTGTCCACTTTTGAGTTCATTTTCTTGTAAAATTTTAATATTTTAGAACCTGCATTTTTTTTATATTTTTGTGGTAGTTCACGTACATATACCCTTAACCAAGACTATAAATATACCTGAAAATATATCTCTCAGTCGATTCTTAGCGCAAGTTTTATAATATAACGGTTTATCGGCTGGGGGACCCCTAGAATTTATCTACAAGGAAGCAAATTGTTCAGAAAACAGCCAGCGAAAGCCATGTTTATAATGGACTGCAGATGTTCTATGGTAGGCATACAAGTAAAGCGTATGAGCTCATAATTTTAACTAAAAAACGTTTAAGTTTATGGTATTTTAAAAATGAAAAAGTTATGAAGTTCTGAATGAGCTTGTGTTGGAGGAAAACCGGGAAGAAGACTCTCGACAACTTATTTTTTTTTATCCTTCGGCTTCTCTGAGGGGTGGTCGTGTACTTCTCTTCAGGTTTTGTTAATAACCGCATTTTTCACATACTTAATCAGCAATTCAGCATTTATTATTGCATAATATTATATTAAACATTTAATTGCATGTATGTTAAACATGTACCACATTATATGTTTCTACGCAAGGATATAAATGAAGCAATTAGCACCCTTGGATTTTGGAAACTCAAATAATTTAGGTTGTACTGTAATTTTAAAATGAACTCTCCTATTGGGAAACTAAAACATGTTAAATCGGGAGATGCAATTCTTTGGTTCTAACCGTAACAAAAACTACTTTATTATTTAGCTGTAAAGATTTTCTTGCTATTAGAGGAATGATGGCCTTGTTTAATGTTTCGCATTCGTCTTCAAGTGTATACGAGAAATCATGTGTTGACACTACATGAGATAACTTGCTTCGTTTCTGGTGCTGACATTCGAGTGCACCCACCTCGGCAGGCAGCATCATTACCACAAGTGGGGTTAACAAAATCGTCCTCATGAGATGGATCAGCTTCAGTCTGCTTCCGTTAATTAGAACCTTAACTGTAATTACCGTCATAATCGCTGCCTTGGTGTTGGTATTGTTGTTAATCGTAGTGCTATTAATAGCATTTACAATATCAACACTTAACTGGAATCGTATCTTCCCAGAGGCATGCTAATTTTACTTTAACAATGCCATAGACAGAGAAAATACTTCCGCCTTGAAGCTCGTTGTAGACCTTTTACCAGAATTAGATATTTGGAGATGTGACATGAATAGTGTCAGACCCTTCTAACCAAAATTCAATTGATATTTTGACGGTAGAATTAATGTACTGTAAGTAGCCCACAGGTAAAATAGTGGATGGCTATTTCATCCGCAAGCAGTCTCGGCTCGTGGCTTAAAACGAGGCTATACGTTATATGCAATTTCATATGCCTACATTTAAAATAAATAAAATATATTTTAAGCCTACTTACATAATGTAGAGGGTATAAGTATTATTTATAAACTATTAAAATTAAAATGATTCGACGATGTTCACCTTTTAAGTATAACATAACTTATTATCAGTAGACCTGATTCATTGTCTCTTTCAGAAAAATTGATAAGTATTCTTTTATCTTGCTTAGACTGTAATAAAAGTACAGTTCTACACATTTTTCCACATGCAAGGTTCTGTTGAAGATATTAACGGACTTAACTCTCAACCATGGTTTTTATTCAAGTTTATTGTTCAAGTTCGTCTCTACAAATTCTTAATTAAACCTCAAAGTTCGCGGGTTTAACGTTATTTAGTTATACATAAGTGGAATAGTTTAATGTCTGTATACTTATGGCTCTACCCCATGGATCATTGTTCCCGTATAACAAACATGGAAAGCTGAAAAGTGCATTCCGAACATCACACCTACAAATCCATCTGACGACGATACCATAGGGTACGCGCAAGACGGAACCGGGATGGTCGCATGCCGCAGGCAGCAGGAAGAATGAAGTCGTGTCTTCTTACGAGGGTGAACAAGACGCAGCTTGGATGGTCTCTTGCCAGCCATCTGGTCAGGCCGCAGTTTGCTGGTAGAATGCTAGCCCTCTTTTTTCTTGCGACCAGCCGCTAGCGTGTAGTCTAGATTCAGGCGTTGCACTTGTATACTTACGCAATCGCTACACAAAAAAAGGACTGTTTGTAATCAGCTCAGACCACCAAAATAAATATTGTTACTAATCAATGAAGGGATTGTAGAGATCAGTCATGGCTACAGTCACTGACTTGTATGGTTTATATTCAGTATTTTTGTATAATTTATAGTAACCTAATAATTTTATATTATGTTAATTTTCGTGTTGCGGTGTTAAGTATGTTCGTTTTTATTGTCTTCTTGTGCTCTGAAGACTGAATACATTGGTCACACCAACTCAAGATAACAATAATAATAATAATAATAATAATAATGTTTCTATCCATGCATTGGTTCTTCATCTCAAACCGTTTAAAAGAAACACATTTTCCCTGCCAAAAATCTACTTTTTTGCCGAAAAAGTTTCTACGCCACTTTTTCGGCGAACTTTGTATCCTAGCACCTAAAGTATTAGGTTTACAACGCAAACTTTTAGAAGAAAAGCTGTAGAGCATTAAATTTACTATAAAATACACATTCAATTAAGTAACTCTGTGAAACAGTGAAATACTCTTGTGACATATTTTACATGTAACTAATTTTGATGAAGCTTCCTGTAATGAGTTTAAATTCATAAACTCATTCCCATTGTCTTCTGTGTCTTCAAAACCTTATGAATGATAATATAATAACAAAGAAATGAAAATAAACAAGGAGATAATTCAGAAATTTAATCCATAACATGCGACCTGCCAGTTAGCGACCAGGCTGCGTCTTGCGCATACACACTTCATGCTCGGCGCCTGGCTCAACAGCGTAGCGACCAGGAAGGAGACCAACCAAGCTGTGTCTTGTTCGAACCCATATTAGCCTACAACCAGACCGGCTACGTGATTCATAACAGATTCACAGCTGTCAGATAGGAGAAGCCAACAGACAATGCGCAGTCAAATTTCAATGTAACGTGCCTTCTCTCTGAGTAATGTAGAGGCTGAAGTCAATTCTGCACTCGATACTGTGGTTTCTAGTTATCCCGGAGAGAGCGGTTCAGAATATATTTTCGCCCGTTTTGTTTGCAGAACGGCTCGCATTTGAAGAGAATAAAAGTATTTATTTTTAGTTTTTTCAGTTTGTTTTAGCACGTTAGGGCATAACCGATTAAACCGAAACGCATTACAAAATCCAATGTTTCGGTGGCTCCGAAAACAGGACATGATTTAGTTATTCCTCAGGTTCGCCAGCGACCCCTGGTGATCCCCTAAGGGGATATTCTCAGCGGATTTGTTACCGGGGTGCGCCAGTCCCCTACCTACTTAAACCTAAGGACACACACACACACCCAGTCCTGAACCCGGGGAAGACATTTTTGACTACTTTAAAATCCCCGACCCGCCCGGGAATCGAACCCGGGCCGCCCAGGTGGCTGGCAGTCACGCTACCAGCTCACCCACGGCAGCGGACCAGGACATGTAGGATGACCCAAAACGATTCCGGAATTGTTCCCAACAATCGGTTCATGATGGCTGCTCGAAGCTCGTTCGTGCTGTTCTCCAGGGCGGGTTCCGAAGTCGAAACTGCATGGAAATTCCGACTCTTCCACCAATCCTTCCGTGGGACGTTCTTGACGTTCACGGTCCTGTGCGAGGTCATAAATCAGAATCTAAATCTTAAATGACTCGTCAGTAATGGCTCTAAGTTTGACAACCCTGAATGCAATGAGGGGCTTCTTCACCCCACATGTTTTCAGTGAGGTACACTACAACCAAGAAGAAGTAACTGGTGTGGAAAGTATTAAGAAACACAAATTTCATTAGTACGACGAATAAGCATTTCATTTCCATACACTGTTCCAAAATTTGTTGAGCAAATCACAGATTTATACCCATTGTAATATTGAAAGTCTATTCATACTTTTTCGCATTATTCTTTCTTCGTTGGGTAGCAATGTTTGTAACCACACCAGTAATAACCAATAAAAGTCACGTCACTTCCTCTGCCCAAATAACAGTTTTGCCGTTATGTAAATTGGTTTTAAAAATGGAGAGAATATAGTCACCGCATCCCCAAATGATATACAGCCAATATAAAATCTGATTAATGCACCCGCGTAACTTTCATCGCCCTAAGTATGCGCAATAGATCTTTCTTACTTCACATTCTGATATAGAATAAGAGGCTGTATTGCAAAGAGCGCGTATTCAGTAATTTTAACCTAATGTGAAGCTTTATTGTTCACCAGGCTACTGAGTTTCTACAAACAGTTGTGGCTTATAACTATATTTCAGGTAATTTTTAGGGGAAATTTTTCAATTAAAAGATTTAGCTCTTAGTACAAGCATGTCTTGTACAACACTTTATAACAAAATCGCTAGAGCCGTTTGATAGGAAATTGCGAAAAATTAAATTATCTTCTTATAAGTGTCATTCAAAATAAGAGAAAATCGCCACCAATCTTCGTGTCACATACCCAGAAGGTACATAACCGAAATACAAAATTTTGTTTTCATAAGATTTTTCGTTCCGGAGCTTGTCTGTTCATAGATAGACACACACACATACACACGGACACACACACACGCATGTTTCTGAAAATAGTATTTTTGGATTCAGGGACCTCAAAACACATTTTTGACATCGCAGAAGTATTATATTTAAATTTTTTCTTCAATTGCGTCTTATACAGCGGAAATACATTTTTCTATAAATATTCTATATTGGAGAGAAGAAGAAACTTTTCGATTGTATCACTTAATACACATTGTGTGTACAGAGTAGAAGTAATTTAACAATGCAGATTTAAGGGGGTCAATTAACATGAAAACCTATTTTTTTGTTATTAAGTCTGTTATTGTCTAATGAGACAATCCGCATATTGGCAACAGGTACGAAAACCGCCCTTTTTTCGGTGTCAGTTACTTCCCTGTCACTACCTTCACTCTGAAGACACGCCCACTATGTAACCCTTGAAGTTATCATACTTCAAGAAGTATGTGGTTCATGAATTAATATTTGTATTTAATGTGCAGGAAATCTGGAAGTTTGTAGAAAAACTATAAGGAAAATGTTTTCCCTGTTCTTTAAGTTACTCCCATTCTTTATAATAGTTATAAGCAGGGCCCAAATTTGAAGGTTTTAGCCTATTTTTCCCCCAGCTTCCTGATTAGAGCATTTTAAAAGTTTTTTTTTCGTTTCATGCCCCTTGCTTCCGAATATATGAATCTTAAAGAACCTAAAAATGTCTAGATCGGACTGAAGGGTCTAAAAGAAATTAAGGAGGACTTTTGCTGAAAACTAGGGGCTAAAGAAGACTTTTGCAGAAAAACACGATTTTGAAATGGATTTTCCAATTAATGCAAAGGAAAATAAATATGTGAATTTCTGCATTTTAAGAAAAAAACATAATAAAATTTTGGCACTGAAATTAACAATGTATGTTGTTTTGTCCCTTGCCTTTGTAACTAGAAAATGTGCCATTTCGCCATCGGAGGAAATGAAACTTGAGCCGTTTGCAATACTTGGAAATCTGAAAATAACCCATTGTCGTTTCAACTTTCAAATATCAAGTTGCCCACCGACGACAGAAAAGTGTATCAAAGGAACAAATTCGTGACACTCCAGTCTACTTATTTTTGTAGGTTGGAAGTAAGTTGTGTTGTGTATTCATGGTGTATTCACCCTTATTGTGCTAAGATGGTTTGATATGCCTAAACAGAAATCTTCAAAAATAGGACTTTTCCGGCAGTGGATTAAAGAAGACCCCAATTTCACATCTGATGGTCAGGTAATTTTCTCCCAAGCCTGTCAAAAACAAATAAGCAAAAATGGCTATCTATCATTTTATCTACCAGACTTCTTCCTTCGAATTTTGAAATCGAAATTTAAAATACTTTTACTATGGTGGTACAAGTTTAATAACAAGCTGTGAATATCCGGGCTGCGCATCGACCATGCCTTTAGCTTTAGTGCTTGCGACACTTGCTTCTGCTTATGTTTCTGCGCATATTGGTTTTAACTTGTCTCGCTATAACATGCATATGCGATTCAAATTAAGTTGACATTTCTCATGAACACATTATTTTTTAATTATTGCCATCTTCTTAGTGTTCGTTCATTAAAATACTATAAAAATAAATAATAATTCTAAAAAAACTAATATCATTTTTGGGACATATGTTACGGACACCAGAAAATAGAATTAGAAGAGAAATAATAGAAAAATTATGGAAGAGTAAAAGTAAGAAAAATATAAGATGGATTACAGAACTTAAGGAAGATATGGCAGAGCTACGTATTGCAATACAGGATTTAATATACAAGACATACACACTCAGGATATTGAAAGACAAACACACAACACTACAGATGAAAATCAACAAACAGAGAATAGGAAGAGTAGTTCCAGAAGCACAAAGAAAATTATAGATGAAGAAGTACTGGGCTGACAAAAAGAAGAAAAACCTCAACCAGAAATCTGACTAAAGTGGTCCTATGAAGGCTAAAAAATTAAAATTAAATTAAAGGGTAAATATCTCAATTGTTTATACTATTTTTCAAGTGCAGATATAAGGAACAGTTACTCGTGTATTTTCTTTTAAAAAAAGATAGCTGTGTCAAAATTATAATACAGTATTCGGTGTTAATATCAGTGTTTTATTAAGACGGCTAAAATCGTATGTTTAAACCCTAAAAAGGGCTATTTCCACGAAAATAAAAGGCACCTTTCATAAAAGCGTAAAAATCCGGGCCCTAGTTATAAGTCCCATGGAAGTCTTAAATTTTAAAAGCATTTAATTGACATTAATTGTTGTGTATTTTTTTCTATAGTAATGTGAATTTAATTATTTCTGCGTACTACTCTGCGGCTTGCTTAGTGTATTTCAAGTACCCGCTGCATATTCTCTTGGGTCGGAAATATAAAATATGAAATTTTAACTTTAGACTTAATAATTAACATCCGCAATGCTGAGGAAGCTGTACTCTTCACCGGATGTAGTAAGGGTAATTAAATCGCGGAGGAAGAAATTGCCTGGACATGTGCGCGTGGGGGAGGAAAGACATATCTCAAAAGTATTGACTGGGAGACCCAAAGGGAAAAGACCACCTGGAAGACCTAGACGTAGGTGGAAGGACAATATTAGGATAGATTTAAGGGAAGTCGGATTTGCGAGGGATGATTGGAAAGAGTTAGTACAGAATAGGGTTGAATAACGGACTCAGGTAAGGGCGGCAATGAACCTCCGGGTAAAATAAAATAGATAATATTACATTAGCCTCCTGAAGAATTGTCTATATTTCCATTGAGTAAGTAAGTACCGTATGTTTAAAACAAAATTACAGAAATTAGTGGAATACAAATTGTGATGGGAAAATATTTACATCTTTCTGTGTAAAAAGAAAATAGGTTTACTTATCGAAGACTCATTCAAGAATTGTGATTTAAAATCTATTTACAATTTGTAAAATCCTCTCATCCAGTCTAGAGAGAATATATGTTATTTTATTTTTAACAATGAAATTATACTCAACACAGGGTACAAAAAATCTAATTGCATCTGATTTAAATTATTATCGTATTATACGTTAATGCTTCAGTCCGGCAAAACTTAATCGCAAAGCAATGCCTCTTCGTTGGAAATTGGAATCTGGTTTGACAAGTATTGAAACGCAGTTCAGCTTGAGCGAGAAATTCGAAGAACACAATTCCTTTATAATTAGCTTGCTTAACTTAATACAAGGAGCCTCAGCACCCATTGTGTCTTAATTAAACCGATTAAAGACTTATTGTTCTGCGACGAATTTTATTTTCCTGCGTAATTAAAATCTTTTATGCCAGATCTAGAATCTGTTGACTGCTACACTTACAAAGGAATTCAATAAGTCACTCATTGGAATAGTAGACGTGATCAAATGTTTAAAGAGCCTCAGAGACAAGCTCTCCCTTGAGTCAGTGCCTATTTTAATGTTATATGAGTCTACTTATTTGATAATATCATTTCTGTGTATTTCAGTATTTTAAGAAAATATCGAGAAAGAAGTCAGGTTTGTAAAAAAAAAGTCTTCATCTTTAGGAGAGGTGTAAAAAATCAGTGTTCATTTAACCTGAAAACCACCCTCGGAAGATTTTTTTTTCTTTTGTGTGAAATGGTTGGGATAATTTCAGATAATTCCAATTAGCGGATAATGCCCACTTGTAAAAGGACAGCGTCCAACTAATCTTATGCAGAACTTAGAAGATTGGCTTAAATGAGAACAGCTCTCTAGTGGCAGGACACTATAATCAGGAAGCAGGTTTAGTGACCACACTGGGAAAAGGAAAGTGCGGATCCTACTACACTTTAATTAGGCTAGGAGTTGCTCGTATAAGCAAAAGAAGAGAGAGACGGGAGTCGATTCAGCCGACCTTCTATCACTGCCGTCTCTAATAAGTCATGTATCAGTGAGTAAGTGAAATAGTTTATACTACCATTGATAAGAAATACAGAAAACAAAATATGTTTATTTTTTCATATCATTATTGTTTTATTCATTTCAAATTACAAAAATGAAGATACAAATTTTCTACTGTGAAAAATAGATTAAATAATTATTTAGTTATATAATATAATATAAATATACTAAATGTGAAATAATGTAAGTAATGATGTGTAATAATAAATAAATAATGAATAATAAAAAATACAATATTAAGAAATACACCCGAATGAGGAAGACTGCTCGTGCTCGGGTGCAAGTCCAAAGAGAGCAGACTGAGAAAAGGAGGAGAGACAAAGAACAAAGTGAAAAAATAAAATAAAAATGTGATGTAACTTATGTAAAATAAGACAAAAATTATAAAAACAAATTAAATAATTTTTAAAATAAATGCCTCGGTGATGGCTAACAATAAATTATAGATAATTTTGATTTAGGAATAACCTGTTTCATGTGACAAATTAGAATTTTTTCAGTTATCTGCATTAAATCAACACATTCTTAACTGTTGCAAAACATTAAAAAACCTTTTCATAAAACGAATGAATGTTTTATTTGACATAGAGTACCGTATGTTACAATGCTACAGTCATAGTCAAACACTTCAAGGTTCAGTTAAATGTTATAATAGACTATGGTGTATAAGTTACAATAGATGTTCAGTAAGACCAAGAAAGTTAATTAAAAGTGTATTAAAAGTATGTTATCGGATTGTATTGTCAAAAGTTTGGAATGTGTTTATTTAACCCAGGCATGCGTCATTGATAGAAGACAAAAAATGGTTTATAGCCGCAGTTGTTTAGTAAGTTTTCTAAGAGCATAGAATTTCATAATTAAAGTAAGCTTTACATTATGCTTTTGAAATGACGTAATCATAATTTAGTATATTTTTCCAGTAATTTCCCAGTCCAGCAACGGAATCGTACCGCATTATCTTTACATACGCTAAACTAAACAAGTGTAGAGGGAATAAAACACTTCCTGTAAATCAGACAACATAGTCTATGAACTGAGTCAGTTGTAAGAACATTGTTGTTATATGAACTTGTTAAGAACTCCGAAATGTGTAGTTTTTCTTGGTTTAGTTGTTTTAGACCCATTTTTTTCAAATTCAATTAAACTTGGCTAAAATTAAACCACATTAACTTGGGAGTTTAGTTTAAACGAGCTTCCATTTTCTCCATAAATTTCTGGCGGTCATTTAGTTTGAACTACCAATGACAGTTTAGCCAACTATGAGGACTGGAACAGGCCAATTAGAACCAAGGACAAGATGGTGCGCAAGTTAATTCAATATGTCGGCTGTTTGTGGAAGCTGGAGAATATTTTATTTTTATTATGTTCTAAATGAAAAATGTGTTAATTGTGTGACCTGAGTTGGAAATTATAGTGTATAAGTTAGTAAAATTATGTTTACACATGTGTAGAGTTGTCTAATGTCATTTATTCCGTTGTTTTATTGATTTTTATGGAAAGCATTCTTCGTTCTCTGTTTTCTTGCTAATTTGTTCGAAAATGAAAATCCATCTTTAGAAAGCCGCGTCACGTGAAATCTGTATTGTATTGTGATTCTGAAATATGTAGATTACTTCTATATTATAATACTGTAGGAATAATATATTTGAATAAGTAGAAGTTTATACTCTTGTTGTAAAATGCGGTATGAAATCCCCATAATATCGTTAACAAATCATTCTATTAGAATGTCAAGAAAACGTTCTTCTTCATATCAGTCACTTTCAATTAGAAAAACGAGCGTTTTGTTGAGAAAAATAAGGACGCCAAATTCATACAGAAAGGCTTGTTGGAAGACTTGATCAAATTATTCCGAAAATTCTATCTTATCCATATGTCAATCAAATTGCATGAAGATTACAGGCATTCGACATACTCGTAGAATCGTCAGACTCAAGAACAGAAAGCTCACTTGAATTCACATCCTGAATTCTGCCATCTCGAAAATCAGAAGCTGCATCACTGGTTTGTCTGAATAGAATTAAGTCACTTAGCAGATGATACTTCTTGACACAATATTGAAGAAATCCTTCAATATTCAATCCATTCTAGGATTTTACAAACTCAGAATACGAACGTAACTTATATTCAGACGTATCGGTGTGATCACTGTACAGAGATACAACAGATAATCAAAATCAGGTATTAATCTTTTCTTTTCTGCCAACTACAGGAATAAATCCCAATTACAGTTGGCGTAGTTTCGCCAATACGTGTTGTACAATATAAAAATACAATACAATATATGAATGAATGTGTGAGGATAAAGAAGAAAATACATAAATGATTTATAATAACTACAATTATTTTAACAAGACTATCTAAATACTAAGCCAAATCATATGGAATACATAACATTTTATGTAGATGTCCAATGTACTGATTTAATGATAAGTCAAAATCCAATAGAGCTTTTTTTAAGCGATAGAGAATTATATTGTTTACACATTTGAATGAAAGATGAACATTCTAACATTTTTTACTTAATTACAGGAATATATAACAATTCCCTACTCCTTAAATTTAATTGTACTACATTAAATTTATCCCCTCAAGGGTTATTTTTACCAAAGCGTTCGAAATTGAAATTTAATTCATACTGTGTTCGGAAGAGTGGTCTTAAAAATAAAGAAAGTTTATATTGTTAAATAAAATATGCTAATTTTGCCCCACGGTTAAATTGTTTAACAATAGAAAATTCAGTTATTAAAAGTACGCAGTAAAATAAATATAGATTTCTCGGGTGCTGTAAAGTGGGTAGATTTCCGAGAAATCATGTCGCTTTATCCCGAAAAATATTCTATTGCAAATATGCACACTCTATTCAATTCCAGCTAGTTCAAATTATAATTTCAATTCTTCAAATAAAATAATGTAAAGTAAAATTGTGGGCTGCAAAATGCGAGGTAGCGTCCACAAATATCACAAAGGAATTCCATGTGAACACAAATTAGAGTATTACAATTCAGACAGCCCTCAAACATTCGCTCATATATTGTATACAGGAATTCCATTACGTTAAATAGTATAACTTGGCCATTAGGTATGCAAATACGTTCATTTTAAACCAGATAATGCCTTTACTATTACTTTTGTTTTTGATGCCATGAACTGTGTTTGTTACAGAGCCCATAACGATCATCGTGGGGGAGCCTGACATGTATATTTACAAAGGCAGCACAATCAACCTGACATGTGTGGTGAAGCACAGTCCGGAGCCTCCTCCCTCAATCTACTGGACTCACAACTCACAGGTAGGGTGTCAACATCTCCATCGTCTCTAGAAATTAATTTATCTCCCACTGTGCTGCAGAAATTGCATAGAACAGAGCGATTAGATATTACTAAGACTTTCGTTAAGCCATCATATTCGTATGTCACTTATTTTGTGAAAGATAAGTAGGCCTAAAGGTACGCCATAGATGTTGTATTTTGTGCCTATTAGCCATATAAAATCATGTATCAGTATGTTGCATTTTTTTTATTTTTTATTTATTTATTTATTCTTTTTCTTGCACTGCAAGTGGGTCAACAACCCGGTTGCAGTGGTGCAATAAATACCAGCCACACATATATACAAAAATGACACACTATACATACAGTTACACATTAAATTTCACATTAAATACATATACATTACACATTAAATAAATACTAGCCATACATATATACAAAAATGACACACTTTACATACAGTTACACATTAAATATCACAACAGCTATCCACATACCTGATAATTTAAAAAATATATATTTTCATTTAAAACTGTAGCATATAAAAATTTCATAATGAGAATATTATAGAAAAAATGTATATATTATACATTATCATATACCCTATTCAATATATTTTTAAAAATTTTGCCGTTAGCAGGAAACGTATATTAACTACTCTATATTAACTATAAGCTATATTAACTCTTGGCATAAGTATATTTATTTTATTTTTCTGCATTTTTGGATTTCGTTTCATTTGTGTGATAGTCTAAGAAGACTATTGTCTGTTTTACTTCAAGACGTAAATTGTCTTCCCTTCCTTTCACAGCACGATGCAGTTCTCTTCCTTCCCACTTTCATTCTATAGTTAGCTATTATACTTTTATGTATTGTTAACCAATTCTTCTTCAAACGACGCTCATGTGTTATCAAAAATACGTTCGCGTGTATAACCTACTTTTATAGTAAACTTATCGGTCACAAAATTAAGAGCATCGTAACAACCTTGGATAAAGGAATATTTGAATTGTATATGAAATGGAAGAGTAGATTTAGGCCTACTATGAAAATATAGAATTGGCGGAACAGATCAATGAAGCTACTAAAACCATGGCTTCAAGATACAATAGGCAGACACAGAACCAATATATTCATGCTGAGTGAGCTTGAGTGAAATAGTCTGTACGGCAGGCTTTCTACTCCTAGGTTCTCGTGTATAATATTAAAATTATCGCAAGCGGAATTTATATATATATATATATATATATATAATTATTTATATTTATATAATTATTTATATATATATATATATACACACACACACAATTGAAGGGATGTCAAAGGCGTTCTATGAACTTTGGCTAAAGAATGAAGGTCTGCCAACACGGGATAGCCTATTTGATTTATACGTGTGGTTTGGTAAAGAAAGAGGGCTGGATAAGGATAAAATATTAGATGACCTAAGAACATTGGGGTATTATTTCCACAATATCAGAGAAGAAAGACTCCACAAGCAGTGGCGTAGCAAGCTTAGGTGGTACCCAGTGCGGAAAATTTCTTGTCACCCCCCCCCCCCAATTTAAATTATGAAAAGATGGAACAGTTCCAAGTGTTATTTTTTGGATACTCAAAGGTAATCCCACGAGAGTTTAAGAGTTCATCGGTAGATGCAGCTGCAACGGATTTATTTTATGTAACTCGTAAACTCAACGGATTATACAAAATTAGTAATAATTACTTTGTTATATAAAAACAAAACTAAGCTCCGAAATCATGGCATACTATGAATCAACCATCCATAAAGCGATTCGAGTTACCATGTTGTCGCCATGTTGTAACTAGTGCTACCAATGGTGCATATAAGACATAGTTAACCTAATTCAGCCAATTTTTTTTAGGATTAAGGAGACATACATATCAAGCACATTATGCTGTACGTTGTACATTGTAGCCTACTGTTAAACGACAATAAATGCTATTATTAATAATATTATTAATAATAATAGTAATAATAATAATATTATACATTGTTTTCGTGAGCGACATATTCACGAATTGTGGGTGTTACCATTAATAAAGCTAACATCTTTTGTTTCACACATTTCTAGGCCAAAATAAACTCCCGAAATTGTGCAAAGTTATATTTTTGGAATGATTTTTTTTTATGTTTTCCAAGCGAAATCTCGAATTTTGGAAAGATGAATTTTGATAAAAGAAGAAAATTTTGTATTTATGTCAGGTACCTTTCAAAATGTGAACCGAATATTGGAGACGAGTTTTCCTTATTTTTACATAAAGAAAGTTTTCTTGAAAACGGCTCTAATGTTTTTCCTTAAATTTTGCCCGTGGGTTGCTTATACTAAGAGCTAAATCTTTTATTTGAAACGCTTTTTCGAGATAATTCTCTGAAGGGTAGTTATAAGCCACACACTCTGAATACGCGCTCTTTGCATTACGGCCTCTTGCAACGGAAAATTGTACGAAAACAAAATTTTGTATTTGTGTTAGGTACTTTTTGGGGATGTGACACGAATATTGGCGACGACTTGCTAACTTTTATTTGGGCAGAGGAAGTTATGTGAATTATACATCAGATTTTTTTTTAGGTTGATCCTAATAAATTTCATAAACAAGTAATGTAACTATTTTAGGGAACTGTATTATTAATAATCTATTCTTAAATATGCGCACATACCAGTTCAAAATCTAGATTACCGGAGACTTCGGATTCAACTCACATTCGAAGTTTTTTTCCATCAAAGTCATGACTGCCGCAGCGGGTAGAATTATTGGTTGCGGCTTGAGTGATATAAAATATCACCGTTTGTTGAAGTCTAATTTAAATTAATAAAACTGCAGAGACAAGCATCGGCAGAAATAAACATCCCTCACCCCTAACCATAATATTATTGTTCGTATCAATTCAGCCGCGTTTTATTACCTTTGTTGACTGCATTTAAAAATAAAAGAAGTTTCAACACGCATGTTGACTTGTAGAAAGTTGTTAAGCTTATTTAATTGTTTTTTAAATAATATTATTATTTTCTTTAAATTTCCTTAAGCGATTTTTTACTTGCAAAGACATATTTTTACTTTGTCACCCCCCAGGTGAAGACACCCGGGGCGGCCCGCACCCCCCGCACCCCCCTTCCTACGCCACTGTCCACAAGGAAAGAGTAAGAAGAAACTACAAGTTATGAAAGATAAGGATAGGCACTATTAATGTTAATGTTAATTGTAGTGGGACACTGGAGCAATATTTTGTTGGCTCATTAGTTGATGTATATGTTGTTTGTGAACCTCTGAATATTTAATAAATTAAATTATTAATAATAATAATATATATATTTAAGTAAACGTAACTTATTATTGATTTGCTGCTCTCAAGGTTTCAAAATTGATTGATCCGCATTCGATATTATTCGATACTACAATATAGTTATGATTAAATTCTGTGCTTCAGAATATATGTTATGACACTGCAACGTCACATGTAATAAGCGTATTGTAGTGTGGTCGAATAAGCATATTCATCTATTATTTAATTTAATTACGAGTATAAGTCAATAAGTATCCGCATTTATTGTTCAATCTTTTGTAGGCTGGCTGTACCGCTTTGTGCTTGCACATTTTGTTATGTTGTCCATTGCTCTCCGCTTGGAATATTTGTCCGTTATGACTCCACTGGGTGTTGCGCGCTTTTGCACATTAAATATGACTGCACCGCTCAGCGTTTGCACCAAAGAACAACAGCGTGCAGTGATCCGTTTTTGTCCTCTGACGGTGTCTCGGGAGCCGAAATCCATCGAAGAAGTCGTACCGGAAAGTCAATAACTCTCTTTTTTTAAATTTATTGCAACAATAATATCATTTTTCAACATAGTCCCCTTGCTTCTCAATGTACTTGATGCATCACTGCACAAGCTTCCTGATGCACTCAGTAAAAAAATCGGCTGAGTAGCAAGCCACGTATGCACTGCTTCCTTCAGTTCAGTATGCTGTTATTCCTTGGTGCAAACTCTGAGCAGTGCAGTCATATTTAATGTGCAAAAGCGCAACTCTCACAGGAGTCATAACGGTCAAACATTCCACAAACGGAGATAAATGGACAATATGTCGACTTGCGTGATCACAAAGCGGTACAGCCAACCTACAAAAGATCAAGCAAAAAGTGCGGATACTTATAGACTTGCCCTTGTACTTTGCATTTGAGGCTTCCTGTAATTACGGAATCAATCGTGTTAGACTCATTGTTTACGAAATATAAGAAAATCTGTCATTTGAGAATTTAGTGATAATTTAGTTGACGCTTACCACCGTTCTAAAATGTTAATACTCGTTGCATGTTATTCAGTACAACATCAATAAAATCGTTCACGTAAAATATAGTTCCAGTATCTGTTAATTAATATTGGTTTAAAAGAATTAAAATGATTTTACAAGAGTTTCTAAAACTGTTCTTTCTTAGATCTTAATAGAGGAAATTTTATTGTCCTTTTGATATTTTGAAGGTGTTAATTTTTGTGAAGATGTTTCGAAGGAATTTGGATCATTTCGTTCATCACTAAATTATTATAAATATTCCCATTTGTTCCCCGTTAAGGTATAACCATAGCTGCAAATGTTTTATAATAATATAATGTGCCCATGCTTCTTCTTTTCATTTAACCTGCAACTTTGGTCTATCCAGTCCCTTCTTTATCACCTGAAACAAAACTTCTAGGATTTTAAATGTAAATAATTTCATGAAAGAGCGTAGTATTGAACCAAAATAAATCTTCAATCATCCTAAAGACTCTAAAAAAACATTCTTTGCCTCGCAACGTACAATTTTCATCAGACATTTACATAATAACTTCTTCCTTGTCGACAGTCCTTAAGACTTCGATTAGATCCGGAGTGAAAGCCAATTACCTCGTTTCTCCAAGACTTCTACCTAGTCATAAAATATAGAAATCCGGTTTCCGCCGACGAGCAAAACGAAAGCAGACATACAGCCAGAAATTGCATTCGCAAAATATTTTCCGAGAAAATTAAATAACAGTTGTATTAGGATTTATCCTTTTTTATTTGGTTGAGCACTCCAGTAAAGAAGATTGCACAACGAGCGTTACTCTTTGTATACATTTTTATACAAGATCATAACGATAAATTTACGTCCTTTCCTGGTGAAGAATGGAATTTTCAAACACTTTATCCCACTTTAACATTTATTACCACCGGTAGTAAATGATCATTCTCATTATCATCACTACTACAGTACGTACTTCTGCATTATGCAGTAATGTTAATACAGTATTAGCATTATTACTATTGAATTAGTGATGCGGTAACAATAAAAATATAATACCTAGTATAATAGTCCTATATATGAAATTATTAACTGGCTAACTCATTTTACATTCACTCACTAGTATCTGGGAATGTCTTGATATGACTTCTGGCGATACTGTAATGGAATTTTTTCATTAACAGCAGGTGCTGAATTTGACATTCCTTTTTAATATAAATTTTCAGAACGTGTCTTCTTCTGATTATTCCGATAACAAGACAACATTAATGAACTGTGGATTCTTGGACTCTAGATTAGTGATGATAGCTAGCACGCGGGCCTCATGTGGCTCATGAAATATTATTTTAGGCCCACATTTAACCTACTATTCCTACCTTATCTTACACAACATGAAAATAACTTAGCCTCACACTCCAAGGGGGAAACAAAAATTTTTCAGAGTTACATTTTCATCTTGATGGTTTCATAAATTACCTGAGATATTGAAATCAACTTCTGCAACAAGAAGCCTGATATATTTTCTGTCGTTTAAATAAGTGATAGAAGAAATTTGTCTTGTCTTGCACTTAACTCCTAGACAAGTTTTCAGAACAATTTGAAAATCTATTTAACGTTTTTTAAAGGATGATGCCACAACTAACATTGTTTTTATAATCGAATTAAGTGTGAAGTTGCACATCAAGACGCAAAAATATGACTATCAGGATGCAATTCATTAGAATAAATCTCATATTTATTGTTATTTCAAAAATATTGACTGTCTAAAAATAGTGTATGATACAGGTGGTATAATGATTTTATTTTGCTCGTGGGGTTTTTTGTAAAATAAAATTTCTCTTTTATCAGTTGCATCATAATAACTAATTTAACTCTTCCCTAGTCGACCCTACTAAAGAAATGAGGACTCAGTTGAATGAGTATATAACACTCTCATATAACTGAGTCTTCCTAATTGGAGGTTGATCCAATAAACTAAGGGTAGTAAATGTCCGGCTAATGTTTCACTAAACCGCGATTAATATCTACAGTGAAAACACTTGCGTTAATCCCTTGTAATTAATATCTCAAGAATGTATAGCTTAGCTTGATTGGATGTTGGTGCTAAATCGCTGGCTGCATATCTACTTGGGGTGTGTAAGCTCGTCCATGTCTATCGAAGCGCTTATGCATGAATTCGGTAATTAGCAAGTGTACCAAAGAGATCCTGCTGGAAACATCTATTACAGGATAATTTAACGACAGTTTCCATCTGAATTGACCGCACATTCATAGAACAGAACATCATGAGTTCTGTACCCATCGACAAGGGTTGTCTACAGCTGCGAGATAATCAAAATTCAATTCTCTGGTTGATCTGCCTCTATCCCCGCACTTCTTGAGCATTACAAGTCTTGTCGCAGCAATTGAAATGATTACTTCATACTCTTTATGGTATTTAAATCTAATAGAAAACCTATTATAACACCATATTTTGTTATTAATTTGAACTGTAATAAGTATACGTCTGTAACGAGTTGACTTAATAGGCCTCTCTGTCCATATCATTTTCACAAATTCGGTAATTATTTTTCATACGGTCCATGTGAACCCGTTCGAATGTATTTGGTGATGGGAAAAATATTCTTTTTCTACTTCCAAAACAAGGTTGAGCCGATGGACCGTTCCAGGCTCATTATTAAATCCATGTTGATCACTCCATCTTCTCCGAGGTCTTTTTAATGGCCCCTCGTTCCGTACGGCTTATGTAATAAAGCTTGCTGAGGGAATCTGCAAAGTGGCATTCTTATTATATGTTCTTTCCTTTTTTTAAATTACGTATTTCCTCCGCTATATTCATTTTCCCAACTGGGCACAAACATCTTGATTTTTGACTCTATCCCTTCTTGTTCTTCCTATCAGTAATCTCATAAAATACATATGAGATGCCTCTAAACGTCGCCGATATGAGCTCTTAAGTCTCATGTTTCGCTACCATACTTCAAAGTTGGTTTGGAGACATATTACATAATTTTATTTCCACTCTCATGTTTCTTACCAAAATACTTTTTTATAGATCCATTTGTATGTATGTATTTGGCCCCTTAAGGGGGAAGGCGGGTTGGGACGACCCTAAGCACTTCAGCCTTGCGGCCCATTGTGCCAGCCTCCGGAATTTAATGAGGTGCAAGCCCAACGGTCCCTCGTCAACAGACCCCACCGCGAGCCCCCACGGAACTCCCCTAATTCCAACAGATACCTCTACCATGCCACGTGTGCCGCTGCCTCGGTACCTCTTATAGAGCCCACAGCAGGTGCTGGGGCGAGGGTAAACCGGAAACCGGGAAAGGAAACGGGATGATTATGAGGGGGAGTTTGAAGATGAAATGGAGAGTGTTGGTGGAATGAGAGGGGGAAACGGGAGGATCCCCGAGAAAAACCACCAAAGGTCACGGCTTTGTCCACCACGAATGACACGCCCGCCGGGCCCGGGGATTGAACCTGGGACCACTAACATGCCAGACCCACGCGCTAAGCATGAGCCACCGTGACGGCTAGATCCATTTAATTCATCATATTTTGTAATATTTACTTCCAGGTTTATATGTTCTATACTTATTATACACCCTAAATATACAAACGATGATACCTGTTCTATGAGTTCATTTTCTATTATTTTTTTTTACTCTTCTTTGATTCCTTCCCGACATAACCATTGACTTTGTTTCTCCAGATGATATTTTCATGTCAAATTCTTTTGCCGCAGAATTTAACCAGACCTTTGCAGATATTCTTCTGATTCTGCCAAGAATACTTGGTCATCAGCGAACAGGGTTGTTTTAATATGTTATAGCTTTAGGGTTTAATAATGTTTATTTTTAAATTATATTTAGATACAGAGAGAACAACAATATAGATAATCCACATCCTTGTCTAAGTCCTCTATTCACATAGAGAGATTTTGTGCAGCTATTAAGTTGATTGCTTTTTATTTATATTTTGGTGCTGCTATATAATGTTTTATAGCGTTAATTAATTTTCTGTTTACTTTATATTGTTGTAGAATATCCCATAATTTCTGGCGATTAATCCTGTCATAAGCTTTCTCGTAATCTCGAAACAATAAATATAACGACTTATTATATTCTCTCCTCTTTTCCATTATTTACTTGCGGATAAAGATTCCATCAATACAAGGTCTTCCCTTCCGAAAGTTATTCTGCTCTTGTTAAAATATTTTTTTCAATTGGTTGTAATAAATTTTAAATTCAATATTCTGGCGTAAATTTTATAACATGTTGGTAAAAGAGATATACCGTACCTCCATAGATTTTGCAATCGCTTTTATTCCCTTTTTATAGATTAATTGTTATGGATGTTTATTATTTGCGCTGTGTTCCATTCATCTGGGATTTTACCCGCAGCCCGTACATTATTAAATAGTTGTATTAATCTAATTTTAGTCTCTTATATCCATATTTCTAAAATTCCATATTATGTAACCCATGTACACCTGGTGCCTTCTTGTTATTAGCTTTTTTTTCAAAACAGCTTCCAGCTCTTACATTTTTATTGCATTCAGTTATCCTAATTGTTCTATACTGTCTGTCTTATTTCTATTTACTAATTGACCTTCATAATATTTCAGCCACACTTCTTTTAGTATATTATCTATGTTTGCGCTATTTTGTTGTCTAGTTTAAGTTTTTGAGAACCTTATTCCCAGTTATATCTCTTTCTAGCCGATTCCCATATTCATTCCACACTTTTCGATGCTTTAGATCAGTGTTTTTCAACCTTTTTCATGACACGACCCCCCGTAGTATCAAAAAATATGTCGCGACCCCCCAACCCCTTTTTCCATGTATGTTAAAAATATGTAATACTTACAACAATTTTATGCGTTTGCGTTATTTGCGCCATCTGTTGGTAACACTAGGAACTAGTGCAGGTTCCGGATGTTAGCAACAGATGGCGCTGGTAGTCCACGAAAGATCCACAAGTTTCGAGACGTTTCTTTACGCTTCGCGATAATTCTCGCTAGAATGCGCTGGCCTATAAATACGGCGGTCAACCGCGACCATGGCAGTTTGATGCAAGACAGCGAAGGAAGTCGAATCAGAAGCAATCCCGATAAGTGAAAACGATTCAGAAGTGTAAATTCGGTGTTATGTGGACTGTAAGGTGCCTTGGAGTTGGAGTAATTAGACTGATTTGTGAGCGTAAGTCACGCGTGGTCATGTCTGCTGTTTAGTTGTTTGAAGAGCGCGAACCACTTGTTTTACGGTACGTATTTATTTGAGTTGTTATAAATATGAAAAGATCATCAGAACCATCAACGTCTAGCGGGAGTAGTGGAATAAAGAAAAAACGTCTTTATGACGACAATTATTTAAAATTTGGGTTTACTGTGATTGACAGTAAACCGCAGTGCGTAATTTGCTTTGAAATTTTGTCAAGAGAAAGCATGAAGCCATCGAAGTTGGTACGCCACCTAAACACAAAACATCCTAATGAAAAAAATTAACCCGTGGAATTTTTTGAGCGAAAATTAAAAGCTCTTGAACATCAAAAAACTGCTATAGGACAAATGTCCAACCTAAATGAGAAAGCGTTGCTCGCTAGTTATCGAGTAGCTTTTCGTGTGGCTAAAGCAGGGAAATCTCACAGCATTGCCGAAAATTTGATTTTACCAGCGGCTTTAGATATAGCAGAGATTATGTTTGGCAAGCAAGAGGTCGAAAAGCTCAAAAGTATACCTCTCTCTGACAATACCATTCAACGCAGGATAAGCAATATGGCGTCTGATGTTCGTGATCAAGTCATAGAAAAAATAAAGAAAAGTTCTTTTGTATCCTTGCAATTTGATGAATCAACGGATATTGCGGGTTGTGCGCAATTTGTAGCTTTTGTGCGTTTTGAATCCAATGAAATAATAATGGAAGAAATACTATTTTGCAAGGCACTTCCCAAAAATACTACAGGTCAATGCTTGCATGACATGTTCCTTGAAGCTACGCAAGATATGAATATCGATTGGGCACAAAAATGCATTGCTATTTGTAGTGACGGAGCAAAAGCCATGACTGGTGCGAAGAGTGGATTTATTGCTAGACTGAAAGAACAGATGCCAAACGCTTGTTGGATGCATTGCTTTCTCCATCGCCAAGCTCTTGCAGCCAAATCCTTACCGTAAGAATACAGTCAAGTTCTTAATATTATTATTAACATTGTAAATTCTATTAAAGGAAAAGCGTTGCAGACTCGATTGTTTCGAATCATTTGTGAAGATATGGGGACACTACACCGCAATTTGCTTTACCATACAGAGGTTAGGTGGTTATCAAAAGGCAAAGTACTGACCAGAGTTATGGAACTTCGCGCTGAACTATTGGTATATTTACAGCAAGCCAAGTCACATTACTCTGAATTAATTTCTGACCCGGAATTCCTTTTAAAATTGGCTTTTCTTTCTGACTTATTTGAACATTTAAATAACTTGAATAAAAGTCTTCAAGGGCGTGATGAAAATGTCATTACAGCAAAAGACAAACTCCATGGCTTTATAAAAAAAATTGAATTGTGGTCATCATCTATAAATCAAAACAACTTTGATTCATTTTCGTCCACACAGTCTTTCATTGAAGAAGTCGGAAGCGAGATCAACATCAACTCATATATATCTGGTATGAAAATGGTGTTACATAATTTGAAGAAAGAATTGTGTCATTACTTCTCACTGCAAGAGATATCGGATAACACTGGGCAAAGATGGATCTTAAATCCGTTTTTAAATGCAGCTATAAACGAGGCAAATTTAGCAACTAAGCTCAAAGAGAATCTGCTGGAACTATCTGCCGATGGGATGTTACACTTGGAATTCAAGTCTGAAAATTTGGATACGTTTTGGTTAAAAAGAAGAACAGAATACCCGGAATTAACAACCGAGGCTTTGAAGTGTTTGATTCCATTTTCTACCTCGTACTTGTGCGAGTTGGCATTTTCCTCAATGGCGCAAATAAAATTTAAACTAAGAAATCGCTTAAATTTGGAAAACGATTTAATACTTAATGTGGCAAAAACGGATCCACGATGGGAGAAATTAATTGAACAAACTCAAGCGCAACCTTCACATTAAAATGAACGATTACTCGAAGGTTTTATTTCTTGTTAATGAGTTTGTGTAAATAACATAAAGAGTATCATTTTTCGTTAACAATACATACTGCTATTTAAGATAAGCAAGCACAGATGTAATCATTTTCTATTTAAACACATTTTTAATATATATTTTTTTTTGTAATAACATGTTTTAAACTAGCATTTTGCTGACTTGTATGATTGATTATATGGAAATTTTGTTAAATATAATAATTTTAACTCTTATCGACTTTTTATTTAAGTCTCACAAATTATATGTTGTATAAAAAAACTGAAGTTTTCTCGACCTCTCGCGACCCCCCTACAGAGGCTCCGCGACCCCCCAGGGGGTCGCGACCCACAGGTTGAAAAACACTGCTCTAGATAGCCTATTTACTTGGGCTCTTTTCTGTTTGTAAGTGATGTAGTCTTCTTCCCGTTTACTACTAAACCATTAACCGGACTAAAAGTAATTTAATATAATAAAAACGCTTACTTATTTACTTACTTATTTTTTCTACTGTATTTTCCTAGTCAATAAAATTATCATGAATTTCCAATCATTCTGTTCCTTCAATCTTAACTGAAACGAAAACACATATTATTTTCAATGGTTCAATAACTTAGCACTAACGCAAATTATAGAAATGTCGCAATTGGTCTTCATGTACGTCTTAGATAAACGAGGAAGCGATGTATAAATAAAAACCACAAAGAAGAAATAACACCTCTCTTGCTGCTTTAGTTAAGATCGAAGTGCCTGCAGTTGTAATTGTTACACTTTGATTTAGTAACGTTTGAATGTAAATTAAATTTTTTTCAAATTAGAGAGTGAAGTAAATATGGTCTGCATGACAGTATTCAGTTGCACTTTAATCGCAAAAGAGTTCACTGCTTAACCTTGCATCGTCTTGGCTCTTTCTTCTTCTTCTTCCTTTCGCCTCCGTGCATTCATTACATGACCTTAACTGCGGAGCAGGACTATGTAAGCATTAAGTTTGATATGTGGACATACCTTGCCTGACTTCCCTGGCGTTATTAAATAAAGCGAACCCTGCAAGTACAGCATTCTAGCATCATCGTGTAATATAAAACGACTGTATTCCTCCTCTATAAACTTAGCTGAGCACCGCTCAATTTTTGGGAAGCTTTCAGTTGATGATAGATCATTAACTGTATGGTAAAGTGATCAAAGAAATGGGACGACGGAATGAGAAAGCCTGCAATAAACAAGTTTTTTACATCACAAATTTTATTTAAGTTGAAAGAAATATCATTCGACTGAATGACCAGATACTCTCTCTCACTCTCGCTCCCTCTCTCTACTTCTCCCTCTCTCTACTTCTCCCTCTCTTCCTCGCTTACATGTGAGCGTTTTCACAGATTTACCCACTGAAACGATAACCAACGAATGGGATGTTTCTACTGTAAGGACCATTGGAACTTGTTGTCACAAAGGTTCATCGTAGGGACTCGGTGATTAAAGTATGCAGTATTTTCGTTATTTATTATTGATGCCTTTATCACAACTTCAAAAAGGATGCTCGACCCTGATGCCTTGCTAATCCACGCACCTTCGTCGCTGCACGTAAGATATTTCCTAGAGCAATTTTGAAACCAATAGCTGTATGCTTGCTTTCGTATGCTGAAGATTTTACGTCAGTTTATATTTATTAACAAGAGACTGAAAGGGCTAGCCTCCAATCTACTTTAGATCATAATTTTCAACTTTATGATCAAACTGAGTGAGCACGTACGAATCATAATTAATCACACCATATGAAATAATAACCATATGCTGAGTCGTAACTTGCACAACTTACCATGTAATAATAAATAATATGCAAATTGTATCAAATGAACATTTCATTAATTGTCACATTTTTCTCAATGTGATCTTTAATTACATAGCAGGGCGATAGTATGGTTATCATTTTAATGAAACAATCTATACTTAATTAAAGATCTCGCACGAAATCTGTGACGATGACGACTGTTACTCGCTAGAGAGAGACATGCTATTGTGTGAGAGAGAGAGGTAGCTTGGCCTTCACAAATAGAAAGGGACATATTGTTGTGCGAGAGACATAGGTAGCAGGCCAGTCGACGCTACAGTCCCCACGAAAACTAAATGCAATGACGTAGGCAATCAGCACAGATTTCGTGCGGGATCTTTAGTTACGTATTATAGCACACCCAATAATATGTAATCTGAGCAGTGAGTTTATAAATGCTTCTTAACTCTGAGAAATACATTAACTTTCCTTCGTTCCTTCTCCCTGCAGCCTTTAAACCATTTTGCTTGCATCTGAGAGTATAAGACATCCCACCAGCTATTTGTACAAGTGCGTCATTATATACGCCTATATCATACTATTTGTATAGTTTTTTCTTAGGTACTATTTTTTTTAACTTCTGGAAACATATGGGACATTTGCAAGATTTGTTGTGTGAATCTTTTAAAAATAAAAGTTGTTCATCTTCTAACATTCATAAAGCTATTTTTCCGAATTCAGTCGAAGGTACTAGGTATTAAATTAAAGCACTAATACATTATACCCATAGTTCTCAACCATTTTTTAAAATTGTGTTTTAGCTGTTTTATGCCATATGAAGTCCTGATTTTTCTGGTTTTAAAACAGATTATTTTTATTTTATGTTATATTTATTTCATTAGTTTAATTGAGTAGTCCTATTTATAGGAACAGAGGTTCACACTTTACTTGTCTTTAAACTAACATTTCTCTGCACTTAAAATACAAGAGTACTTACATTATCCAAAGTCCAAACACCATATATACCTACTCAGAGAGTCTAGATGTGGAAATAAAAACATACATTTTGAAGTAAATATTTCTGTTCCTATATTTTAATAAAAATATGTTGTCAATTATTGTTATGAGTACATAATAATGGTCTTTAACACATTATTCTATGTTCTTTTGTGAATCCAGCAGCGAATAAAATGTTTTTTTCTTACATTAATTTGTTAGTTCTGATACAGCCTACCAGTAGGGACATATTTTTGTTATCCCTTATAGTACAGGAGCATCTTAAATTTCAATCTTTTTTACCCTATCAACCCATCAGCTATCAAAATTATCTGAACATTATTTCTTTAGGTCAAGTTCTTTCCTTTGGAATTTTCCTCATAAGCTTACATGGTAGCGTCTGACAGAACTCCCAATGATAGAGAGAAGTATGAATTTTTATAGAAACTATGATCAAATCGAAATATAAATTCAAATCATCAACTGCAATGTTACCTGTGTGTTTTCTGTGTAATTGTGTACCAATGATAACAACAAACTGTTTTAGTAATATGTAAATTTAGGGTGGTATTTTGATCGTTATTTTTAAATTAGGCCTAAAGCATATGGGGAATTTTAAAACACTTTTTAGGTTAAAAAATGGTTCATTTAAATAGTGGTTATAGTTAGGATAATAGGAACAGATTATAAAGAATAGCTTAATAGCACCCTAGGATATCAAAGTGAGCAGAACTAAAGAAAATCTATCAAAAAAAGGACATCTCTCCAAGCCAAAGAATTCTTTACGAGTAGGCCTACATGAGCAATAGTGACATCCTTTTTTATTGTTTTCAAAATCAAATCTTAAAAAACGTGTTTCTCATAAATCCCTAATTTATCGAAAACCTTGTGTAAATTTCCAGGTCATTCTCAAATTACATTTGAATTAAGAGATGCTCTACTTTAAAATTTCAGTATTTAAAATGGGCACTTACCCAAATCTTAACCAAGTTTTAACAATTCTTTTTCCCAGAAGAACATGCGAAAAAGTCATTTTCTTAGTGCATGGTTGATTATGTTGTAGGCCTATATACAATGTAAAAATTTCTGAAATAGCAAACAAAATTCTTAACAGCTGGATGTCTACTTAAATTGAAGGGAGATAATTAACTATCGGTTTGGTAGTAACTGGATCTTAATTGTTAGGTAGTCTTCGAAGAAAATAAGAAAACGTCTGCCTTTCCTTCGTTTCATGGTCCCTAGAACACAAAACCATCGTCAACTTAAAAGCCATTTTGTATATACTGTATTTATGTATATATATATATATATATATATATATATATATATATATATAAAACTTTTTATGGACACGATAAGTGTCTTAATGCTGCACAAATTATCTCCAGACTGATACATAAAAAATTTAGATTGAAGAACCTCGGTCGTCTTCAATAAGGGCAAAATCGGACCAAGGGAGGGACTTCTTTTTTAAAGGGGTTTTACAGCACCAACCATTAGCTCAAAAGGTGAAAAAATAGGAGTTGAAGGACACCAACTTTCTAATTCCTTAGTAAGCACAAGTATCAAATCCGTTCAAGGTTATTGTACACCTTCTAAATATTATCTAAAACTTTTTTATGAAACAATTTTGATACGACTAACCCTTACTTTCTACAGTAGACACAGCATCGAGCCCTTTCAGAATAAATTGTTTTGTATCTAAATGTTACCAAAATCTGAAATTTGGCGCTTTTTTGTTCCAACAAACAGAAATATTAACTTTGAAAACTACCTGCGCCTGTTGGTCAACCCAGAAGGGATATATATTTTTTGTTTTCGTTTTTATACCGTCGTCCCGGAAGCCTGCTGCAGAACAAGTAGCAACCAAAAGCTCGGACAGCTTCAACTTCCTACCCGGCTGGAATCTCGAAAAACCTTTATATAGGCTTAGGCTTATAAACTAAGAAATAGATTTGCTATACTTTAAAAATATTTCTACTTTAAAATTCCTTTTAGTTGGGGAACAACTCTATTGATTTTTGTTCATTTCCTTATTATTTGACTGTGACGTTGCCGCTACTTACGGTATTGGAAATATACTTTTTATGCATAAAATTATATGTCGAACAAAACTTCCCCTTAAACTTTGCTTTATCTTCACTAATGCTTGAATAGAGTTTATTGGTAGTATAGTTGAGCTGTACTTGATAGACGTTTATCAGAGTTAACAGGTATTTCACAAGGAACGTAACAATATTCTGTACTTCTCCTTTTCTCAAAGTTAAATCACATGTACGATTCAATAACTCTGCTCTCAAAGGAATACTTATAATAAAGTGTTATTTGCATGGTTTAGTTTGAACAAAGTTGAACAGCAGAAGGAGATTCTAGGGAGAAAAAGAAGCTCTTGAACTCAAGGCAAAGGAAACTAATATAAGTGGTATGAGGTGTTAACATTATTGTTGGTGGGGGTAGAAGGTTGAATGCATATTCTGTTGTTATGTAATATTTCGTAATAAAAAGCGGGAAAGAGTGTAAATAGGTGGTCCTACTTGGCAGACCTTTTTTTGGTAGCATCCTTACAGTATAGAAGAGGAAAGGGCGAGGGCCATGGAGACCTTTTTTTCGCACAAGAACATCTGAGCCTTGCAACGTTAAGGTTGCTCTACTTTCCTCTAACAGATTCGATAAAAAATAGCATTTTGTTGGGAAAGTTACACGCTCCCTTATATAAACTTCTATGTAGTAAGGAGCTTTTAAAAGAGTTCAGATAAGCCACCAGCAGTAAAATAGTCTTACAGTATAATTGCAGTAATATTTAGGATATAGCGAAACTTGTTAAGTACACTTTAGATAAAGCTAATGTCTTGGTAAGTAAGATTTATTTCTTAAGGTTGTTTGAGAAAGAGTTTCAGTTCCATAATCTCTATTTAAGAGGTCACATTATTATTGAATTATAAAATAGCGAAGAGCTGGATATGTAGTTTCTGCGGTCATTACTTATTGACATAATTCTTTCTCGACTTACTACTCGTCGTTTGTCCATGGATTGGACTATGCAAATCAATTAAGTATCTGTGTATTGGGTATATTCAGGAAAGTTTATTAGGCTTATTCAAAATATTTTGGATTAATTCAACTTATATTTCGAAAAGTTCTATCCATAATTGATACCAAATATCCTGACGAGTATTAATGGAAAGGAGATATTTAAGTTAAGAGCTATCTACAATGTAAGGCCTATTACATGCCTTTATCATAATTTATCTGGTCTCTGATCTGTTTATTTTCCAGGAACTTGCTGAGAAATAGATTTTTTCCAGTAAAGATAAATATTTTTAAAATTAGTTTTAATTTACAAATACAGGCCAATATTGGACCTTTGCCTTTTACAAAACAATGTTTATATCATACTCTCTTTTTTCTGAGGCATTGTGTCAATTCCATCACTATAAGTAAAGCATTGGGTAATATGTTCTTCATACATTATTACTGGGTTCTTGGATTCTAATTCTCTTCAGTGAGCTCCCGCAACAGTGGATTTGGATGTGTTCCCAAGGAGGTTATTTTTTTAATTTTTATCGAAACATAGTCACTATATATCTTATAAACAGGTCTACATATAAGCTGGAAATTGTGAATCCGATAGTGCGCTCCCGTTATCGTCCTGCACACAGCACATTGTATCCCATCCAAAGATTTCAGTTGGCGTATTTGAGCTGTTGCCCATAATTCAGAGGGTATACAGGATACAGGATACAGGATCGAAATAGGAAAGCATACAACAGTTTTCTCTTCAATGGTTTGTAAGTCTTTAACAAAGGATGGTGTGCCATAACCCTTTGGAAAGCTTTCTCACTAGTAACAAGTATGTGTTGTCCAGATGTCAGCCTTTTATCTAGATGAACTCCAAGATATTTTGCAAGTGTACTGAATAGAATTTATTGATTTTGTATGCGTAGAGTTCCAATTATGCGAGGAAATATTTTCGTAAATACGATCATTTGCGATTTATTTTAATCTTAAGCCCTCATATTGTAGACCATTGGGTTAACAGGTCAAGTGATTTTTAGGTGTCTTATGATTGGATGTCTCTGTCTGAATTATATATGACTGTGTCATCTGGATACATGCTAAGAGGCATTTAGATATTATGAAAAACAAATCTAGCATCGGAATTGCACATTCCTTGATAACCTAGTAAACGTGTTAAAGCCTATAGCAAGGTCAGTAGGCCTATACTTTTGTAGGAATATCCTGCGTTTCTTTGACTGTTATGTTATTTAACAACGGTTTTGTACTGCTATTCAGACTTATAACCGTCACCAGGGTGCCACAATTTTGTCTGAAAGGATTTATTTTGCATGCCTACCATCCCCTACCGTCCCCTGTTGCATTTACGCACACAAATACCATAGACCTGGGCCGGGATCGAAGCCGCTAACTTGGGTACAGAAAGTTGACGCCCTAGTGACCGTCCACCCAGGCCGACTCTTGCCACATTTTCTTCACATAAAACAACGTACTTTTTAACTCCCTCTGTCTCTGAAACAATTTAAACGAACCTTGTAACATCCAGTAATTAATTAGTGATTGTTTGGTAATCTTATTGAAATACATTTGAGCTATTGTGTTAAAATTAAAATATATCAACTTAATTAACTAATTTATATTCCTATAATCTTTTCATTTTCTCGAGGAGTCAAAATGTGAATAGATAGGAAATACAGTATAATACAGAGTTCTTTAGATTTTAATTTATAAAAACATTTTTTATCTGCTGTGAAGCCATTTGTATATAAGTGGTGGGAGACTAGTTTTAAATGTCAATATTTGCTCTCAGAGATCAAAGGAACCGCGTTGATTCCATGTGGAATTCATTTTCAACACTCGCATAATAAAACATAAAATTCTAGGAATATTATTCAATTCTCTAGTCGCTTGTTGTTGCTTTAGCTCTCGCTTTTCCCGGGGGAATGAATTTCCATGAATTCCCATGGACCAGTCAAGATATCATAAAACGTCAACATAATGCCAAGACTGAGTTCAGCAACACAATTCACTTTGTGCATTCATTGCTATTTACAGTATAGTCTGTACCTGAACATGTTGGAGGCTAAAATCATACATTCAGGGCTGGTTAAAGGAACTTAGTGCCCCGCTGCAAGATTTACTGTTGGGTGCCCCTTATGATTAATTATCGGAGATTTATCAAGCCTATCCTATTTACTATGTGATGCAAATATTATGTAAATTTCCATTGACAGTTTAGTTTCAAATACTACAGTACAGTTACTAGCGCAATTGCATTTTTATAAATTGACAATTACAGTAGAATAAGAATAAATCTTTCCCGGGTAGACAGCCAGGTTTGAAGATCATTACAGTAGAATAGTGTTATCCTGGTGTAGAATTACTAATAGTTCTAGAACTACCCTGTAAAACAAAATTTAAAACAAAAATATTAGTCTAATTGTTTCCTAGGACATAATTTTTTTAAAAACTCAAAAGTTACATTAAAACAAAGTTACAAGACAATTTCAGCATGCATAATTTGAAGACTGAGTAAGAAAGAGTCTGGTCTCATTTAGTATATTAATTTTAATGTATCCTGTTCTTTCTTTCTCAGTCTTGTGTTGTTATTTCTGAATTACAAATTACTGATCTTAATTACTTTATATAAGTTATCAGCCTACCTTATCTAGTTTAGGAAAGAAAATGTTCAGTTAAGTCTTAAGAGGGGGATTTGCTGTCATATTTTGAATGTGTTATAATTTTATTCATGGTTATATTATTTTGAATCATTTCTTGCTTTTAGGAATCAAACACTTGCACTAACTTCTGTGTGTCTACAAATCGGGCTATCTGTCTTTCCACAGATATTACAGATAGACGTCTTGGTCGCTCCTCACTCATGGTAGTTCTCAAATTATTTTGTATTATCTTAAGCTTAGAAAAACTTCGTTCTGCAGACGCCGCTGGCAATTGAACCGTATATTTAAAGGATAATAGATTCAATAGGATATGCAGAAATTTTAACTTGCTTTTCATATTTTATTTAAGAGGGTTGCTATGGAATGGAGGAGGCTGGATATATATATATATATATATGTATATAATTTTTTTTTACAAAGAACTTTGAAAACATTGATTCTTGTGATCAGGGAAATGTAAGTTTCTGGTCATGGAAAGTCAGGTAAAAGTCATGAAAATTCATTTTGAAATTTATTTGGACACCTGTGGTAGCATCATATACCAGTCCTGTTATCGATCGTATGAATGCATTTTGAACTAAAATCTATAATACGACAGTCTAGCACTTGGAATTTTCCTGAAAAATCTCTGAATAAAAATAAATTGAAGAACGAAATTTTATAATAATTTTAGTTTATATAAACTTCTAAGTCAACTTTTTGTACAATTTAATCTCTGAGAAAATTATTATTATTATTATTATTATTATTATTATTGCACCACCCAAGCTTTGCTCATTCGGGATTTTATATCGTATGTAGGTAAAATATAAGAATTTTTACAATTTAATGTAATTTTGTTATCAAATAAGTGGATATAGAGCGACAAGTTAAATAACAAGCGCATGAATATCCTGGCTGCGAATCGACCACGCCTCTAGATCTAGTTCCTGCGCCACTATTTCTGCTTGTGCTTCTGCGCATATTTTTCCGTAACCTTCTCGCTGTAGTCAAGTTGCTCTTTTATTTTAGAAAAACTAAGAAGTTTGTTTTAAATGTCAATGGAAATATTTTTTTAAATATTCTTTGTCCGTTTTAACTGCTTCTGTCCCCCCCCCCCAATTTATGAGTATTTTGAGGTTTGCCCATTTTGGGAGTTTATGGAATAAAAGTATAAAACACTAAAACAGTTTACATAATATAACAGAAACTAGGTACAGGAATAAGAATTCTAGCTATAGACCTACTTAATTGTCTAATATAATCTGATACGTACCAGAGCATCACATCTTCATACATTTCTTTTCTGAATGCTTTCTTTTGAAAGTTCCTTGCCTCTGATAACAGTTGAAGAAAATGGCAAATCTTTTATTAGAAAGATGTTCTGTGAATGAGGGAGAAGCAATGTGATGAAGAGTCGATGAACTCTCTAAGAAATGGATCAAGCGTAAAGTTAAGTAAAGTCCCAGAAGAATGTATAATTTCCGTAGAGATTCATAGCATGTCTCTTCCCTGATATCTTGGGTACTGGGGAGATAGGAGGAGTTGCTGAGATCATTTACCCCTCAGGCGTTCGATCCGCCTGATGCAGAAGTTGGTCATAGTTTTTTCTTCTTGGCAAGTTGCACACTATAAAACTTCTTGTATCTCGTGTATCAGAACAGCATTCTCAAGCGATTTTTATATGTAGGACATTCTGCTGTATTAGCTCCTAGCTGTATAAGCTTTATCTTGAAGCGGAGTTAAAATAACTAAATAATATTGTATATGCTGTTTTGTTACGCTGACTAAATAAATCCTGCTTCTTATCTGTATTCCTAGAAAAGATATTACGTGAGAATGTTACGAGAAAACGCTGTGATTAAAAATATGAAGTCGTTTGATATAAACACGTACAAGATGTGTTTCTATGTACGAGTAAGTTAATATGATAAAAAAAAATCATGGCTCCTTCAACCAAATTTGTGTTTCATCTCAAATTAACCCTTTTCTTCAAAATTCGCTTGTTTCAGAATATACATTGACCTTTTGTAGTCTAGTGTATTTAGAGAAAGTGAAGAATAATTCGCCGTACGTGCCTCCCTTATGTTAGGTCTATACGACAACCGGAGTGTATTCGGTTCTTGAATTAACACCCACAAGTAATGATTTTACTGGACATTTATTTTTACACTTTGATCCTTTCTGTTGTTTTCTTCCTCTTCAACCTTCTGAGAAATTAATATTCTCTTTGTTCACAGTCTCGTTTTTCTTATTTCTATCTTAAATTTCTCCTTTTTATTTCTTTATTCCTCGTTTTCCATATTTCCCGTTAGGACAAGTTCTTATAAAGTTTATCGGCAATGTTGGTATTGATTTTTGTAAGAAATATTACAGATTTGCTAGCGCTTATGATTTGTCATTGCTGTAAATGCTTCACTCCTAGAGAGTATTATCCAATATCGAATTCTAGTTAGACTTATAAATTACAGGAGATGTCGCGAACCTGGGAATTGGTTCAGTATCGGTAAATGCAGAGGAAATATGTTGATGTATAGAGAATCTTGACATAAAATATTAAATGAATAGGTGAAAATTCTTTTTTATGCGTCTAAATTTACTAGTGCATATCAAAATATACAGTGTGATCCGTTTGGGTACAGATAAATAAAAACACTGTAAAACATTGTAAAACATTTACTACTGAACTTTTTCTGATGAAACTTTGTGTAGACAACTCTGAAAGAATGGTAGATTCCTCAGTGCTCAACATGACCACCTTGCTCACTGTGCGTAACTCATAATGGTGATGCGATTCAGCCCATGTCTTTTGTAACACAAGAGATGTGATTTGTTGAAAAGCTTGAGTAATTTTTACTCTCAGATCATCAATGTTCCTTGGTTTCTGTGCATAGACAGTGTCTTTAACAAAACCGCACACGAAGAAGTCAGGAGAGGTTAGATCTGGGGAGTTTGGGAGCCAAGCAATGGGTCCACCACGACCATACCACATACCATTGAAAGTGGCATTTTGAAAATTACGAACCTCCCACGCCTAGTGAGGGCGTGCACCATCTTGCTGGAATACAGTGTTCATATTGTTGTCTTGCTCAAAATGTGGCAACAGAAATAACTGCAACGTCTCCAGTAAGATTCATGGCATATTGTCTTTTCCGCAAAGAAGAATGGTTCATACACTTTATTGTTGCTCACTTCACACCATACATTAACTTTTGGACTTGATCTTTCAAGCTCGTAGGAGATATGTGGATTTCTCTTGCTGAAGTAATGCAGTTGTGCGTGTATAGTCTCCAAAAGTACCTTCGTCTATAAATATCCATTTGTTTAAAAGCCATCATCATCTTCAATCCGTTGTCACATCATGGATTCAAAATTGAAACGAGCTTCATGATCCTCATCACATAAGGCTTGTGGATGAAAGTGAAATGGGTACAGTTTCAGGTACTTTTGAACAATACACTGACATGACGTATGTGGTGCATTCATCTCTGCTGACAGTCGTCTTAAACTTTTCGTAGGACCCCTTGTCATAGCTTCAATGAAAGCTTCTTCTCTTACTGGTTTTCGGGTGCGACCTCCTGCATGTGTGTGTGTTTGTATATAACAAAGAACCTGTTTCTGCAAGTGTTCGATACTACAATATTATGTAATAGTATTTAGGTAACTTACATTACGCACACACCATACTCACGTCGAAATTCCTTTTGAACTATTTTTACACTCTCAAATTTAGAATACTAAAGAACACATTGTGCCCGCTGTTGATTTTTAATAGCCATTATAATAATCTACGATTTTCATTTGACCTTTCAGCTTATAAGATATGTGTTGTTGATTGTGATACATGGAAATACTTATCTTTTAGGTACATAATGATTATTTTTGCGATGTGCTGAGAACGCACCGTCTGGCGACCTGGAAGCAAGACTTCGGCCGGGAAAGGCACTCCAGCGGCACATCGCGAAAGTAACGTCTCTGTATAATATAATCAGCAAGAAATTTATATTACAATCATATTTTCTTTTATAATAACATTTAATTTTGTCCATACCTAAACGGATCACCCGGTATTTCAGGCAATATGTATGGAATGGTTTGTCAAATCAATCTGATTTCGCAATAACTTTCAAAAGCATTAGCAATAAATTGGATAACATATGTCCAATTAAGCTATTATAGCTATTATTGGATCATAGCATCCAGCCAGTTGAAATTAGTTTAACATAGCCACAATATCGCACCAGCTTCGATGTATGCAGTTCGAAAACATCTGCTTAGTGTTAAACACCTGAATTGCGAATATTTGGGGAAAGGAAAAGGATTTAAAGCTCGAGAACAGTACCAATACAAAAATATTATGTGAGACATGTATGCGATTTACTCTCTTCGCATTCCGGCATAAAGTAAGCCTTTCCCTACAAGAATTTGTGCCTTCCCTTTACGTCAGACAGCTTTTGTGGCTAAGCTGAACTTAAGCTTCTAACAGACTAGCTGGAACTATATTCCAGACTATTTGTACAAAAAGTTTAACTTTGAAGTTGTGGGTCTCAATACAAGCGATCATTGTAACCTACAAATTTAAACAATCTAGTTAGAGAAAGTTTCGAGATATCGCGAAGACAAAATTAAAGTAAAATGATAGAGTGAGAGGAAGCCTTCTCCCTGCTTGCTCACAACCTCGGTAGTCGACCAACTTTGCACAAACTCATTGTTAAATTTCGATTTTTCTTACTTTTTTTAGTTATCCACTTCACAGATATCCACACACTTACGGAGGAAGTACATTTATTCTTATATATACATCGTACATACTTTTCTGAAAATGTTGTGACTCAGGAAATCTAAAACATGGATCCTATTTCTGTTAAAAACTTGAGGGCAAATTTTAGGATCAGATAAAACACTTTCCTTACATATGGTAAGGAGATGGAAAACAAAACAAAAAATAAAACTTGCTAGTCATTTAAGATTCCAAAGGGTTACGATAGAAAGTTATCTGAATACCACAAGGTCTATTACAAAATTAAATAAATCATAATTCAATAAATTGCACTTAAGTTCAATATCTTTAGTGCACGTTGGTATGTAAAAATATAGTTATAGTCCTATAGCTTCGTATATTGTATGTTTCTTATAGATGTACAGGTTTATTTCAAAAGTGATTTTTAAAAATGAATTTGTGGAAAATTAAATACTCGTTTTGTAAAGGCTATCATGAAAACGGATGGTGCATCGTGCTTTGTGAACCGAGATAAATGAAGAATGCCCTTTTTACATTCTGATTCCGATGTTATTGAACAGTAAGGAAGAGCGAGATGGAAGATTCTGCGGATAAAATGTTTGGCCCTGCTCATGGTACGTAATACCACTTAATAATCTTCCAGCGTGTGAAAGATATTACTTACACCAGCCCGACCACTAGAACTTATTTATGTCCGTCCATTAGCATCAGAACAGTCATTCATATCGATTGCATGATTCATTTTAATGTGAGTGGTAACGACAGATGTGATGATTTATTGTCACTAGCATTAACGGGACTTCTTACAATAAATCCCGTATCGAGCTCTTCAATTAATTATGTGTAAGAATTATATCCATTGATATTTGATGGTCTTTAGATTATGCAGTTACTAATTTACATCCAGTTTAATGGAAAGTAATAGTGATTTTCCTCATTACTAAAAATTTAACAGAGAATTTACACTCATTACAATGATATTTTAAAGAATGAACGAACCTGGCAGCGGCCTCGGATTACAAGATGGCTCCAAAATTAATTTAATAATAACAAAGTATGTTGGGCCAAATTAAAAATAAATGTTTCGAGCGAAATAATACATAGATAAACTTGAAACAGTTTTTTCTATATAAAGTAGGATTAAATTCTTAGTGGATTTAATTAAATAAATTGGATATAAAAACAAACCTGTGTTTCCTTAATTGTCCCTATTATGGAAAAGGGACATAATAGGTTTTAGGTGCTGATGTCTTTAATTGTCCTTATTAAGGAAACGAAAAATGTTTTAGGTGCTGTGTCTTTAATTGTCCTTATTAAGAAAAAGTTAAATGTTTTAGCTGCTGGTGTCTTTAATTGTCCAGGGAAAAGGAAAAGGGAAATGTTTTAGGTGCTGATGTCTTTACTTGTCCTTATTAAGGGAAAGAAAAATGTTTTTGATGATCTTGAATTCAAAGCAAACGCATAAAATATTTTCAAGAATAAACACTTACTGGAAAGGGTGAGGATTATGGCGAACTTAATAATCAAAACTTAGGATACAGTTACATGAAAATCGAAAATGTTTGCTATAAGTTCTAAATGCAACCATTCAACCACCGAAGTTATCAATAAAAATAATAATAATATTTGCTATAAAATAAAATTATAACTCCATTTGCTCGTTATATGTGAAAAAGGCTGAGTTTTAATTCGCGTAACACGAGAGTGTTACCGTTACTCTTCTTGGCGGAGAGAACGCTTATTACTGTAATCCCCTTACATACATGAAGGATTTTATTTACAGTGTGGGATGATTTATAAGGATCATGAGCTTAGGTTATTCATTAATAATAACTTAGTGATTATTTAACGATTATTTCTTGAGGGGATAGAGCGTACCGCGTTATGAGTGCGGGGTGACGTCGAGAAGCTTTATATTGGTCTTGTTAATCCTCACTACCACGTTATAGATAAAAGTCATTACATAAATATATGTCCAGACTGTACAGTGTACTCAATACAACTCTGTGAACCATACAAAATTTCTGTCTAGCCCAAAGAACTCAATATTAGGTTTAGGCTACACTTCGAAAAGACATTGCTTTCAAAAATGTTTGCCATTAATAGCAGGGTTGTGGTACAGTCGAATGCCTGGAATCTTTCCGTATAATGCGCAGTGGTTTATGTTGGTTTCCGCCAGGCCCATTCCCACCCCTGTTCATATCCTTTTTTGCCTTGAAAAATATTCAGCAGATACTAACATTGCACTTAACGTTTGTCTTATCCCCCTCCCCTCCTACGCTTCTGAATCTGAAACCGACCTGTGTTCATATGTTAATGTTTTAGTGCTAGATTTTTGACACCATCCAATTCGAGTTGGACTAAATCATAGGCTGGTGTGAACATTTGTTGTGAGGCACACCCTCCAGTCAATGCAATGAAATGTTCCCTTACTCCACCCCCCATTTCACCGCTCAACTCGGTCTGAGCGTTGTCCAGAGACTACAGCTGTCGTTTTATATCTGTGCTTCTCGCCGACCGTTGGAATTTTGTTACAAGTGCTTGTGCGAGAGCAGGTAGTCCGTGTATTCCAATACAAAAGACATCCAGTTCCCTTTCTAGTCATTGCTTGTCAGAGCTCAAATCTGTTCACATCTTCTGCCCGTTGTAAATTTAAGAAATGTTTTTGTACACGCTAGTAGAATCGAGCCTCTTTCTCTTCTCCTACCAGGAAATAGTCACGTGACAGACCGGCAGAGATATAATACGATGTCTGTAATTTGTGAGTTCGGACTTGAATTCAAACAAATAAGAGATTGGCTCATCCAGGGCTGGTGTGGGATTCAAATAAAGAAATCACTAGAAGAAGCCAGAAGCACCGGAAAGTTTCCGTGCACTCGACTGGTAATAATTATGACTGCTGAAAATCATCGTTAACACTTTTTCTTCTTTCTTTCTATAGCTCTTTGAGCTGTTTATTTCGCCGCATTCCGCAGTGTCCTTTGAGCCTTTCTCACAATTATTGCTTGTAGAGGTGATGGTAACCGGTCCCTTAGTGGAGAGATCATCCAATTGTCTCTGGTTATTGACTAATTAAGTTGTTACAATATCCGGGACCTACAGTCTTACGTAGCATCCTAACTACATTGGGTCTCTCGTGTTCATCTTAACAGGAAGAGATGAAAATAGCGGTCATACTTCCAATTTCTATTCCGAGTCGGCGTTGCTTAACTCACTGAACAGCTGGGAAGTGGTTGGACACTAACGGATTGCCACAAATTAAAAATTCCGTGGGAACTTTACATTCCTTCACAATAGGCATATACGTGCAAACAATTTACAGGAAAAAGAATAGGTGACATGGTAAGAAAGAATTAAAATACAAAATAGGCCTACGTGTGGAAACGATATCAACATTGAACTCAATTCGCGAGCACTTTAACCTCTGCATTATGTAATCAAATATTATCAACATAAAGAAATAAATAATTGTAAGTCATTTTGAGTTGGCCTGGGTGGAGCAATAGGTAAGACACTAGCTTTCTGTTTCCAAGTCCGCGGATCCGATCCCGGTACAGGTCCGTGTACTTAAATGTGATTGTCCCAAGTGTAGATTTTCGCTATAGAAGTACTCAGGCGGGACAAAGCTCAGCCCCTCGTCGACAATGCTTAATTAGGACTACACAACAGTCGTCGAATAACTATATGAATTACCGGTAAGTAATTTTACCCTCTATTCAGAAGCAAGAACTTCGAATACCAGTACCTCAATTAATATGTATACTATTTCATTGTAATGTTTCTACTATACACTGTACATATCTATATTTACAAATGTTCAATTATACCTCGCTGAAATATTGTAAATATTGAAAATATTGTAATTACTTTTCCCATATTGGAAGAATCTTATCGTCAAATCACATTGCATTTATCTGCACACCTTATTAAATAAAATCGCTGTAAATGAATTATCTCTATGTATATAACACCAAAGGATCTGAATGAGTTCTTCGGGCACATCAGTTGTTGTTACACTATGTTATATTATAATTCGTTATTGTTATTCGGTGTGTGTAAGGATTACCTAAATTTATTTGTGTGTAATATTCATTCTTTCGCCAAAACACTAGTAGAATTGTTGTACGAATTACTATGAATAGTGTGGTAAATATTACAAAACGCTTTCGAGAACTTCATAAACATTACGGACGCTTCCAATTATTCATTGATTATACTAAAAACAAATTCTATGGTAGCATTTGTGGTGATTTTTAGTGGAACAAATAATGAAATTTAACATGAAATCCCTTATTTTATTTACCTGGTATTCCGTAATCCCAGATAATGATAGTAATGATACGGTACCGCTATTTAGTTGTCATTTAAATTTATTTTTAAATTTGTTGTTTTAAATCTGTAATCCCATTTTTCTCTGTATCGTATTACGATCAGACTAAAATTTGCTTCGTTTGCTTAGTAATTTCCAAGTAGGAGCTACTTTATGCTATCTATCTTGTCATTCTTCTTGAAGGAATGATATCAATAAATAAAAATAATCTCGGATTAAAGAAAAATTCATTAAGGAAATTTTAACCTCATATCCTCTTTTATTTAGCCTGTAGCCTTCTTTAAAAATCTAGTCCTAAAGAAACGAAAATAATATTAAAATATTTTGACAAGACATTCAATAGGTGATAACTATTTACCTTTCTTACGTAAACATATTAAGTTTCACCCTTTTATTCATAGTTTGTCTATGATGAGCATATGATTCAATAGATTATGTGCTCTGGACGAAATGAACAATTATAAACAAACGCTCGCCAGATAACAAAATCAGATTATCTGCAGAGTCCCACGTTTTAATATATGAATTTTGTTTCTGTATATTAATTTCGTTTCCTTGTACAAAGTCGCAATAAGATGAGTATTTACACTTAAATGTAATATTGTGACAGTAATTTAAATCTGTTCTGCCTTAAAAATTATTTTTCTTAGTGTTACTTTTCACTCTTCTCAGGCCTAGATTTTCAAATCGTTTGAAGATTCAAGAGGCTAATTAAATATCACGTCACTTCGTATCAGCTAGTGTTATTCAGTTTTCAACCTTATTCTTTAAATTAATTATATTTTAGCCCTTTAAAGGTATAAGTAGGGCCCGGATTTGAAGGTTTTAACCTATTTTTCCCCAGCTTCCCATTTAGAACATTTTAACCTAGTTTTCCGTTTTATGCCCCTTGCTTCCGAATATATGACGCTTAAAGAACCTAAAAAGGGTTAAATCAGACTGAAGGTTCTAAAAGGGGCTAAGGAGGACGTTTGCTGAAAAACTAGGGGCTAAAGAGGACTTTTGCTGAAAAACTAGGGGCTAAAGAGGAAATTTAGAACACTTTTACTAACTTGCATATGCAGTTCAAATGAAGTTGACATTTTTCATGAACACATTACTATTTTTTAATTATTGCCATCTTCTTGGTATTCGTTCGTTGAACTACAGACTTTTCATTAAAATACTATAAAAATTCTGAATAATTGTTGATTAAATGGTAAATATTTCAATTGTTTATACTATTTTTCGAGTGCCAATATAAGGAATAGTTACTTGTTTAATTTCTTAAAAAACTAGAATAGTTGTGTCAAAATTATAATACAATTCTCCGTGTTAATAGTAGTGTTTTATTAAGACGGCCAAAATCGTTTGTTTAAATCCTAAAAAGGGATATTCCACGAAAATAAAAAGCTAAGTTATTTGATTGATCACAACACCGTGCATGTCCCACCTCATAGCCTAAGACTGACCATTCTACACAGTAAATTGAAGTAAACTAAAGCCTCCAATTTTGGGTTTGAATTTATTTCGTGTGGTTAATTTAAAATCAAATTCGTAGAGATTAATTTGTAGATATTTTGACTTTCTTACTTTCTGTAGAACTTTTCTGATTCCCAGATGTTTCCAGCTTTTCTCCTCCACGACTTCTAGTGAAAATATTAATGATAAATGAACATAATTCGTATTACCTAATTCTTGCTGTGAGGATTTGAGATCACACAGTGATTACAGGCTAAACGTTTATGGGGAAATACATATATATATATAGGGTAAATGTCCTGTATGAGAATCCTGTATGTAGGTAACAAAAAAACAAAAACTTAGAAGATTAATCGGTCCATTGAACTGTTAAGTAAGAATCTGAATGGTAAATGAGTTATCCGTGGGTGAGGTATGTTGACTTGAATAAGGGGTTAAGAGGTTAGGGGCGAAACATTATTTAATAGTTCTGTAGACTTAATACGTGGTAAAAGAACTCAAAGCCATATATAATTAAACACGAATATTCTTAAAGTCAACCCATAAGGGGTGAAAAGAGGATTAAAATGTTATATTGGACAAAAAAAATACTTTTTGGTCCGATTTACTTGAAACTTAGCCTAAACTCTCAAAACAAAAATAATGAAACATGGTTTTAGCATTTCCAAAAATTCAGACCCTTAGGTGTTGATAAACTAAAAGGTGTGGTTCAAAGTTTACATGGAGAAGTAGAGTATTCTTACAATATCTCATCTGCAACATTAATCAGAAATTTTAAAATTAGTAAAAACTAAGGAGTGTAGTACCCAGGAAGGATATGAATTTCTAGCAAATTGCGAAATCCACAAAAGCTGCGAGTCATTCAGTTTTAAAGCATAATCAGCATCCTTTCTGCTTCACGTTTATTCATTGGAATGCTGTATCTCTGTCTTTAATCAGAGCTTGTAACAGATAAATTGACATCTGGTAGCCTGTCTGTTTAATGTAGAATGCTGCAAACTTAATGAAATCAGATATGCTTACATATAGCCTAGGCCTACGCGATATTTTAAAATTAGCTTAATGCACTCTGTACAGAACAAATGATACTAATTACAGTTATACATTATGCATAGGTCCAACCAGCTTCCACTGGAACAATGTTATGGTGTTACAGGTCGATAAAGCAATCGACTCCCCACCCATAACCCAACAACACAACACATGATCGCAATGAGGTCATGTCCATACATGACAAGAACAGAAAAACATACAGGTTAGAAGACCGGTGTGTCAAACGCAGCCTTATAAACTTTTGTGGTGTCCTCAGTATGCAAATTTAATTGTGCTGACCTTAACAGTTACTAAAATGTCAGACATTATTTTAAACGCCACAGTAATGGCTAATATTTTTCATACTATTCCCATGAGCGTACCCTCTCAAGCTCAGATGGTTTAATCTCCACCAACGCAATTTGCTGTTAAATATTAAAAAAAAGTGTGTTTACAAGATAGCAGTATACAATAGTAGAATTATAAATGTAGGAATTAATACACACACATATAATATATATATAAAAGACCAACTCATGTGCCGGTTTCAGTCACCTGTTAAATGAAGTGTTTATGCTATTTAAAAATTATCTTCATTCATTGAACTTAAAATCTGTTTTACATTTGTAATATTTTTATAATTTGTTTCTTTGTATGTTTTTGTTTGCTTGTTTGTTTTGTTGTTTCGTTGTTTGTTTTTTGTTTGCTTGCTAGTTTGATTGGTTGTATATAATTATGTTTTGGTATATTATGGTATTGTAATTAATTGTAAATTATAAATTAACTAGCTGAAAAGGCCCGGCGTCGCCCGGGCTTTGTATTTTGTAATTTGAAATTAACTTATGGAGGACTTTCGATTTTGAAACTCTAGGTCCTTATATAATATGTATGTAGAACTTGAAATGAAGAAAAAGAATTATCACACTCAAACTGTTCCGTCAGAAAACGCTAGATATAGCTTTGCTTCTACACACCATGCCTGGGAGGGATTGAAATAAGAAGAAACAGAAATTCCGGTTACATAAGATTGTATTGTCTTGACGGAAAATTTTATTTCTCACTCTCATGTTACCATACAACCATTTTGGGGCTGAAATAGAAAAGAAATTCAATATCACTTTCATACTTTCCTCCCCAAAAACCTGGGACATAATATACTACGGGCATAGGACTGAAAAATTTTCCATCTTATTTTGTATTCTTTTAGATGCTTAGGATTTTTTCCAGACTTCTTTATAGCATACTCGTTGGCACACACTTCAAGCTGTCCCTGCAACACGACCTCTTATTCTACATCAAAATGTGAAGTGCGAAAACGATATTCTTCATGTCCAGGGTAGAGAAAGTTATGTGACTGTATCACACTGTGCATTATTTTCGTGGATTTCATGATTCATTATTTATTTTCACCAATGTATTACCTTACATTGATAGCATGAGAATTTGTTAAAGCCCAATATTATATAGTTAACAACGCCCTATGTGATCACAGTCAACAATACTCTGTTCGCATGACAACTGAATGGGATTTCATTTTTTCAGTATGATATTCTCAGAAATTATATAATTTTCAAGGGAAGGAGTAGTTCGTTTGAATTTTAATGTTGACCGCGTTACTTCCCGGGCTTAACTGGGTATGTGGGCAAAATTTCGTACAAATTGGTCAAGAAATGTAGATTTGTATAGGGAACATACATGCCCACATATCCACAAACACACGTTCGATTTTATATGTTAGATTAAAGTAAAGAAAATGTAGAGCAAGGTCCCCATTGTTGTGAGATTTCTGGGATTTAGTGGACAAGAATAAAATATTCATGTTTGGTTGTACAACGTATCCAACGAAGACTTGTTTTCATCTGCGAACGGCAACACTCAGAGGCCTACAGCCTGAAATTGGCAAGAAAACATGCAGTGTCGAATTTTATTTCAAATGCCATACATACTGTATGACATTTTCAACATCGTTGAACTGCTAATGGTCACATTATTATGCGACTGCTTTACATTCCAAGCTCTTAATACAGTTCCTTTATTCCTCGTAGGTATTGTAACGAGGTCTGGAATTTATCTTGAGAGAATCCGGACCTCGAGTTATATTTATTCTGTATATTTAGCGAATACTCAAGGAATTAAACACGTAATGAATAAGATAGATAAGTTTGTATCATCATTCAATACTGCATATACGAATACATACAAGAAACTCTCGGTTATTACTGCTTTGCCGCAGAGCCCCTTTTTGAAAGAATTTGATACTTATCTGAAAAAAATTATTATCCAGCTACAAAACAAACAACTTATAATCTGAAAAGAAAGCCAGTTCATATTTTCTGGTAACACGTTGAACTTTCTTTCTTTATCGTAGTTTTATTTCTCCCTTTTAGGACTTAAGCGATCCAAACCGCCCGGGCCTTACAGGGCCGCGACCTGTCTGGAGAGGGATTATCTATGGATCACAAACATAATTTTTCACCAGACAAGGACATGGAGGGCCTCCCCGGATGAGTGATCAGCCCAATGCCGGGGCCACTTCCGAGACAACACGAACACATAGGACGAGACACACCATTCACAGACACACTCACTCCAAACAAGGTGAGGATGGTATGAAGATGATAATGAAGGCCAGATGATATCTGGGGACCACCAGGGCCTAAAGTTACCCGAAATTTGTCTCGCATGTGAGGAAAAACCCCAGAAAAAACCCCACCTAGGTCACATGTCCCGACCAGGATTCGAACCCGGGCCCGCTGCGTGAGAGGAGCGAACGCATCCTTTACGCCACAGCGGTGGACCACACGTTGAACTTAAAATTAAAATTTCAATAACTTTTCAAAAACATAATCTATAACAATAAAATGAAGTGTTTGTCTGTCTATGCGTAATGCCCAGCGAAATCTACTACCCGTAGAGATATGAAATTTTAAACATAGATGGACTGAAGGGTGGCCGAATGCACCTCGAAACCGTATTTTTTAATTTTCGCTTTCGTTCTCGAGTTATGAGTGAAAAACTGGCAGAAAACATGATTTTTAGCGCTATTTAAGCATTCTATTACATTTAAATTGTCAAAGCAATTGCAGGTGGGTTTGATCTTTTTTTTTTTTTGTCATAACTTGAAATTAAGAGCATCGCTATTTTTTCAACATATCGCATGGAATTATCGATCGCTTCAATTTTGTAAGCCCTGGTCGATTCACTTGTTTATAATGTCGAAGCCCGCAGACATCTGAAATTTTCAACATAGACGGAAGAGGGATAATTAGTATAGACGTAAATGGGTAAACATTGATCGTTTTCGATGGAACTCACTATGCAGGGGATTCCTGGGCCAGGTAACTTTCGTTTTTCCCAATGGCGCTTTCTAATCGTGGAATGCACTCCAAAGCCGGATTTTTAGCTGTTTCGTTATAATTATTAATCGTTTAGTTTATGAATGATTCGCGTGAAAGTGTTAGTAAACATAATATTTTAATTATTATGCTCTTAATTTTTAATTTTTTTAATTAATTATCGTATGCGAAACCGCGTGCACCTTCTAGTAGTAAATGAAACGCAATAATACTGCTCAACTAATTCAATACAAACATGACTACCTATTGTTAAATCAACTTTATTATCAAACCACTTTTTTTTAATTTTTATTAACCATATCTTCTTAATTACAAATAAAAGTTTTCACACTTCTTGACTAAACCCTCGTTTTCTTATGTAACGAATAATTAAAACTACGAAAAAGAATTTTAAAAACCTTTTTTTTCATTGTAAGCGAAATAGCTTATGGCGAGTCAATTGATGTATCATAATACATCGAGTTTTTAGCATTAATTCAGTTTTGAGGTCCCTTGATCCCAAAATGCGATTTTCTTAAATATGTCTATGTGTGTGGATCTATATGTCGGTTTGTTTGAGAACAGTATATTAAGCCGGGAACGAAAAGTAGTATAAAAACTTTTTTTTATATTTGGCTTAGATACCTTCATTGGGTGTGATACGAAGATCGGCGACGATATAAAAAAAGATGTGCCTAATGGGATTTTATTGACTGAGTGATTGGAATCACCTATGCCAACATTCGTTTACTGTTTCTGCTCTCAGATTTACTAAAGAAATAAGTTACGGTGCCATATTCGGACTATAGGGAGGATGGTCGAATTGTTCCCAACCAAATTATGCGAACAGGATCTTGAGTCTGTTCAGGCGTGGAATGCTTTCGCGTGGAATCCTTTTGGTTAATGACAATGTCCGGCCACACACAGTCAAGTAATTTTCATCTGTTTCATCATTTGAAGAAATTCCTTGGTGGAAAACATTTCAACGACGATGACGATGTGAAATATGAAGTGCAGATTTGACTTTAATCACAGGCGGCATCATTCTGGCGAAAGCATTACAAAAAACGGTTTCCCCTTATAAGTGCCTGAATAACGTCGGTGGCTATGGGCAGAAGTAGTGTAAGATGTAAGGTAATGAATTTGGAAAATAATGTTCTGTTATTTTTGTAATTATTGGTACTTACTTTAAAACACGCCTCTATGTTTTCGCTAAACAAGCAGCAATCAAATCGGGCCAATGGAAATATCTGTATCACAGGGATGATATATGAATGAAATAATGTGTTGATGGTGAAGTTTTCTTCCCTGAATCTTACATCCGCTGTCGGCGCTCATTTTCCCGGCTGAATGCATCTTTATTCAATTTTTCATGAATTTAGTTGATTCGAATCGTTTCCTTTCATACTTTAGTTATATGTGCCTCTACTTCCTTTCTTTCGGTCTCTGTCTTCTAGATTTCTCTTCCTTTTATACTCCGTTCTTTTTCTATCTTGCAGTATTTGAATATCAGGCATGGAAATCTGCTATTGTAGTACTTCACGAAGGACTATATAACTGGTGCAGTCTTTTCAGACAGCAATTTCTTATGGGCTAAACGTTATATAATATAGCCCCACACAAAGGGTTATCTGTATGTAGAATTCTACAAGCTCAGCGATAATATTACATTTGCTGTTACATGGGAAAGTTCAATATAAGTTTCACGTTCGATGTTGTCGGTTCTTTATAGGTTTTCCAATATTCATTGTGTCTACCAACACATGACTATATCCGAGCATATATAATTAAGTTGTGTTACTGTTCGCAGTATGTTGAGGCTTTTTTATTGAAATGACGCCTCAGTTATTTTTAATGTATTCCATTTTTAATTGGATTAAAAACAGAAATCAAACTAGTCGAGTCAGAAATTTAATTCTTAATGTTTCTTCCATCTTTCCTTGCGTAATACTCGTACTATATAATATCAGATTGTCGGTAAATACATAACACTTACTTACTTACTTACTTACTTACTTACTTACTCAATGGTAATAGACAATTCCTATGTAAGCTAAAGGAATATTATCTATTTTATGGAACCCGAAGGTTCATTGCCGCGCTTACCTGAGTCCGCCATTCAACCCTATTCTGTGCTAACTCCATCCAATCATCCCCACAAATCCTACTTCCTATAGATTGTCCTTCCACCTACATCTAGGTCTTCCACGTGGTCTTTTCCCTTCGGGTCTCCCAATCAATACTTTTGAGATATGTCTTTCCTCCCCCATGCGTGCAATATGTCCAGCCCGTTTCATCCTTCGCGATTTGATTACCCTTACTATATCTGGTGAAACGTACAGGTCCTGAAGCTCATCGTTATGGAATTTTCTCCAGTCCCCATAACACTAACAAGAATAATAACATTCCGTCAGATCTCTGTATTGTGTGGCCGACTGCCTAAATGTAGACTACATAAAACGCTTAGCAGGGTTGTACTCATTTAATTTTTTCCTTCTCACGCCAAAAATGTGTTATCAGAAAATTAACTTTCGGTGAAGGCCTATTTACTGTATGTCTTGTATATAGTGTTCAGCTCAATTGTGATTCATTTGACTAAAAATGGCTACTTCTATGCTTTGAGTGTACGATGTAGAAGTAATAACTAAATGCAGTAATTACTCAATCTACAAGCAGTCTGAATATTCTTCTGTTTACCAAACCCATGGGAGGCGATGGGCTTACCACCTGTCCCTCCGCCCTCTCTCGGAAAATAAGCGTAACAAAATTAGTAGAGGTAATGAAACCTCCACTTGGAGGCCCTATACAAAAACGAGTCAGTCAATCAGTCACACCAAAGCCAAATGAATATACAAATGAAAATGCGTAACTGAAGTTAGAGAATTAGTAATGAACGAAATAAATATATTAGTATTATTAATATTTTTTTAAACATAAATAAATATATTAGTATTATTAATATTTTTTTACACATATTTTAAATTTATAACGGTTCTAAGGTTTAAGAATAAGTATAAAGTCAGTAAGCAAGTTTTATACAGTTAAACAGGTAATATGTTTCTGCCTAAGCTAATGGTGTAGCAAAAAATATATTTCATATATTCAGAAGTTCATATATATTCCATAGACATTCCTTTATTTTGACATTAGGGTAAAAATTTTGGAGAAAAAACTCTCAGTACTAGAAACCGGGACCATCGACTTTCCGTGCCGATGCTTTACCAATCGATGAACTCAGGGTTTCTTATATGACACCAGATGGAATATTTCTTATACGGTTACATATCAAATTAGTTTATTTCAGAGTATATATCTAATTCTTAAACAGCGATACTTAAACTCCACGGTGCTACATCCCATTGAAGGACTAGGCCTGCCATCTGACCGCTGCGTCATCTGTCATAAGCAGGTAGCAGGATTGGGGAGCATGTGGTAAGCATGCCAACACCGATGGCTGTTATTTATGGCTTACTGAACCGGGATATTATCCGATACACAGTGGATATAGTGTGTCTCAAATGACCGTGACCTAACTTTCTTTCAATTAGTTCGTCCACCAAAGATATTCATAGGAGAAAAACTTCATGTAGTGCCGTATATCGAGTAGCTCAGTTGAAAGAGCATCTGCACGAAAACCAAAGGTCCCGAATTCAAGTCCCGACGTAAAAACAATTTTTATCCGAAATATCATCAAAGTTTATAGAGTTTCCATTTCAGCTCAGCGGATGCTGGGCTGCTAATCTGATCTTTTATCTAAACCATCTACGTAGGCCTACTATGTTTTTACTACTATAAATACGTTATCTTTTTCCACTGGTATATGAACGGCATGTTTGTATCATTGTTTAAGTTCCAGTATGGTACTTTATGAGATTGTGTGCGGAAAGGGAAAATGTTTATCCGTCTGTCGGTCTGTCCGTCCGTCCGTCCGTGTGCCTGTGCGCGCCAAAACTCAAATACGCTTTATTGGATTTCCATGAAACTTGGTATACGCATTTATAAAGTCCATGGCAGAAAGCCTGTTTATCTTGGACTAAATCGGTTGACCGGTACCAGAGTAACGACTAAATGAATGTCACATGATTTTTAAATGGGAAATCATGACTATACTACAATGCCGCTTTTCTAATCATTGAGGGCCTTGACTCTAATGCAGTCAGATGTTCGTTTATTTCGTTGTTCAAGTTGAAATGAGTAGGAATACTACGTGAATACTGTTATATACAGAAGTTATATTACTGTGAAATAATAAAATTAGGCCTACGTACGTTAAGCGGAGTTCATTGCCAGTGCATTTTGTGAAATATTGACATATTTTAAGAATTTCGTGTATACGAGTATGAATTAAGGTTGGTATGAAACTTTAGACCTTTGTTCTTTCGCAAGCCCTGCTTAATGAATCTACCTGGAGCTTAACACAGATATAGATTACAAAAATAACTTATTTTCTGCATATCATAATTGGAACTATCAATGATTAAACAAAAGCATTCTGGAACTTTGTTATATCAGTTTACCTGATTTTATTTTCCTTCCTATTGAATTTCCTGAGGAAAATACCTACTGCTCTGCACATTGGCTGTATACTAATTAATGAATTGCCAGGGTGAATACTTGTCTTTCCTTCCGTGAAACCACAATGGAAGTTAAATTTATTATACAAGATGTTCGAATGCTTGATCATCCTCTTCTAAGCAAACATGAGATATGTCTGATCAAACAACAACGAGAGGTTTGAGGGCAAATAAAGAGTGACTTGATTCCTATCAATCCTCGTTAACTAAAAAACAAATCTGCTTACCAGCCGTGCATTTTATGGTCCAGAGCGTTTTAAATTTGCACTGTAGTCGTTGTTTACGATTTTGAAGCAAAAATTCTTTTTTTTCTGAGAAAGTATCTTTGCAGCCCCTTTAGATATAAAGTTGATTTACACTAATTTATTCACATTTGCCAATTGAATGGTAAATAAGAAAGCAAACAATTACCATGTGTGTTGAAAGGTGGACATGCTAAATTATTTTATTACTTTTTACCATTTATAGCACGCCTTCGTAAATTTGAATCGATTTTTCTTTCATACACATACGTCGTGGTGAGAGAATCTATCGATAGAGCATGTTTGAAGTGAGTTTTGAGAATTTTCAATGAGTGAGCATGTCACGCCTGGTGGAGGTACACACAGGGGCAACTGCCAAGCCCTCCGTTACATATGAAGAGAGTAGAAATCAGAACTAGTGACCCGAAACTGTTCCTTCTGAGTGAGTGTGTATATGTGAAGCCCGGGTGTGGGAGGAAGGTTCTTCTAGTCCACTATTGTTTGGCTCCTACTGCGATTCAGAATACTCAGAATTGTGGCTTTTCATGTGAATTTCAATGCAAAGAGTAAAGCGAAAATGTGTGAGCAACCTAACACGTGTCCCTTGCCATGCTATTGTAACCAACGTTTACGGCCACGACTACTTCTTTGAAGAAAATATCTGAAGCTGTTACTTCATTCGTAACAAAAGTAGCTCTTTTCACAGGGATGACGTTTGACGGTATAGGAGTCAGTGGTGTTGGGTTAATCGTTCGTCATTAAACGTAAATAATGGAAGAGTAAGGCAGAGAGAGTATTCAAAATATGGTTACATCAATCGGTTTAATAAAATCAGGTAAACTTATATAACAAAGTGCCAGTATGTTTTTGTTGAATCAACTATAATTGCAATTATGATATGCAGAAAATAAGTTGTTCTAATCAGATTAAAATCGACAGCGTCAGCAGAACTACAGATTTGTGATACCTTGACAATCGCTCACTCAGATAAAATATATATATATTTATAAAATAAAAAAAAATAATAAAAAATTCATGTCAAATCGGCCGGCTCCAGGATTTGACCCGGGGACCTCCAGAATACGAGTCCAAGACTTTGATAGTTTGATAGTGTTGTTTGATAAGCATATGTGAAGTGTTAACTGTTAAATTATACCAGTAGACAAAAATTAATAGGCTTCTTGCCAAGGACGTTATAAATGTTTATACCAAGTTTCATGAAAATCCGATAGGGCATATTTGAGTTATGGGGCCTTTTGTTATATAATACCATAACAATGCACTAAATTGGGCATTATTCCGGTATCGGCCAACCGATTTGGTCCAATATCAACAGACGTCTTCCCATGAACATTATAAATGTGTAGGCCTATACTAAGTTTCATGAAAATCCGATAAAGCGTATTTGAGTTATGGCACTTTTAAATAAAAACACTAAATTGGGTTTGACGCCGGTACCGCTGGACTGATTTGGTTCAATAACAATAGGGTTCTTCCCATGGACATTATAAATTCGTATACCAAGTTTCATGAAAATCCGATAAAGAGTATTTGAGTTATGACGCGTACAGACACACGGACAGACAGACGGACAGACAGACGGACAGACATTTTTCGTCCCCACACACAATCTCATAAAGTACCATACTGGCACTTAATAAATAATGAATATTCTTGATAGCTCAAAATATAATATGTATAGCTTACACTGGTTGCAAACATTATGAGATCCTAAAAATCTGTCTTGAATAAATCCAGACCCATCTACATATTTCAAAACAACAAATAGACCTAGGCCACTTCGGTAAGTCCAACATATCATTACATTTGACAGAAAAGGAAGGAGCTTGCTTAATTCATATTGTAAATTTTTCAACACGTTCTTCATATAGACGTTCGATTATGTCATTTTGAATGGTTTTGGATAACGCTGTGAAGTTCTCCACAACTCCTCTGGCTCAGATAATAGTAACTAGCCAGAAGTTGCAAACTTTGCAAAATCCTAGCAGTTTAGTGATGACTCATTTTCATAGTGTCCACGGAAGGGTAATTCCTGCTTACAAAACAATACACTAATTCTCATCACATGTCTAATTTTTACTTCTTCTGCCCGTGCCATAGGCACTGTGTTCGACACCGAAATTTGAAGTTGTGTTTTTAACACAAATAGACAATAACATAAATAGACGTTTCGAGGACCCTGAATTCAAAAAACACTATTTTCAGAAAAATGTATGTATGTTTGTATGTGAGAGTGTACGTTTGTGCCTGTGAAAAGCCTAGCTCTAGAACGAAAAGTCGTATGAAAACAATGTTTTGTGTTTGGGTTAGGTATCTTCTAGAGAAGATCGGCGACGACTTCATTTTCTTTCTTTTAATGCCCCTTTACATTAAGAAAATTTCGTTTTTCGCAATTTTCACGAAAACCGTTCTTACGGTTTTGTTTAAATTTTGTAGATGAGATGCTTACACTAAGAAAAAGTCTTTAATTTGAAACACTTTTTCGCAAAAATTCTCTGAAGGGAAGTTACAAGCCAAGCACCGTTTGTAGAAATTCAGTTTTGTCTGGTGAACAATAAAGCTTTTCGTCAAGTTGAAACAACTGAAAGCGCTCTTTGCAATACGTTCTCTTATTTTATAGCAGAATATGCTTAGGGTAAAAAATAGTTAAGTCAATAAGATTTTATTTGGGTTATGTATCTCATGCATAATATATTTTACTAAGAGGTAACATTTTTATTTGGACAGAGGAACTTATGTTTCATATCATGTTTTTGTCACTTTCTCTTGGTCATTTCTGTTGCTCTGACAAGAATTCAGAAATAAAATGCAGGGTTCTTTGTTTGGTAGATAAGACTTACGGTAATATCCACGTAGGTTAATCTTTATAATTATATTATTTTGATAGCTTTAACAAGTTTATTGAAATAACCATCTCTTTCCCATGTACCTTATTTAATTAACAATTAAACCCATGGCCAGCAATAGGGCTTAGCTTTAATTTCGCTTCCTGTAAGCCTGTTGTAATGTAATGTAAATCATGTAATGTTTATATTTACTTGGAAAAATAAAAATTTATTTTTAATATAATCTTTAGCAATGTTTACTAACAGTTACCGCGTTTAATCTTCGCAAAAATATTGGCTACTTTCGACATTTTCGTGATGGGTCAGGCAGCAGGCGAAACACTTGGCCAGAGCAGTTGATGTGTGAGGTGAGGGTGAACAATTCGCACAGCATGCATGATATGGAGCCCTATCTCAGAACTCAAGAAAGGCAGACACTTTATAAAGTTGATTTCCTCATGACATCGTTGCAATTGAAACTTTTCACGTGTCCATTATGAGAGAGGTATACTGCATTTTACAGCTATAAATTAATCAATTGCACTACGGCGTACCCCAGTTTCTAGTCAGGGAGTTACACAATCTGTAATAGACTGGTGTTCAGAATCCAAAGAATTGATTGTTAAAATAGCATAAGATTTCGAGGTGTTCAAAAAGATTTTGGATTAATATAATTTCTCATAGTCCACAGCTCTGGCTATGACTGGCTGCCCTTAATGGTCTACCTCATTGACAGACAAGTTATGTCATATGCAGTACTGTGAGGCACACTAATCAGTGATTTTGTGACCGAGCTTCCACTGATATAGTACAGTAACATTCAATATAGATATATGCATATGCATTCATGTACCACATATTGTTGTCTCTGTTGGACATTACATGATAATATTTTATGAGAAAAATTAGCTTCTTTTAAGTAAGGGGGAATGGGTTTGATTCTTGGTAGGGAAAAGTTTAATAGGTGGGGTTTTTCCGGGTTTTTCCGGGTTTTTCCTCACCTGTGAGACAAATGTCAGGTAACTTTAGACCCTTGTGGTCCCCGGACATCAACTGGCCGTCATTATCATCTTCAACCCGTCCTCGCCTTGTTCGGAGTGTGTGTGTGAATGGTGTGTCTCGTACTATGTGTTCTTGTTGTCTCGGAGGTGGCCCCGGCAGTGGGCTGATCACTCATCCGGGGAGGCCCTTCCTGTCCTTGTCTGATCAAAAACGTATGTATGTGTTGTGATCCATAGTTCATTCCTACGAAAGAGAAAAAATAATAATAATTTCTCATACAGTTAAGATTAGTTATGGCAATATGTAAAAAATAAGAAACACTCATTGTGTCTCATGGGAACTTACCCAGAGTGCTCTAGACTAGAAAAACATAGTTAACTGGTTTAAATTTCAAATTGTTATTAAATTATACAAAGCAATCTTATTTTTTAAATTTTAACGGAAGTAAAATTAGCTCTAAAGATCCTCTCCTTAAGTAAATATATAAATTGGTTACTGAGGTATAATATTCTTATTACTCATAGTCATAACTTATAATATTGTCTTGTTTACTAAATCAAAGGAAACAAATATTTTAAAACCTCCACCAAAACTTTAAAAAAATATATCACTAAAGAAGTAATTGGAGTCTAATACAAGTTCTCTCGGAACAAATTCATCCGTTAAGACTAGTGTTGTACTTAAAGCAATTGTAAATACCAATATGCATCCAGGCAGGTTTTAACAAACGAAATTTATAATAAGTGTTTATAACAGCAAAGGCTATTTATGAAAATATGTGAAATAAAATAGAAAGCTACCAACTTTAACTGTTCTTATCCGTTTACATTGCAAAGTAGACTTTTTTGAAATCTTACATACTTTTTTCACTCTATTAGAAGGGTACCTCTCCTAAGCTATTCATAATAAAAATAACTCCAATATTTCACGTCTCGTCTTCCAGAAATGCATTCATTAATCCTAGGATTTTAATGACTTATATTAGAGAAGAATTAAAATGAAGATAAAACATGCCTTTAGGACCTACAGGATATTGAAAGAAAGAAAACGCGGGTCTTGCAACTCCGTTACCGACAAAGAAACAGCGACTGAATAACCAGATTTTAATTGCTCTGCAAATATTTTCTACCATAAAAGCAAGTAAAATGCTTCCCCAAAACATTTCATTTCCATTAACGAATATTGTATTCTCTTGTAGAGGTCGCCTTTTGCGAGCTTTGCCAGCAACTTTTTTCATGTACGAACCAACTGTATGAAGGGTAAATTGAATTGTTTTACTACAATTTTTTTCAAACCTCAGATACTTTTCTATCTAACGATCGCTTCTTTACGGGAAGTTTTGCAGGCAGTTACTGCTATGTAATATTCTTTGTGTTCTCTTGAACAACCTAATATTTTTTAAATTAATTTTTCGAGTTTAAAGCACAGATTGCTGGTGGTTATTTCGTTTATTAATATATATATATATTTATACTTGTAAAGAAGTGTTTTGTAATTGTTATCGACAGGCCTCTTTCTGTGAACGTATGAGAAAGTTTATGTCTCTGAAAGATGCAAACACCAAGAAGAATAATAATGATGATAATAACAATTATAATAATAATAATAATAATAAAATGGCGTGCATTAGTCTAACCTTAGGTTGACCTCTAACCTTAGGTTGACCTCTAACCTTAGGTTGACCTTAATTTGTGTAATAATAGAGCCAGTCACAGGTTATTGTCTTATTGAATACAGAATATGACAAAATTATGCTGAACAACAAAAAATGTTATTGTTATCCATTAACCATTATTCAGTAGCCTACACTAAGTTCATATAGCATACGGTCTATGTACCTCACCTCCCCTCCCTATCATCAATGCTAATTTCGATCTTCCTTTTTGTTCTTGAGCAAATGAAAGATAATGGAATGGCATCTTTAATATTAATGAAACCTAACACCAAACATCTGTGGAATACTGGAGACGAATTTAGACTTTTAAGGAGCTCCTAGCACGAAAACATTGTTTCTGTCTACTATTCTGATGTTTATGAAACGAGCAAAGCGATATGCTCATATCTTAATTACCATTATAGGCAAGTTGTATATAACTTTTTGTTTGACCATAATTAGTTTAAAACATTAAATTTTGAGATTTTAGATTCTTAAATGACCACGAGTCCATGATGCCCTTCGCATCAGCTGTTTGTCGTAGTTCTTGTCTTATGTTATAGATGGTAGGTAATGGCGTCGGTCAATTTAAGTTTCCTTTTGGTCGTTTTCTTGAAACCAACGGATTTTGGCAACACCAAATGAATTCATTTTACTAAGATATTAACATTAACATAAACAGGATGATTTTGTTTCAAATGCAGGCTATTTATTACCCAGTTTTCAACTGCTACTCTCAAGGTTTCAAGATCGTTCCATGTTCGATAATAATCGATACCATGCCGATTGTTTACATTCATCTTTTGTCTTGGCTATGTCCATGGTTCATTTTCGGGGTACTTCACTTGTCCATCGACTAAGCAAGGTATGAATTAGCTACAGACAGAGATAATTTCGCCTATAAGAACCTAAAATCAGGTCCTATTTATGAGTCTATCACATTAGGAAGCAGTAAGAAATCTACAACTGTTACAGAAATCAAGTTTGTTAAAGACGTCTTCAAAAAATAGTTTCCTATGTAATTTTCAGAATGGATTACAGTAGATCTAACCAGAATAGTTTTCTTAGTTGAAAATAGAAGGAAGAAGAGAAAGTGGGTATATGTTTCTGTAATAAGCTCATTAGAAACGCTGGAAATAGGCCAACAGATTAATGCAAGCGAAAGAGGATGTAACGTGTCAAACATTTCTGCTACAACGCTATAGTAAATTAAAGTGATGGAGTGTTTGTATTTAGATTGCAAGTTTTCAGGTGACATGTAATTTAGCGACATCAGCGCTCTGACGGCGGTAGCGGCGGTGGTGCCTGCGTTCGTTGATTTAGGTCAACGCCATGTCATACAAATGATTTCAATGCAACGACGTCGGCATTACGTAGCTCATTAGCAAGTGGGAACGTCAGTTCAATGTGAATTGTTACCAGTTCTACCACGCCTCACGCTCATTGGCTGCAATATTCTGTTAATTTTGCTCTGATTCGTTTGCTGTGCTTTTAAATCAAATTCCTGCTATGCTACTTGAATCTAAAGAGTCACTCTCCCAGAACTTGGTTAGTTCTCTGAAGGTAACATGTCTTTGGCAGAAAGATATTACAATAGAAAGGCTGGCTTTATTCTGGCTGCATTTTTCACTTCCTTTCTTCTTCCGGTTTAATTAATTTTAGCTACAACATATTTGTTCTTATACATTTATGGCCCTGAAGATACTTGGTATACATTTTATATAATATAAGATGGATGGATTGCGAAGAAGCATGAGAATATCTAGAATGCAGAATATAAGAAATACTTAATATAAGAAGTGAAATGGACGCAAAGAGAACAGTTCTTAATAGAAAGAAGATCTATGCAATGATCAGCGTATGCCGGAGGAGAGATGGCCTAAACATACCATCAATTGGGCTGCGCTTGTTACGAATAAACGTGGAAGGAATATGCACAGCTATGGGGAAGAGGGTCTGGAAGAAGCCCAACGGGAGGATAGGAAATTCTGGAAGAGGGATAGGTGGCAACTTCTATAAAGTGGAGAGACTATAAAAAATAGTATATACCGGTATCGGGGTTCACGAATAACATTCTGTGGTATTTCACACGTCAAATTGTGATAGCAATACCCAGCATGTATAGTTTAAGTTTACTAGTCCTTATTATAGTTAAGAACCGGTATACTGTGCATAAAGTATTAATTATACGATTTAAGACACTCCCTGTGCTGATGACTAGATACAATGGTTAGAGAGCTATAAGACAGACTCAGATGTTCGTCTAAATCCAAGCTTTCGGCCGCTGACATCTCTACGTTCTTCCTCAGAAATGAGTGAGAAAGGCAACATAAATATAAGCGTTCGAGAACTTAGTTATCTTAAGAAGATAATTCGACTCCTTACTAAATGCATTAATTGGTAAACTTTGAATTTTTTAGCACAAATTATTGTTTAATACAATACGTACGCTGCAATCTCACATCTAAGCTTATTAAATATTGTATCTATTTAACTTAAGATTACGATTATTAGTAATTTAGGAATAAATAGGAATAACTACTTCCAGTTACATGAAAGGTGTTTTTGTGAAATAATACTTTCTACTTTCCAGAGAATTTGAGAAATATAAATAATACATACCTCAGGAAGTTTTAAATTAAGAATATCATGGAATGCACAAGAAAGATATCGGGCGAGCGAGTGAATATTTACCTCAGTGCTTACCATCAGTGCTTTCTCATTTCGGCATAACTCACAGCTGAACGCCTCTTCAAGTGCCTCCACAATTACTTCTTCGTCTTCTAGCCATTTTTCTTCCTTCTTATCATTCTGTATTCCTGATTCCCATCTTTTTCCTTATTCAACATCTTCGTGGTATTCATTTGTTTCATCTCTTTCGTGTTTTGCGCAGTTACGTTCAATTCTCATAAAATTACAAAATTTATTTTCTATTGTTCCAGTGTGGAGAGAGTGGTTTTCATTTCCCTCTCGATGTGCTACTCGAGCAAAAACTTTATCTCTAACTTTCTCAGCGCCTACATTCAACTCATTTCGCTTTTATTGTATTCTCCTTTTAATGCTCTCCAACGATTCAAAATAGTGTTATTGAAGAATAAGCATACTTTTTGCAAAAACTGATTCACAATGATTTGTAAGTTTGTGTCTTTCTTAATGTTTCTGAATGAATTATACCATTCGTTTTCTAAACCAAGGGTGGTACGCAAATCTGCACTTTGCATCGGCCAGTGCAGGACGAAACCACCGTGCATGTTGCTTGCACTAGAACAAGTACACAGAAAGCTTAAAGCAAAATGTCTCAAAACTGTAAACTTCCACCCCCCAATAAAACTCACATGTTTAGAATGTGTAATGATTTTCACCGAGAACTGGATCACAGAATAATTTAATATCACGTTATATATTCAAAGGAAAGTAACCCTCATTTTTAGGAAAAGATTTGAAACTAGATAGTAAAGTTTGATGATCTTTCAATACTGAGTTTGGACTGCGCTCAAGTTCTCAAGTTGTAGAAAATCCATTTCAAATATTGCTTCGTAGCTTTTGTTCAGAATTCTTTGTCATTCAAAAAATGTAAATAAACTCTATTAAGCATAGACTAAGTTGGGATATTTTCTGTCAAAGACGCGATTAGAAAGCGTGTAGCTGCAGGATCTGGGGTAGGGAATACAGGCTATGCATCAAGAACGCACGAACTATAGTATTTTTTCAATCTAAAGCTCTAAAAAAATAATGCTGAAAATACATCGAAAGCGCACCGTAGAAAGCACGAAATGCGCACAAAATTTTTCTTCCCAAAATTGTTCATTCCTATTCATTACAATATCCATCTCTTGTAGTTGTTTGAAGACTTCTTGAGGCGAATTAGTGAATTCTTCCTCAGTTCGCGATTATAGACTGTGTTATATCATTATCAGGGCTTTATGTATATTATTTTATATTCCGGTCATTACTGAGAGCGGTTCTAATTAGGTTAAGTGGTCTCTTCACAAGTTTTTCTTTTACAGACGTTACTGACAACTCATTTCTCAATCCTTCCAGAATTTTCTCTTCATTATGAATATAAATTTCATTTAACAAGTATTTACTTTTCATCTGTATGGATTGCAGCAACACACTTTCGTAAATTACACTCCATGAAAATGCCACCACTTGCCAACATACGGAACTTTCTGCATTTATAATTGGAATACACGATGCAATCGTTGCCTTTATTAGTTACTGTTTTCATTAACAAACTCATTCTCACCAACTGACACTTTTGTCTAGGAAGATCTGAAAGGTGTACACTCGAGTACACGGAAAATTTCCGATGCTTCTAGTGTTTTTCTTTATTTGATGTTGGCAATTTAATGTCCTTTTGTGTTCCACACCAGCCCTGGATGAAAAAATCTCTTTATGGTTTGAGTTCAAATCCGATAGGCCTAATATGCATTAAAGCCTATGAACAACTATAAGGCAGAAATAAGTTTGTCACAACGAACGTCTAGACTAGCTCATGGATGATTCGTATTGGTTTGATGTCAAACATTAACCTATGAACACAGGGTGGTTTCAGGTTCAGGAGTGAAGGATTGAGGGAATAAGGCACACATTAAGTGGATGGTTGAATGAAATTTCCTTGTAAATAGTGTCTTCTACAGTAAGTGGACGGTGGATGAAATTGCCTTGTAAATAGTGTCTTCTGTATTATACATACAATCATTTAAAGTGAACAAACTACATGAATAGCAAACCGAAAATTATTTCCCTTAGCGATCAATGTTAAGATTAATTCTGAAATGATTATGTTCTCTCAACGAATCTAGAGGCCCTTAGCCGTATCGCCATCGCGAAAAAAGAGGGAGGAGCAGAGGTGGGGAGTGGACATGAAGCCAATTTAGAATTCCCTTACCGACATAAACCACTGGGTATTATGTCGGAAAGATTCCGTACACTCGAGTGTACATTCCAAAGTTCAATTGCAGGTACATGACGGGTTGTGCGCTTCTCATTGGTAGGGCTTTTAGCGCTTTCAGTACTCCATAAAAATCTACCTAAGAACGCTTTTGATACGTGGTGATGAAGCATAACTCATTGAGAGGGACGTGTGGTATAATGGCTACAAGTATGGGCAATTGTGTTTCTAAATATTATCGACCTTGTAAGCAATTCATGTTTATTGTAGTATATGTGATCCCCCACTCTATTGTGTATTAATCAGGGACTGAGATCTAAGATCTACTAAGATTTTCTAATATTCTAGACATAAAGAAAAGGTTTGTGTGGTGTGTGTGTGTGTTTGTGTTTGTTTATGTTTGTGTGTGATGATTTCAAGATAAAAGTTCGATAGATTCTGTATGACAAAGTGTCTAGTATCTTCTACTGTGTTATGGACAGCAAACAGCAGGCACTGCTTAAGGCTTAAGCAGTAACTAGATAAACAATATTAAGCAACTGTTTTTGAGAGAAAAAAAATAATTTACATGTAATTTGATATAATCTAAGGAGATACCTGTTAAAGAAGTAATACCTCCATCAAGAAAACTAATGTTATCAGATATGGGTGCTGGCATACTGATCATATGTTTAGCATCCTGCTATCTGCTAATAAATTCTGAAGCCTAAAATACATTACTTTACCTGTCGGATGGAGAAGAACTTATCTCACCATGGGATGAAGCGCCACGGAGATCAGTTTTAGTGCTATTATTGTCCCTCTGAACATCTCTGAACTACTGCCTTGTTTGCGATTTTATTCGAAAAAACACTTCTGTAATTGGAGCCATTCTCTGGATTATTAGCAAAAGTGAACCATACATATTACCTCGGTTCATCGATTTGTAGTAGAATTTATTACAGTGAATGCACAAAATTACACCATGTGCTTACTTTCCTGGATAGTTTATTTGCTTCCGCAGTGACCTTTCGTATGCTGTAGTAACATGTCATCAGGGTTTAACCGTTATGTCAGGATTAAAATTTTAGCAGGAATTTGTATGTTGCATACCGAGTTACAGTACTTCTGTACAAATCTAATATTTAAAAAATAATTTACTGTATTATACATTATCTTAAGAAGTACATGATGAATGGTAGAATACTTAGTTTTTTCCTCCAAGTGTAGGCCTAATAAATATCTCGCGAAATGTTATGTGTAAGCAAACATGATCCCAATGAGGTAACAAGAAACCATCCCAGTGCATTTTTAGGTAAAAATCTACCTAGACTTTTGCGATCGATAACATTTCATGACTTTCGAAAAATTCTTTCATATCTTTACGTTTCATGCCTCCCTAAGTACGAAACCACAGCCCGTTCAACTTTTTTTGTATATATATATATATATATATATATATATATATATATATATATATATATATATATATATATATATTTACACGCTAGCGGCCGTAATTTTGAAGATATTTCAACCAAATTTTATTCTGTTATTTCTAGGCCCAATAGTTCGGACAAGTTCGTCGATGAGCAAAATTGGCCCAAGGGGGGTCGGGGTCGGGGGTTGAAATTTTGAAAAATTTATATCTCGGCCCCTATGAAGTATAGAGGGAAACTTTGTTTTTTTTTTTAATTAGAGTACTCCCTGTCGAGTTCACAGTAACACCAAAGATTTGGGGGTTTTGGGGGTACGAGTGGGGGGAAGGTGGGGGTGGAAATTCGAAATTTTTGAAACCACGTCTTGTGGGGTATCGTTGAAAAGCTCTTGATGAGTACGGTACTCTACAAATCAATAACTAGTTTCTCAATAGCTCTCATATAAGGCGATATTTGAATGTTTGAAAAAGTGCTCTTTCCTCTTTTTTTTTTGCAGTTATTATTGCGGGTTTGTCATGCCAAGGCTAAAGAAGAATGCTGCGCAGTGACAATAAATTAAACCAAAAGCACTTCGAAATCTACCTCAGCCTGTAGGCCTGCCTAAAGGGATTTTTAACTTTCCTTCTGGAATGGACTTATAAGACCAATACCAATTTCATTATTAAATAGCCTATTCAATTTTGTTTCCTATAAAGATCCTTCGTGGAAGATGGTTTACAAGCTGTGGACGTTTACTGGGAAAATATGTATTAACGATATATAGTAGATTATAGTATCGTTGTTTATATTGTAATTTCTTGAGTAAGTGTACATTGCCATCGTGTCCGCAGGCTCTGTTTCTTTTTACGTCCTTTATTGTTCAAAATGTTAATTTTTGTTTTTATTTTTATATACTGTAACCTTTGTATCTATCCCAATATATTGTGGTCGGTTTTATTTATCATAACGTTTTTCTACGTAATATTTCACATTTTTTAACTTCTCTTTGTTTTTTCTCTAATTTATATTGGCTTCTACTATCCCAAATGTCTGAAATCTTTCCTACTTCCACTTCCGATATTTTGTCTTCAGATACATCAACATTTCGTTCCATCAGTCTCTCTTCTCAATAAATTTACATGGTTCTGCTCTAATTTGTCTAAACAGTACTTTGGATTTCTTCTAGATGACTTGCTATTCCGATTCAGTTTCTTCTGAATGGTTCACTACCTGTAGTTGTAAGAAAAAATTACATCGGCGTTTAGTAGAGGTTTCCTCATATTTCACACTACCTTGGAAACAATGCTTGATAAATATATAGTCAATCTGATAGTGTTGGTTTCTCCAAGGATTTCCCATGTTATATTTTTTCTCTTCTTGTATCAGGTACTGGTAACCACTAAGGCTGGATTCCATAAGGCAAGTGTACATATCAGCATTTCATTGCGTACCAGCACCTGAATTGTAATTCTGATTTTGGCCTGTAGGTATCGCAAGGTAAAATATCAATTTTCATCTGAACACCCTAACTAGGTGTGGAGGTTGGAATGTACCACCTTCAACAAAAAGCTAACATTCTATGAATTCCTGTAGATAAATATGGATAAGTTAATTCATGAAAATCATTATAGAAGCATTTACTGTTTAAATACGGTCCAAAAATAGAAGAATGGTTAGTTTTCTGTGTGAACACTTACAAAAACATCTCAGTCTCAAAATATCTGTCATCATGTGCACAGCGAGTCTACTTCGGTCTGCACTCGCTCCAACCCCACTCGCACCCACACCTGCACTCTGGTTAGGAGTTCATTTGAAATCGCACTTGCTGATGTTCTTCAGAGAGCAAGTGCACGAGTGTACAGGTAGGAAAAAAAAGCGGACCGACTAAAATATTTAAGTTGCCGATATGAGCCACTGCGCATGCGTAGCGGCATTCACAGGATAGCAGGGAATGTATTGACAAGGAGACTACAGCCGATAAATTGCTTGAATTGAGAAATAATTTCACGTAATTTGCATTGCTTATGAAAACAAACGTTTCCGTTACATCTCTTAGATTTATTTACGTATCAGAAGGCTCTGACATCAGCTACAAGAGTCGGTCCGCTTTTTTCCCCCTACCTGTACATTTAAACGCATTTGGAATCGGGCCTAAATAATACTATGGGAAGAATTCGGTTCCATCCTTCCTCTGATGTTTCTTCTTCACATTCCTCAGGCTCCCAGAATTTTCTGTTCTGATCCTTCTCCGATGATACGGTTGAAGCCTCACCTGATAATGTAATTGACTTAATTTGTTTCTTCATATAATATTTCACATACGTTACACTAAGACTATCACTGTCACTTGAATCGCTTATAATATACAAACATCAAACGATTGCTAAAACAATACTCTTGAATTACACAGTTCGTTCATTAAGTTTCGTCACTGCATCATCCAAACAAAGCATTGTATAATTTCCCGAACCATTTCACCTTTACGGTCCACACATTCATCCTGCACTTAGCCATTTCAGTCTCCAGCATTCGATTGTTGCATGTCCTAAGTTAAAATCAGTATTCTGTCTTGTATCATGTTTCCTGAAACACACTTTACCCTAGGATCCAGAGGAATAGTTTACCTCCATAACATTTTGCTTCAGCAAGAGTCATCTTTTAGTTATTGGATCAGTTTCTGAAGATCATTTAGCTTACCTATGACTTTATTCTCCTTTATTTTTCGCCCAGGCATCATACTCGGGAAAACCTAGGCAATGTGTGATGGTAAGCCTATCCCGCCATAGGAGATAGCACCATGGAGTTCAATAAATTAAATATCATGCTTAGTCAAGATATTACATTATATTTACAATGATTTTTATTTTGAATATGTTAGCACCTAAATTGCAAAATGCCGGAAATAATCGTAAAAGGAAATTCGGATATATAGGCTATATCCGGGCCTTTTTCATGAATATAGGCCAAATTCTATAATATAACTCATGTTATTTATCTTTTACATAGAAGTTTATTAGTTTTTTTTCTTAGAATAGGGTGCTAGCTGTACTAGAACGGTCCCAAAACAAAAACACTTGTCGTTTTTAACACTGGAGGGGAATGGCTAACAGTATGTTGATGTTATGCAGTTAGGCACCCATGGTGCTGACCGTACAACTGGCTGCCTGTTTAGAATACTGATTAACCAGAATTGTAACCACTCAACCAGTACACACACCACGCCGCTACGCTCTACTCCTCTCAATTTCTGGTCATTCTACGCATATATTTCATCACTCCCGTGAGATCATCGGTACCGCTCCAACATAAGATGCAGAACATCCAAGATCGGTGTTACTGGAGAAAGAAAATGTTAGAATTCTTGAATGCTTACGAGTAATTTGATCATTTGAAGAAGTAGGCCTATTCCGTCTCCACTGATTTCCAATTCACACGATACTATCTTGATTAAAGTTTGCAGCTTTATATCTACTAAAATCTACTAATCCATCTAATCTAGAAAATGACCGGATCCATGCCTCTCTTATAAATGTATTACCTACAAAAAAAATATGATTTAGGTGTTATTTAAATACTTTGAAAATCTGTTACATAAGTTCAAATGTTAAAAACATAATTTATTGCGCCAGATTCTTGATCGACGTCATTTCTTTATCTTTGGAAATTGTTTAAGTAAAGAGAGAATCGCTAAATATTGTCACAGCAAGTAGCTGCCATTTAGAAATATTAATTTGTGCATTTAATGGAAAGTAGACATTTTTAAAATAGTCTTAATATCCGTTTTTTTTTAATCCTGGGTTTTGAGTGTATTAATTTGCTACTTCATGAGAGCTAACAATGCCTACACTAAGGCAAACATGATTGAATATAGTTACGTTTTCAGTGGTTTAAGCTATATCTACCCCCTTAATAAGGTTCTAAGAGAAAAGTTTTAATAACTTACTAAGGGGGAAGAGATTACTCACGTTCAGAGAGGTGTTTAACAGGCATTACTTCTGAGTTGGATTAAGAAAGATACTATTGCAATTCGGCCGATAAGACTACGAGAATACAATTTCAATAGTTGTACAGTAAGTTTTTTTACACAAACCTCCTGATGAAATGCACTTTCGTCCTTTATCGTCTTCCCAGGACACAAAATAACTTATGTATGTTCATAGTATATGCAGGGCGATGCTTTACACGCCCTGGTATATGAATCTGCCTGTATATACACCATTTCGTTTATCAAAATCGAAACATAAAAAAAGAAAAGTAAATATAAATATCTGTATCTGTTACCCTATGATCCCCAGGTGGGGCGAAGGGGCCTCCAATGGAGGTTTCATTACCTATACTAATTTTGAAATGCTTATTTTCCGAGAGAGGGTAGAGGGACAGATGGTAAGCCCATCGCCTCGCAACCCCCCTCTGGAAACTAAGTATTTCTTGGACTTGAAAGGGCCGATAAATTTTGTCCAGAGGCTCTAATTTAGGCTTGGAGTTCTTTTACGAGCCGTAAATCTACGACACGGGACCCCCAACTTAAAGTCCCTCCCGGAGGACTCCGTGCCCAGGATTTTTACGTCCTGAAAAATCCATCGACCGCGGCCGGGTTTGATCCCGCGCCCTGAGGATCCAGAGGCGGGCACGCTACCTCTTGACCACCGCGGCCGATAAATATAAATATATAATTTTATTATAGTTCATAGTGAAATAAGTCTAATATGGGGTTAATTAAGATACGAGTATGTTTATGAAACTAGTTTTATAACTTTCATACGAGTTTCTTAATTACCATAAAAGGCAAGTTGCATAAGTATGTTTTTCTTTGACCATTTATTAGTCTAAATATTTAAGTTTTGAAAATTTATATTCACTCAAACAAACGATCGGGCTGTCCTTCGCATCAGGTAGTTCTGCGACAGATGGCGTCCGGTCAAATCGAAGCTTTTCTTGGTCGTTTTCTCAAAACCAACGGGTTTTTGACAACGCCAAATGAATTCATTTTAGTATGAAATTGAAATTAACACGAACATAATTTGTTTTATTTTAAATTCAGATATTTTATTATCCAGTTTCTAGTTACTACTGGGTTTCAAGATCGTTCCGTGTTCGATAATATTCGATACACCGATACACCGATACACCATTAAAATCTTTAAAACAAAATGAAGAATATACTTAAAACTGAATTTATATAGGCTACAACATAGATGAATTTTTCTCAATTAATTTAAACAATTATTAAAGTGACGTAAAAGAATTGAAATATTGATTAATTTAAAAGTAAACGTATGTATAATTCATTAATTGTTTGTAAGTGTATCTGAATTTACGGGATTCCTGAGGAAGTTAGTCAACATGTAATACTTTTGTATAATTATCATTGTAATTGAGTTAATGTTTATGTATTTGACTATAAATCATATTGTATTTTAGGTTCAGAAATGACGAAGTCAGTGCTTGTTAATTGTAACAGCCTGAGACGAATCAAGTTCTTGATTCTTCGAATATGGCCGTGTGTAGGCTAAGATGGAAAGGTGAAGTCAGAATGAAAAAATCAATGCCATAGCCGGGATTTGAACCAGGATCTTCGGCTCTCCGATGCTCTAACCACCTGAGCTACCATGGCAACGTGCCGGTACAACATTGAATTCTCCAACTGACTCACAACCCCAGTATACCACCAGGCGTTCTCAATATGAGATACGAACCCAGTGGCGACTTACAAACTGTAAGTGATTTAAGACCTGGGCTTTATAGTTAACCACTAGTAGGTCACAGTGGAATGATAATTCTTTCACACTGGCCGTGTGTAGGCTAAGATGGAAAGGTGAAGTCAGAATGAAAAAATCAATGCTATAGCCGGGATTTGAACCAGGATCTTCGGCTCTCCGATGCTCTAACCACCTGAGCTACCATGGCAACGTGCCGGTACAACATTAAATTCTCCAACTGACTCACAATCCCACAATCCCACAATCTTGATTCTTGTTTCTCAATTCTACAATGAAAAATAGTTTCGTAATGAGTATTATTACGATACCTTTACGGCACATGTAATATCCGATCGAACAAAAAATAACCAAAACATTTTGTCAAACGCAACAGTGTGTACTGTACATACGTAAAGTTTTGTGATATTTCCTCATAAACAAATAAATGAAATCCATCTGGGAAACGACTATCCCCTTAAAAGAAAGCTTGGTAGTAGGCCAATATCGCAGAAACATTTTTCACATATCGCTTATGGTAGATTTTTTAGGAATAATGTCAGCCTAGAATGTCCATGATACATTTCCTGCATACGTTATTATGTAAATTATTATTACAACAAAGCCAACGAATTCAATTAGCTTAATGGCAGCGTTTCAAAACATATGAAAAGGCTAATGAAATGCATTCTCTACATTGTAATGTAGGCAACACGAGTACCATTCCTGCATAAGGCACACCTAATAATAATGAAATCACAACCATAAGCTACGACCTTCATAACTAGATTACATACTTCTTTATAACCTTTTTTTACGATAGTGCGTGAAGTTGTAATTTGGCCAATTATTTTGAGTGCCTAGCTAAACTTTTAAAACACAAAAGTATTAACTAAAGAACACAAAAACTATCACTTCATGCACTGTTAATTTATTCGTTTTACGCACCGAAAATTAATGCAGTTCGTGACTGAAGTTTAGGCGGCCATGAAATAGTTACCTTGTAACTTCTCCATTTTGAAATATTTAATTACTGTAAATTCAATATCATCGTATAAAAAACGCATCGTATGCTATTGTAATCTTTTTTAACTCTTATTTATATAGTCTTTAAGGACTTAGGCTTCGCCTCGCATTTTCTTTAAAATTTAGGGTAATTTTATACGTCATTTTTCAAACAATTTTAGGTTATCAGAATCCGGGCCCTTATTACTATTATTATTATTATTATTATTATTATTGTTATTATTATTATTATTATTATTATTATTATTATTATTATTATTATTATTAAATAAATAAATAAAAAAGAAGAGAGAATGAAGAACAAGAACAATAAACTGTGCCGTCATAGACCTGAAACAAGAGGAATACGACAATATTGTGCAGAAGATTTTGCAACATAGAGAAGAGTAAGAAGAAACAGCCATAATAGGGCTAAAAGTGAAAGAAATAAAAATATGCAGATTAATGTATTGTGATAAGAGGGTGAGATGTTTATTTACATCGCACCTTTTTTTGTAGTAAAAGATTTAATTATGTTGTCTACTAATAAAGATACGCAGGCCATACCTATAATAATACTTTCAATACGTTCCTGAATCTTAGGACGTATATAATATTCTGTGCCTGTATAATGGATAAAGTGATATCTCGTCTTTTCTGAAATTGTGTCACCTATATTCCCGGGACTTTGGCATGGCTAAGCCTGCAAGAGCTGTATCCAGTGATGTATTGCTGCATGCAAAAGCTTGAATAAAAAGCAGCTTGACGGGAAAGAGATCTGGGGTTCACGGCTGAAACCACAAATCAACCAAACATGTTCAATATGGGCTACAGCACCCTTGACATCGGCTTTATTTTCACCCGTCTCATCTTATAGTGAAACTAAACATAGATATTTACTCCTTTTTTAATGTCGTATAAGTTTCTTCTGTATAAATTCGAAAATAGGGAAACACAACATGGTGCAAATATTAGCGCTCCTGTGTATATTTATCTCTATTGCAATACCTGTCTCTATTACAACATTTAACTCTTTTACAAAATGGTTTACGCCGTACTCTCTTTATTAGATTGATGTATGTTTAACTGACAGCATTGCCCTGATAGCAGTTTTAAAATCTGTACGGTAGCACCTAAACAGAATAATGATAATGCATAAATACAGTACTAATATATAAACTAAAACATAGTAAGCAGTTGCACAGAAATAGGCCTAATACATAAACAAAAACACAATAATAATACGTAAGTAGAAACACAGTAATAATGCATAAACAGAAACACAATAATATACATCAACAGAAGTAATTACACATAAACAGAAACTCAAATTAATCACTACCCTAAGTACATTAATTAATATTTTCTTTAACTCTTTTCTCTGTGAGAAGAAGGCCCTCAAAGGCTGAAGAAGGTAAATGATTCCATTCATTTATACCTTTTTCAATAAATGAATATTTACCTAATATTTTCTCAGTTTTCTACTTTTTATTTTCAAAGCATGGCAATTCTTCCTGTAATATGACGGTTCTCTAACCTTTTTTCTCCTAATTTCTACTACTTCAGCACACATTGCTAATAGAAACTTTCCTTATGGTCTATATTTCTTTATATACGTTTCTGCACGAATCATGTACCGTAATATAAATTATGGCAGCAGCGCTATTGATTTCCTTCACTGAGCATATTAGCAAATGGAATAGTAGAACCTTGATAAAAATCGTACTTCAAGTAAGATACCATTAATATATTACATTTCCTCCACTTCCCTGTTCTTGTGAGAGTTCGTCATTGAGAACATGGAGGGCCATATATCCATTACCTTCTCGTATTATTCTGTGGTAACAGGCCTGGAACGGTATACGCTCAAGTTCGTGAGGTCAAATAATAAGAAACTTGAATAAGTTAAAGTCAAGAAAACTGTCATTAACAATCGTAACAATTCTAAAATTAATCATTCCATCATATCTTCCGATAAACCCGCAAGATGTGAGTAGATTACGTAACGACCGACGATGAACTTGTGTCGCAGTAGCTTATTGGTAAGACGTGGATGTACCATTTTCCCGGTGTCCTAGCCGCGGTGCTGCCTTGGAGCCGTGGGTAAGGAGGCTGTGGGTTCGAGTCCCCCTCGGGCATGGTTGTTGTAAAAACGGAAAACAAGGAAAAAGTATAAATGAAAAAAAAACTATGAAAAAGAAAGGAAAATAATTTGATAAAAAGTTTAATTAAAAAAGAAGTGCAATTTAAAAGAGCTTCTGATTAATAAGCATTAACTTGCTTCCACTTTCCCGTAGCTCGTATGAAACTGATCAGCAATACTGAAAAATAAATGTTCCTCTTCTGGCCACTGCAGAATTTTGAAAATGTTTTATTCGGCATGCCCATAGTGGTTTTAATTTTAGTGGGTCTATTTTTCACTTTTGTAATGTAGGTCTGCTGTCTTTTTCGAATATTACTGGTCCTGCTGGCCGATTATAATTTTAGCTGCTTGTAGTCTTACTTGATTTCCCTGGGCTCTAAATTTAACACTAGCCTGAGTTTCATTATGACGTCGTTTGTTTACACGCTTTCTTCTGTGTGCTTCATTTGCAGAATCAGATGAATCTGCATTTGCTTGTGGGTTAGATCAGATTCAGTTTCTAAAATCGGCTAGAAGACCGATCAGCTTCAAATATTATTGTTCCGTTGATTGTCTGAATTTGACTCACCTGAAAAGCAAACCAACTACCACTGAGTGCCATCAAAATTAATCCTTACATTTTAGCTTATAGACATAAACAGGCATACTATTCTTAAGAAAATTACTATGATTTGTGTTACGTAGATACTTACTCTTCTCTTCTTAATTGTTTCACTAGGTCTGGTTCAGGACTTCCAGCTTTAGAGAGTGTCGATATTGAATTAGAATTCAGTGATAACCTTCGTACTCGGGAAATACAACATTTATTTTAAAATTATATGAGATTCACTGTGTGACCAAATAAATTATAAAATATACTATAACCAAATTTTCAGAGCTTAACATAATATCATGTTTACTTCATCTTACCTTATTTCTAAATTAATTACATGATTAAAAATAATTTATCACTCTTCTATTACCCTTCACAACTTTTATCATACTTATTCTTCTTCTTAAGAACATATCTTCACAATAAGTTGTCTAACAGCAGTGCAAAACTTCAAATTAATAGCAGGCAGGCACTCTCCAAAGTCATGCATAATTTATCACGTTCTGGCATTAAAAAAGTCACATTGAATGTTCTAGCACGATCCTTTACCAATGTTTAGATTGGCTAATCTTGCAAAGCATATTACTTTTATGCCATGACATTAGCTCGAGCAACAAATAAATTTATGTTCCTTTACAGTTACAACCTTAACACTTTCATGTGCCGACTCTAAAAATTTGGAAGCCTCAAACTTCTATAATCTTAAGGGCCTTAACGGCCTGCATAAGTACCAGTTTACTTTACAGGTACAACTTACATTTTGTTGCATATACAGTATATTTTTTGTTTTTGTTTCGTTGGTTTCACGCCCTAACGCGTTTTGGTAAAAATTGACATTTTTCTTGTTCTTACGTTAGGCCACCAGATTTATATCTTCAAATTGCTTTGTTGAAATTCAAAACTGAAGCTCTGCGTATTGTCACTTTCCACAATAGTTTTAAAATGACAGAAAGCTATAATTATGTGTAATTATCCATAAGAAGTGAAAAGTGTCAGTGGTATTGTTCAGTGTAGTGGCTCCCTAGGTATAGCTCACCTTAGGAGCGTCAAATGAGCTAATCCCTGTGTTAACAGGAGGCCTGGGCCCTGTAAGGGATGTACGTAGGCTAAATTTATTTATTTATTAAATGCTTATAAATTTTGCAAGTAGTAATGCATTATGCATTACAAATAGTTTTTTCAGGCACAAAGACATTTATAAGTTTACATGGACAAGAAGAAGCTTTGGATCTATAATAGACTACATTCTTGTCAATCCAAAGTTAGCTCTGAAAATGTAGAAGATACTAGAGTTTATCTAGGCGCTGATGTTACCTCAGATCACTTTGTATTGATTTCTAAGATAAACATTTTAAAAAATATATGTAAAAAGGAGAAACCAAACATTTAGAAATCAAAAATGTTTTAAAATCCATCTTCTCCAAGAAAACAGTATACGGAGACTGTACTGCCAAAGACTGAATTTATATCTAGATCAACGAGCATTAAATATGGATATAGAAACAGAATGGAGAGAGTTACAGGAGTTAATTTATAAAGCTGTTATGGAAGCATAGGCCAGCGAAATAAAAGGAAACGAACCAAAGGATTGAAATTATGGAATGATCAGATAGCAAATATAATAAAACAAAAAACAAAAAAAGACAGCATATTTAAAGTGGCTTCAAAGAAAACTAGAATTGGATAAAATTGAGTATAAAAGATTATGTGCTATTACTAAAAGGGAAGCTAAAACTCCTCAGAATGAAAGCTGGAATAAATATATTAGCAATATAGAACATAAAATATATGGAAACTCGAGCATTGCATTTAAAGCAATAAGACATCTCAATAAAGAAGAGAAAGATACGGCACAAATAAATAATATTTCTGAACAAACCTGGTTGGAGCATTATAAAAACCTATGGTTTAATCCTACTGAATCATTAGAGACTAGTATAATTAACAATAGCGAATTCTACGATGTGGATTTATTGACAATGGAAGAATTAGAAATAGCATTAGGAACAAGTAAAAATAAGAAGACTCCAGGTACTGATGGCATAAATCTTGAGCTCTTTAAAATATGCTACACAGGAAATTAAAAACAGATTCTTACATATTTTAAATATATGCTGGATGATCAGGAAAATTTCTGAAAGCTCGAAAGAATCTTTAGTCCACTCAATTTTTAAGAAAAGAGATCGGACAAACTGTAATAACTATAGAGGCATAAGTCTCCTCAATGTTTCTTACAAAATTTATGCTAAGATACTAGCAAGACGACTTAATGTCATTTCAGAAGCTCTAATAAATAATGAACAACACGGTTTCAGAAAAGGAAGATCCTGCTCAGACTGTGTTTTTATCCTTAAGCAAATTATTCAGAAACGACGAGAATTCAATCTCCAAACACTTCTTATTTATTGATTATATTAAAGCTTTCGACGTGGTATTGAGAGGAAAATTATGGGGAATTATGAAGGAGAAAGGCTACCCAGAGCATATAGTAAGGACTGTAGAAGAAATATATAAAGAAACTACTATACAAGTTGGTGAATCATCTCAGGAAGAAATTATTAATCAGGGAGTGAGACAAGGATGCCCACTTTCTTCAATATTGTTTAACATTTATATTGACGCTGCTGTCTGTCAATGGCAAGACCAGCTAAGCAACCATTTTAAATTAGGTAGTTCTATAGTAAATACACTACTTTTTGCTGACGACCAAGACATCCTTTCAGATTCTGAGGACAATCTACAGAGAGCTGCTCATCTACTCCAAGTGGTTACAAAAGAGTACAATTTGAAAATATCTCTTTCTAAATCAAAAGTTATGGCACTTCAAGGAAAATTTCCAGTAAGATCGAAGATAGTGTTAAATAAAACTATAATAGAACAAGTTAAGAGTTTTAATTATCTTGGATGGTACATTTCTTACGAGGAGGATAAAGATCTCATTCAAAAACTATCAAAATTTCAATATATGTGTGGCACAATTTATAGAACCTTAAAAAATAAAGCTCATAAAGACACTATGATGAAATTTTATAAAGTACTGGCTGTACCATTACTAACTTATGACAGTGAAAATTGGGCTTTGAATAGGTCAAAGAAAAGAATGATTGAATCGGCAGAAATGAGATTTCTAAGACGAATTGGAGGCCATACATTAAAGGATCATATCCCAAGTGATAACATTAGAAAGGAATTAAACATTTACAATCTGCAGCATAAAAATGACAGATCCAAACAAAAAAAGCATTGCAATACAAACCCAAAGGTAGACGTGCAGTTGGTCGACCTACATTACGTTGGGAGGATGATCTTTGAGACGGAACAGGCTTATAGCCTATCCTTGCAGTGGAAGAAGAAGATTATAATGTTGATGAAATTAAAACTCTTTAAGAGGATGGCCACAGCAAGTAAAGAAATCTTTTAACTGGTGGATATTATATTCGTGACACCACAGAATATTGTTTCTGTCTAATTTTGCATGATAAAATAAAATATTATCTTAAATAGGCTTCATCAAAGTATGCAATTAACTTCAGGCTTTGACACGGCATGACAACTTCTCTTCATCACTACATAAGAGCCGCTTGATTCAGGATAGATTTTTTTAAATGTAGTCAAAGGTATCTCATTTGCCTTATTAACAAGTGGCTGAAAGGTGATAGAGGTTTTCAAAACAAACCCTGGATATTCAATATTCGTAAAGTCAAGTTAGAGAAATGATTGATCCTTCCGGGAGAGATTTCTTCAGAGAAGGTACATTTCCTAAAATATACCCTCATTACATAACGGTGAGAGGACATTTTCTGCCTATAGGAAAATCTTTCTGACAGACGTCAGTCAATAACCCCAGATAACGTAGAAAATATGAAATTATTGTTCACTGTGCTGAAAAAATCTAATGCATAATAATTGTCTTTTAAACATAATAAAGAGATAGGCTACATGATGTGATGCAAGGGTCATTTTCCGCCTGTAAGAACATTATTCTTTACAGACATCAATCACTGACTCCAGAGAACTTTGAAAATCATATAATTGTTCTTTTATACTGAAATAATTAAAGCATTTATTGTCTCTCAAACATAATGATCAATAAATTTAATGACATTAGCTATATGATGCTAAGTATTTTTATTGTTTTAAATATTTTCACTACATATTTATGTGCATATTTTCCAGATTAAAAATATATGAACCATAGCTTTACTCATCACATTCCTAGTCGCAATGTTATTTCTCAAAGAACCTTGCTAACAAGGTTACGAAGAGAGAGGAATATACAAAGGAAGACACATTTTAAGTTATTCAGTTTTTAACATTTAAATGTTCAAAAAGGTATCAATAGCATTTTCTATCACTTTTTTTCTATGTTTCAGTTCAGTTTGTGGATGTGTTTTGGCAAAATATAGAGCATTATTACTCCTTTACGAATAGCTTTTAATTTTGGGGCAGGTGGTGGTATGTCATGTCAACATTTTGATATGTTAGAGTGTAGTACTCACGATGTGGATTTTACCCGAAGGTTTAGGCTTAAAGTTTCTAAAATTTATATTCTGACCGTAGAGGGACTTTTTAATACAATTTTTAATTCCTCTGCTTGTAACACAGCTATTATAAATACGAGGCGTGTTTTAAAGTATCTATCTTTACCTGAGTTTCACCTCTCCCTTTTAGGGCACTTATAATTTGGATTTAGTGTTGTGAGATATGGTATTACCATTATGCATATTATCCCATTTTACGTTTGATATAAATAAAAAACAGTACCTATTTGTAACTTCTAAATAATCGAAAAATGCAATACACTAACATTACATTAACATTACAATAACAATATAACATGGGATCTTACAAAAAATTGATATCACATACTGTACGGTCATTTATGACTTATGAGCTGTCAATTTGAGGGCCAAAAAAAAATCCAGCTTTTAGGTCTTCTGTACCTCGTACAGCTTTCGTCCTACGTGTCCAAAGTATGGTCAAGAACCTTCACTAGCTACACTATCAAGCAAGATTTTGTTTCGCTAGACTAAGAGTTCATGAATAAAATCCCCCCCTCGACAAAAGTAGAGCTGGTAGAGAAAAACTGTTTACATATTTGGAATAAGCACACTAACTACAGCCAAAATCCGGTAAAACATCTGAGACTCTTTCTTCTTTCTTTTTCGTAGTTTTACCTCTCCCTTTTTTTTTAGGATGTAAGCGACCCAAGCCGCCCGGGCCTTACAGGGCCGCGACCTGTCGGGAGAGGGATTACCTTTGGATCACATACATACTTTTTTGACCAGACAAGGACATGGAGGGCCTCCCCGGATGAGTGATCAGCCCAATGCCGGGGCCACCTCCGAGACAACACGAACACATAGGACGATACACACCATTCACACACACACTCACTCAGAACAAGGCGAGGATGGGGATGAAGATGATAATGACGGCCAGATGATATCCGGGGACCACAAGGGCCTAAAGTTACCTGACATTTGTCTCATAGGTGAGGGAAAACCCCGGAAAAAACCTCACCTAGGTAACTTGTCCCGACCAGGAATCGAACCCGGGCCCGCTGCGTGAGAGGATTGGACGCATCCCCTGAGCCACAGCGGTGGATAACATCTGAGACACCAAACAAAAAGTTATTTTTTGTTGGGCTGTGTTATCAATATGAAAATCTAAACGAGCTTAATGGAAATTACTACATACATACCCCATCTTCATTAGTATAATCCATTCATGGGTATTCGGATTTTGTAGTTTAGTGAAACCTCTTCCTCGCACATATGCTTGCAATGAAAACCCGGTTCTCAGGTGTCAGAACAGATTGCTTTATTAACATGTTGCTTGAAAGGCTCGAATAACAGGGTTCGAAGTAACCGACATGCGACAGTCGGAGAAGAGGAAAAGTGCACTGACACTTGAGAACCGAATAAGAGGAAGCTTTATGCAACAATACATTTTCATAAAGCCAGAAGATCAAATACCAGTTAACGGACTATACTATCAGTCAAATGTGATAGCATCATATTAGTACATTATGGCCCATTGCTGAGTGGTTAGACCGCTCGCCTTCTACCGCTGGAACCCGGGATCGAATCTCGGTAAATCCATGTGGAATTTGTGGTGGTCAAAATGGGGTCTGGGCAGGTTTTCTGCTGTTTCCCCTGTCATATATAATTTCACCAGAACTCCAATCATCAAACTATGACCATTGATTGCAATAAAGGAATTTATTTAATAGTACATAATGCAACGAGCTTATAATAGTATTTTTGCACTCCTTAACTAATTAGTGGTACTTACGAACGTTGTTGCCGTGGATCGTAAGTTGACATTCCCACACAATCTTGTTGCTATGGGCGTTGCGATGCGGTTAAATTACTTACTGTGCTTGCGCCACGTCATAATTCAATACGATACACTTCATAATACAAGCCTTTATGGACAAGGCCCCCAGGACAAATATTCGGTTCCCATAACAACAAACACATGCAAGTCACTTTCTGAAATAAACATCTATCTTCAATAACGTATATACATAATATTTTCAGGTAATATCTCAATTAATATAATTAAATTGATATAAATAATCATCGTGCAAAAAATAGCATGCAATACTCGTGCCGTAAGCGCATAACGGATCTCGGAAAATTGAAAAAACTCGGTGCGAGCGCCTCGTTTTTTCAAACTCTTTCCTCGATCCGTATGCATCGCTTACGGCACTTGTATCGCAATGTACTATTATTAAGACACGAGTGTTTTTTATGAAACGAGCAAATGAGTTTCATAATTTTCATACGATAATAATTCTTAATTTTAATTTTAATTACCATTACAGACAAGTTACATACGTCTGTTTTTATTCGATCAGAATTAAATGTTTCAGTTTTAGGTTTTTAGAATATCTCATTCATAAAGGAAACACTGTTGGAGAACACCTCTTAATAGTTCTAGTATTTTTGATAGATTGTAGGCTACAAGGCAGCAGGCCGCAGAGCTCGTGACGCCTTAACGTCAAACAGCGCACATTAAAAATAAACGAAACGAACTCAATTTTGTATATTAAAATTAACATGAACAGAATTGGTTTTATTTTAAATACAGATTGTGTATTATGCAGTTTCATTTGCTATTTCCAAGGCTTTAAGATCGTTCTGTATTCGATAATAATCGATATCACATCTACATTATAATAAAAATATGTATCGCATTGGGTATAATTATGATACAGTTACCTCACAAGTAATAAGCGTATTATGTGTCGTATGGTCGAACATAAACTACCAAATCTAATCTAACAATGAAATGTTTAGAAAATGTCCGCCTATATACCACTATTATACTTAAAAAGAAGCAGTTCAAGCCTACAGGATATATTATAAAAGACCAATTAAACAAAGCATTCTTTAAAGTTCACTTTTATTGTAGTTTTATAAACTACTACGAGTATTATAAGTGTATAGTAAATTATGTGATAAAATACTTTGTGGAAAGACAGAGGTTAATACCCAAAGTGTGTTCTAGTTTAGTTACACTGAGCTGAATGTACTCTTAAGTCAAGTATTATTTACAATGATAAAAGAATAGATGTTTACAGAGTTAAAATTGTCAAAGTGGTTGAAGTATATATTAAGAATTAAAATCATACAAGACGATTAGATCAGCAGAATATCATAAACACAATATTTTCAGTTCATGTGGAATACAAAGTTAGCATATCTCTATGCGTGTCTACATACATAAACTTGAAGAAAATACAAGAGACTTTCTTCTTCTTCAGTGGTGTGCAGTTATTTACTGAACAGTAAGCGTAAATTAAAATTGATCTAGGTTAATAATGATAAAAATCGGTGATCTCTTCTTCTGAATTTGAGAAGAAGTTCTTGAGTTTCTAAAATTTCCTTTGTAGCTTCAGCTTTAGTTGTTTATAGTTCTGGCGATGTGAGATGCATTTCGACGATCATGACATTTCCTGTAGGCTTCAGCTGTTGTTTTTAAGTATAATAATGGTATATAGGCGGACATTTTCTAAACATTTCATTCATAACTATACCACTTGAATTATGAAGCTGATCAATTATAATCTAACAAAGTCAGAGTAAGTAATAGTGGATTATGTAAAAAAAAAATTCAACCATATGGTGGTATATCAACTTCATGGCATTGACTTGGACTAATTTCTGGGCTAACTAGCTGTTTACTTCCTTCTAACGATTTACATTTTTTTAACTTAATATCCCATTTCCATTCACATGAACTCTAAAACGTGAACTGGAAACATCCAAACACATTTAACTCAATAAATTATTATTAACACCGCATTTGAATATGGAAATTCAAAGCTATGTTTCATTTATAATAGCAGTATTATCCTGTCGGTAATACAATAAATAGATATACAGGTATCTTGAGATATAAATTTAATTACAGGAGCTACAGCGCTTGTTTGTGTAACATACCTGCATAAAGCCGGTAGATAGGCTTGGGATTATCCCTTTAGGAATACAAAACACGTTCGGTAGCTGCTAGCTTTGTAGGCCAAGCGTATTTTTATACTCGAAAATGGGGGAACTTTTGTGTTATCAACATTCATTAATTATGAAGACTCATTAATAGGCTTTAAATTAGTCGCATTTTTAAACCTTACTTACACCAGCAGCACGCGGACGCTGTAAACAAAGTAGTCCTATGCTGGCACTGGCCGATTAAACTGGCAGCATTATGCACGTCCAGCTCTCCACTAATTTTGTTTCTTTTTAAAATCACAGGACTTGTATATAGTGATACACTGCTAGAGTTGTGTGAATGAAATATGGGTATTTTATGTAGTAGAGACCCTAATTTTTAGCGAAACTGTTCACAATGAGGGGTGTAGGGTATATAATTAAATATACTATTCTCTCCTTACTGTTTCCTACTGTAGCAGTAAATCTCTACCTACAACATCTCTCCCTTTTTTTCACTTTATCTTGGGCAATTTGCTCGGTTAATTGGCACTTTTTGCCGTGAAATTTCCAACATTTGCTAGATCATCGCAATGAAAATGGTTATCCAATCGAGGAATACTTACTTACTAACTCAATGGCAATAGACAATCCCTAAGCAAGCTAAAGGAATACTATTCTATTTTATGGAACCCGGAGGTTCATTGCCGCGCTTACTGAGCCCACCATTCAGTTTTATTCTGTGCTAACTCCAACCATTCCTCGCAAATCCTACTTCCCTTAAATCTATCCTAATATTGCCCTCCCACCTAGTGTAGGTCTTCCAACTGATCTCTTTCCTTCAGATCTCCCAGTTAATATTTTTGAGATATGTCTTTCCTCTCCCATGCGCGCGACATATCCAGCTTAAGTGATAAGTGATTTAATTAAGCCTATCTTTACTATATTAAATACTTCTAACAATATCTTATTTTTAAAAATTACCTAAGATGGATGGTTAGTTTTGTGGAATTTAACGATGTGTGTGTGTTGCTACTTGGCCTGTGGCCGTCGAAGGTGTGCCGTCACGCAGGAGTTCTTTTACATGCCTGTAAATCTATGGACTGTCACATTTATGCACACATAAATGTCGTCAACCTGGTTCGGATATCTAAGGCATAATGAATGTTATGCCATCACATTAAAATAGGCCTACCCCATACTAGGAAAATGAACTACCCTAGTCAAAATTGTGATATCTATCTCGTCCAACTGTTTCCTTCCTCTCTTAACAACCTTCTGCAGATGATGGGCCTTCCTTTTCCTTTTTTTTAATGCCCTCCCTTATCCCCGCATTGTCAAGCAATTAAGCCATGCCTCAGAATTTACCAAAATCTGATTCCTATCTTCCTTTTCTTTAGCCCTTGCTCTGCATACAGCTGGGATGGTGTGTAGATGACATATATGGGGTGTGTTCCATGGTGGTCATGATTCTTTTGAGTATGGTTTCTGAGTTGCTATTAGAAGTGTGTTGCAGCTGTTGCCTTCGTTGTTATTCTGTGTTGTTTGCTTTGTTGTGTTGTTTTCCTTTCCTAAGCAGTAGTTTGGATACCTGTAATTTACGGAGCCATTTAAAACTGGGATATATTAATGTTGTACAGGGATTTATTTACAAAGTGTCACTCAATGTACATTGTTAGTGATGATGATAATCAACAGTTTCTGGATGCATGCTTCGTTAATTTTCATAACCTTTAATAAGTAATTCAGTCATCCATTGAATTTAATTACGTTAACTAATTATAACAAAAGCGGTACGTTTTAGAACGCCATTTATATTTTAGCTTAACAACAAATTTTGTAATATGACGCTTCACACAACTTTAATGCTTCACGACTGCGAACGAAAACCGTCAATAGGAGCATAAAATTAACTCTATTCTCGTCTACGTGTCAGCATAATCAGTGTAATTTGAGATCGTAACCGTTTCGAAAGAAAAAAACTACTTATAACAGTGCCGGATTACCCATTAGGCACAGCCTTTTGTGTCCTGTGCATTTTAGATGCGGGAAAAAAGCAACCTCGTTTCATTTTTAAAGAAAACTGAAGTCAAGCCTTTATGGTTGTTCTAAGAATTGTAATAGCTTTTAAATCAGAGACTTAGCGAACGCTGCATGGCTGTCTATTCTAAGATTAAAAGTAAAGTGATCCCTAGACAGGCCATGGAGGCCCAGAGGGTTCCAGGAGGTTGAGGCTCCCAGATTTTGGACATTCGGCACATGAAGGTGGTAAGGTTGTCAGCCTTACGCACCGGCCGCCTTTACCCCCAGGATTGCTCCTGGTACTCATTTTTGTTAGAGGCTGAGTCGACCCCAGGGCCATAGTGCCACCAGAAGGATTAGCCCAATTGAAAAACTCCAACGACCTCATCGGGGATCGAACCCGCGACCTTCCGATTTGTAGCGCAGCGCCTCAACCACTACGCTACGGAGTACCCGCAGTCTAAGAGTACTGTAATAATAATAATAATAATAATAATAATAATTTATTGTACTGTGCATGTTTTTATATATTTTAACTATTTCACTTCTACTAACGTACAAATGAGCCACTTCAAATATTTTTTTAAGCCGAATATAAGACTAATGGAGTAATGTTTACTGTAAAATGTGAGGATTTATATCCACGTGTTGAATTTATTATTCATGAAGACCAGCTCATATTTTATTAATCGATTTGAAACACAAGTTCGGTTTTACTTGAAGATTGCATCTCTGAAAGGATTAAGGTCCATTAGTCTTAATTATTCGTTTTTGGGAAAGTTCTGCGTTTACTTAGTTAATTTTGCTTATTCAGTCTATTTTATATTTATTTTTTCACAGTACCGGTAACCTGCAATTTCACAAAGTATGTTTCTTTCGCGTATGAAAGAACATTTGCAGCATGTTTTAGAAGACACTGCAATGGATTACATGTTATTTGCAATACAACATTTCTCTCAGCTCATTATAGATAGGTAATAATTACCTAGCCCTATTTTTTTTATTAAACAGTCATCCCTAACATTCGAATTTAGGCTATCTATAATTTCTGTATAGTGGTTTGAGAATATCCTTGCAGTATTAATTTCCGAAACATTTTTTCTTCAAGAGTATGTTGTCTGTCTGCTGCTTTATACCATGGATTTTTTCTTTGTCACAGTACAAAGCAAACAAACCCCAAACACTTCATTCCATTAAAAAAATCAATTTTGTTACTCAGGAAACCCAGTAGGCCTGTTTTTAAAAAATATGATGTGAATCTTATATAACTTCCTCTGCCCAATAAAAATTTACTTCTCGGTATAGTATATTATATATGATATTCTTTTTATGTAAATTAGTTGTAAAAAAGAAGAAAATGTCGTTACCATATCGCATCCCCGAAGGATACATAACCAGAATAAAATCTGATTAATTCACTCATTTAACTTGCTTTACTCTAAGCATGGCCAAAACATCTTTCTCACTTCACATATAGAATAAGAGGTCATGTTGTAAAGAGCGCGTATTCAGTTCTTTCAACTTGATGCACAGCTTTATTGTTCACCAGGCAAGATAGTTTCTACAAACATGGATGGTTATAATTACCACTCATAGAATTTTTGCGAAAAAATATGTCAAATAAAAGTCTTAGCTCTTATAAGTATAACTACTAAAACTAACTAAAAACTAAACTCCGTGGAGCGACATCCCCGAAGGGACAAGGCCTACCACCCGACCGCTGCGTCATTTACCTATAGGCAGATGGCAGGATTGGGGGGCATGTGGTCAGCAAGCCGGCATAACTACTACACAATTTAAACAAAATCATTAAAGCCGTTTTAGAGAAAATCGCGAAAAACAACATTTTCTTCGTATAAAGTCCCCTTAAAAGTAAGATTAAGTCATCACCAATCTTTGTGTCACATCCTCAGAGGTACCTAACCCAAATACAAAATGTTGTTTTCATACTATTTTATGTTCTGAAGATCTATATTAATAAAAATGAATTACCAAATGGTTGTTGCCGCATCACTTGAGAACGGCTCGACCGATTTGGCTGATTTTTGTTTTGTTGTGTTAGTAATTGTCAGGACAAGGTTTGTATGAAAGAATTTTTTTTTTAATCCACGGGAAAAATCGGAAATGTGAAATGAGGCAAAGTTAGATAGTTCTGCTGTCAATTGTTTACATAATAAAATTGAAGTGTGACAAAAGAAGTGTGACATATTCACAGTTTGAGAGTTCCGCTTTCACATGTTTTCATAACAAAACAAACAACAACAACAAAACAAAGAAGAAGCGTGAGTCTTGCAACCAAGCCAAATAGAAAGTGTGTATGTATGTATGTATGTGGGTATGTATGTTCCCTATACAAATTTACATTTCTTAACCAATTTGTACAAAATTTTGCACTCATACCCAGTTAAGCCCGGGAAGTAACGCGGTGAACACTAAAATTCAAACAAATCACTCCTTCCCTTGAGAATTTATATAATTTCTGATAATATTATACTGAAAAATGAAATGCTATTCAGTTATCATTACAACAGTGTATTGTTTACAGTGTTCACTTAGGGCTTTGGGAACTACGTAGTACTGGGCTTTAACAAATTCTGATGCTATCGATGTAATTAATACATTTTTTAAAATAATTTTTCAAGAATGAATTCCAAGAAAATAAAGCACAATGTGGAACAGTCACATAACTTTCTCTACCCTCGAAATAGAAAATATAATCTTCTCACTTCATGTTTTGATGTAGAATAAGCGGTCGTATTGCAGGGACAGCTTAAGTGTGTGCCAGTGAGTAGCTATATCAGAAGTCGGTAAAAAATCCTATCCACTGATACGTCAATCATAGCTGTAGGCTTTGTATAGGGATGTTTATCATAGGCCCTAAACAAAATAGGATGGAACATTTTCAGCCCTATGCCCGCAGTATATTATGTCCCAGGTTTTGGGGGAGGAAAGTATGAAAGCGATATTGAATTTATTCAGCTACGGTAACATGAGAGTGAGAAATAAAATTTATAATAAAGACAATACAATGTTATGTAATCGGAATTTATGTTTATTCTTATTTCAACTCCTCCCAGGCATGGTGTGTAAAAGCAACGGAATGCAACATTCGACATCCTCTATGAGCCATAAATAGCTATATCTAGCATTTTCTGAGGGAATAGTTTGAGTGTGATAAGTCGTTCTTCCGCAAGTTATATGTAGGCCTACATATTATACAAGGCCCTAGAGTTTGAAAATCGTTAGTCCTTCATAAGTTAATTTCAAATTACAAATATAAACCCGGGCAACGCCGGGCCTTTTAAGCTATAGTTAATAAAAAATTTAAAAAAAATGTAATCTTTAAACTATATTGAAGTAAATACTTTATATTGCATATAGGAATTGTGCTCACTTTTAAAACAAAAAATGTGATACACACTTTTGCAAAACATAGTCCTATGTAGGCCTAATCTGCCTAACCCATGATGATAAAATTAAAATCTTCAATCTATATCTGATCATTCGTATCGTATCGGAAATCAACCAAACTTACCTTAAGTTAAAATAAATGTCGAAGCCTTCATTTTATACAAACTGCGTCTAGTTTTGTCAATGATACCAATAATAATTAAATTGGCTAATACGGATCTTTAGCCTTTTCACTGCTATTGATTCATAAAAGGCATCACTTCGAACATTTGTTTAAATCAGACTTATAAAACAAATAAAGTATAAAATATAAGGAATTTTATCCATGTTTATTATTTATGAAAGTCAGATAGTCTATTGACATTTTCTCATTGATTTCAAACTTAGTGTCCATTGATGGTTTCACTTCTGATTGCATATATAACCATACAAATTATGCTCATTGTTCTTTTACGCCTAGTTAAAGTATATAGCTAGTGTCATAAATACGACAGACCCATGCCTGCAGATCTACAAACATGTAAAAGAATTCCAGCAGAGCAAAATTCCGGCACGCTGGCGACGGTCACTGGCCAAAGTTGCAATATATAATTGCAGAATACATAAGATTTAATGCAGCAGTTCTGTGAAAGCACATCTGACAATAAGACGTAAAGAGCAGCTAGAGTTTTCTGGTGGGATGAAGGCTCGTATCAGGAAGAGAAAAATGCGAGGGCAACTTACGCTAACCGGTAGTGGTTAGGTCTGAATGAAAACGAGTAAAAACTCTGCGAGTGAAGATAAAGCCCCAGAGCTAGACCTAAGGTCCTAATTAAGAAAAGCTAGAACAGCCACCCCAGTAGTGTCACAACACCAGAATTTAACCCCATGTTATAAACCCAAGACACTTGTGTAATGAGTTTTCTCTTTGGATATTCATTGAACAGAAAGCTTAGGGACTGTACTAACTTTCCCCCAACTAAGAAATAAGGCGTCCAAAATAAAAACCGCTAAGTTAAAAAAGATCCGGAAAAATGTAGAAATCAATCTCCTATTGAATTCAAAGAATTCTTTGCTAAATATGTCACTCTCATTAGAATTAATCATGATTCCCTTTACGTGAACTAATAAATGTTTAAGGTTTATTTGGACTTGACAGTTTTTAGCCTTTTTTTGGATTAAGGTCTATATGGCCCTTGAAATCAGGAAAACGACTCTACTCAGTACATAAAAATTGGCAAATTTTTAACCTAAACCCATAAAAAATATGTATTAAAGTTTCCTGTTTAAGTACTGTAACCTAGTTCCATAAACAACCACATGACGGTAGCCTCGCAAACTCGCATTCGGGATGATCCTATTGCAAGCCCCGTTGCCGACCAATGTCACTTGGTTTGTTTCATGGTTTCTCCAGTCACAAAGGCAAAGGTAGGACTGGATATTCACTTACCATAAAACATCGCCGCTACTCAATGTCATAATCAACGGAACGTAATATCACATATCAACAATAGAAGCAGCTATACATCAATAGTCACATGCCCTACACACGAGATATGACCCCGCAGTTGAAATCTGTTTCAAAAAAGTTAAAAGAAACAACAAAAACCTCACATAACTTCTTAAACTTAATGTCTCCTTCCCATTTTTCCTTATTTGGTGTTTCACTCAGTTTTCTTGTCTAACGTTTTTGCAACTCCTCATAGTATCCATGATATAACTGTTATAAGAATTAATAAAATTATTAAAGTTTAAGTATCATCTTAATAATTCTATGACTCGTTGATCTTATAGCTGAAGTTAGTGTAGAGGACTAGTAGGTAATACAGTCCTACATCTGATTGGTTGAAATCGGCTAGGCGATTTAGTAAACTAACAATGAAGGCAGTTCATATGGATCTAGCTGATACTGAAATTTGCATAGTTTTTCAAGGACCATTTTAAAGGATTCAAGGAGAATTTTAAGAAAAACATTGCAGTGGAGGATTTCACATAATTGTAACTTAATCTCTTTCACTTTTGCTTCAATGGACTTGCTGGGTATTCATTGTAGCAGCCTCAAATATAAATACACAAACACTTGACCCGGATACAGACTTACATACATTTCATTGGAATCAGCAAGATGTCATGTACTGGTGGTTTACAATAACAATCAATCATAATCACGGCGACGGTATTGTATGGACGCTGCATTAACGGTAAACCAGTGCAGTGCACCTGGGACACTGCAATCTAATTGCCGAGTAGCCTTACCTAATCAAATTGAATGGATGATATTAAAATTTAGTAAAGATAGATAGTATTGTAATACAGTTAACCATTTAGAACTTGTAGCTCGACTGCCATTAAAACATTATTTATGAGAAAAAAGAATTAGCTCAGTTTCGTATATTGACAACGCACAAGAAGAGGGATCCTGGACAAAAATTGCAGGCCAATTTCTAGCGAAATTATTTCCTCTTCTGTTGGGAAAAGGAAAAAGCCTGAAAGCATCCATTCTACCTGGGGGAAAACTACTACTGCTACTACTATAGCTACTACTTTGTTCTGCTTGTGTTCACATGCTGCAGTGTAGCTGTTAATCCAGAGTTGCCAGTTTTCCACAACGCTATAGTCAATTTCTGAACACAAATATGACAAAATATCGCCATATTTTAAATCCAGAAAGATGTGAGTATAAAAGGAACTGTAGATAAAATTTCGTCTCACTTATTTTAACTCCAGCTTAGCAGACGTTGGTAAAAATAAAGCTTTTACTAGGATAGCCTACGGCCCTTCATATTAATATTAACTAAATTAACACACATATTTAATAATTGTCGGAAAAATATCCTAGATACCAACTCCTAGAAAATATTGTCTGTCACCATTCCAAAGAACATAAAATTTCTTATTCTCACTATACCAAACAATATAAAAAAGAAAAATCTTTTATCCTAATTAATGCAAGGTGGTTCCTTTTTTCGCTACCTATAAACTTAACTAAGAGTGAAATCGCTGTTGTTAATACTAAAGTATTTAAAGTAACATATTATTATTTTTATAGAATGTAATATTTAGGATAATGTGGCGATTAGGCCTATGGGAAATAGCTAATGAGCCTGCTGCTTGTAACAGCAGTGATGATGAAGATAATTCTCCTATAGGACGAGGAGCACTGTGCATAAACAAGCAGCTCTTTTTTTAACGTTATGTTTCAACGAAGGGGATGGGTGTTCCAAAGACTACTGTCCGAAGAATTATTAATGTGGACATAAATAAATGTGAAACGCCAACTAAGGAAAAACCTATGAATACAAAATAAACTACTAACTAGAAGTGCATAGCCTACCACAATATATTTTAATTTAATTTACGATTAAACAAATATTGAAATGTTAACATGAAATACCAATTTATTAAATATTATGGTATTTTGAAATTTTTATTTTACTATTTTAATTCAAGAATGAATCTGTCGGAATATTAATTTTAGAGTATACAGACAAATAACATATTACGTTTGTAACGTGTATTGAGTGTTACATGACCTGACATCGACTATTTGAAACATTTTTTTCAATAGATTTACTAAAGGTTACTAATAGGTACTCAAATCAACCATAAACCCAAGCTTGAAACCTTGCCTTTTAATATAAAAATATATGAATATTGAAAATTAGGGGAAAAATCTTATCTTAAAAAATATAGTTCTTAGACTTGTTTTTATTTGGTTGTGTCCAATTGGGACCCTTAATTTCAGGCAGCTATCCTAGAAGGATTTCCTCCTACTGCTGTGAATGAGTGCACACTTCAGCAATTCTACTTTGTACATAGGTATATGAAGGAATATGAAGACTTTGAAGTCTAAGTTAGTGTTTCAGATCAGATGTTTTCTTGAACATCGTAGCTCAAAACGTTCTATCTATTGATTTTTTAAATCCGGAATCTGTCGTTGTTGCAACATTTTCTAGTGCAATATGGGAAAAGAATCATTTATCGTCTTATTCGGTCAATAGTTGTGAGCTTTATGCAGCAGTTCATATCCGTATCATAAGGGTCATGGGATATCTGTGAACTGCTTTGGATCCCAGCGGGCATAAACAGCTCCATAGCAAACATTGATACTCAATCCGCTTGGAACCACAAGCAATCAAGTAACACTTGGTTTACCAAAGGGCATTTGTATCCATGGACAGAGACCTTGGTGCCATCCATTCAAGGGTGCGTTACATTAACCTCAAGTTTCAGAATATAGATCTATTTCATCCATTTGCAGAACATTTCCCTGAACAAGGTGTCGTAAATAAATCACAAAACAACTTAAATATCATTGATTATTATCCTTGAAAAATTATGTATTACAATTTACAATTATTTTTACGCTTAGATCTGTCTATGTCATTTTAAAGTAATTTTAAATTTTATGGCAAATTCTCCGGTAGTATTTCCCTGAAATAAATGAACGAGAATGTTTCGTTTTCTTTCATGAACTAATTCCCTATAATTCTTCTTGCCTAATAGATATTAAATAGGTGTTTTTAACCTTTTTACTGCTACTGACATACAATTCGTCACATCGAACGATTGTTTAAAGCAGAAATGAAAGACTAATCATGTACAATGGGATGATTTTTTTCCACGTACGATGCTTTTTATGTAAGGAAATCAGCTATTATACTGAATTTATTTCATTTATTTCAAACTTAGAGCCCACTAATTTATTTAAACGATTGAAATGCAGTGAAAATTATCCAAAGCGTCAGTAATTTTGATTGCATTCTACTATGTTTCATTATGTTACACCTAATTATTAAGTGCCAGTATGGTACTTTATGAGATTGTGTGGTGGACGAAAAAATGTCTGTCCGTCTGTCTGTCCGTCTGTCCGTGTGTCTGTACGCACCATAACTCAAATACGCTTTTTAGGATTTTCATGAAACTTGGAAAACACATTTATAATGTCCATGGGAAGAACCCTATTGATATTGAACCAAATCGGTTCACCGGTACCGGAGTAATGCCCAATTTAGTGCCTATTTTAATAGATTATGGCGCCTTTCTAATAGAAAGGCGCCATCACTCAAATACGCTGTATCGGATTTCCATGAAACTTGGTATACCCATTTACGACGTCCATGAGAAGTGCCCTATTGAATTTGAACCTAATCTGTTGAGCGGTACCGGAGTAAAACCCAATTTAGTGTCTACTTTAAAGGCGCAATAACTCAAATATGCTTTATCGGATATTTATGAAACTTCGTATACGCATTTATAATGTCCATGGGAAGACGTTTATTGATATTGGATCAAATCGGTTGGCCAGTACCGGAATAATGCCCAATTTAGTGTTTTTATGTTAATATATAAGAAGTCGCGATAACTGAAATATGCTTTATTGGATTTTCCTGAAATTTTGTATACCCATTTATAATGTACGTGGAAAGACGTCTACTGATATTGGACCTAATCGGTAGACCGGTACCGGAGTAAAACCCAATTTAGTGTATATTTTAAAGACGCGGTAACTCAAATACGCTTTACCGGATTTTTATGAAATTTGGTATACACATTTATAATGTCCATGGGAAGACGTCTATTCATATTGGATAAAATCGGTTAACCTGTTTCGGAGTAATGCTCAATTTAGTGCCTATTTTATGGTAATATACGTATTCGAAAGAATTTATAAAAAAAATGAAAATCAGTCATCTTGACAACATAGCCTATTGTTTTACTGTGATCTTATAAGGCCTTGGAAATTAAAATACAGGTAGCTATGACAAAAAACATATTGATTTACATTCGCTTATCCAACTAGACCGTTAAAATGACCCAGGTGGCCGAGATGATAGACCTTTCTTCTTCCGTAAGCCCTGCTTAATGAATAAATTTGGAGCTTAACTTGGAAATCAATTTATAAAAAAAACATATTCTGCATATCATAATTGCAGTCATAACTGATTAAACAAAAACATACTGGCACTTTGTTACATCAGTTTACCTTATTTTATTAATATTAGTTTTTTGTGATCAGTGCAACCCTGCAGAATAAAATGCGGGTCCCCAAACAAAACAATTCGTGCTCAGTATCATGTCTCCGATGGCGGGAAATATAAAATTTGATAGGTTGTTAGAACCTCCGAGGTAATGAAATGTGCGTATATTATCACCATACGTAGGCTTTTATTATTATTAATTTTATTAATATTACTAGCCTAGTAGTAGGCGGATTTCTATGACATGTCATATTTTCTCCTTTGCATTATTTCAAGTTTCCGACTAATTTAAACCTGATTCAAAGCATCCTGGTGAAAATGGAACAGCTTTTATTGTGCGTATAACTATATTTATGAAATTTTCAACTATTGTAGCATATTTAGTATGAATATGCATATTTAGGACATATTTTTTGCATATTTATGTGCATATTAAAGAAATGTTGAAGTTTCATATCAGATTTTGCATTAAAATGATACTTTTGAGAATTTACAAATATTGTAAATATTTAACACTATATTTTAGTAAAATGTATTGTAATGAATCTTAAAAAAATATACACAATGTGTAAGTGGTAAAGTCATATTTTAAATTTTATTGGTCATATTTTAATATTTTAGGTCATGAATGCATGCATATATCCTATTTTTAGGTCATAGAAATCCGCCCCCTAATTATAACTAATGGCAGCGCTATGCTCCACCCTGAAATTCTGTACCCACTTTTCAGGTTTTATATACATCCTGAATATTATTAGTTTTTAGTTAGAATTATATTTTTTATTCATAACTCTAGTGTTACAACGAAGTTCTTTTGTTTTGCTTTTTTTTCCAAATGTTAGAAATCAGTGGCGGCCATGCCCCTGAAGATTTTATGCTGTAACAGGAAAAATTGAATGCCTAGATAAAAATCTCCTAATAATAGTTAATTGTATATGTCCTCTCTGTACACAAGTAAAATATTTCGGTGTTATTCATTATCACACTTTATATCAATCGTGAATAATGAAGCCATGAAACCACAATGTTGGTACATGTAGAGAAAGGAAACATACTGTATAAAACTCCTGAAAAAATTCCTACAATAATTTAAATTAAACTAAGTGACGTTAATAAATGATTATTAAGCATTGAAGTACAATATGCTATTCACATTCCAATTGGAGAGCCATTTTCTCAAAGCTGTTCGCATGAACTCCACTATACGAAGGAAAGCTCCGTGCAGAAGCGAACACTTCTCCGACACCGGTGTACTGCGTGCGGTATCCAGGCTACACAAAGGCGCTAGTTCAAAAACTTGCATTATTTCAGGTTTCCGACTAATTTAAACCCGATTCCAAGGATTCTGGTGAAAATGGAACAGCTTTTATTGTGCATATAACTGTATATTTAGGAAATTTTCAACTATTGTAGCATATTTAGTATGAATATGCGTATTTAGGTCATATTTTTTTGCATATTAAAGAAATTTTCAAGTTTCATATCATATTTTGCAGATTTTGCATTTAAATGGTACTTTTTGAGAATTTACAGATATTTTAAATAATCAACACTATATTTTAGTAAAATGTATTCTAATGAAACTTAAAAAAAATATACACAATGTGTAAGTGGTAAAGTCATATTTTTAATTTTATTGGTCTTATTTTAATGTTTTTAAGTCATAAATGCATGCATATATCCTATTTTTAGGTCATAAATGCATGCATATATCTTATTTTTAGGTCATAGAAATCCGCCCCCTATTTATTACCATGACAGCTTACCTCCAAATTCGTGCACAAGTACACTGTAATATTATATGTAGAATCCTTAAAGGTCATTAGAAGTTGCGAAGAAGTCTAATCTATACTTAATTCAGCTATGGTTCTGTTTAACTGTTTTAAAATTGTGTGTTGTCAGTATTTTGTCTAGTATCACACCAAGGTATCAATCGAACTTATATCAACAAAATCTAACTCCGTTCCAAACAGTAAAAGCTTTCTGTCCTTTTGTGTGTACGTGGTGTTTTTTTTTTTTTTTTTTTTTTTTTTTTTTTTTTTTTTTTTTTTTTTTTTTTTTACTTCGTGATAATTGTTGCTTGACTGTCGTCTGGCTTTACTTGTGTTATCCACAGAAGAAGCCATCTTTAAATTAAGTGACCCCTTTTTCTTTTACTGCTTTACTTGTTTTTCCTCATTATGGTAATCCTTTTTTCCTTTTTCTCCGGTTTTAATTTTGGGCCCCGTAGGACCTCGGCCCTCTTCCTCATTGCGAGGTCTGCGTGGCCCTCATTTTCGCTACTGTTTGTGATATTATGTTTGTATCTCGTCATAATTTTAGAATCAAGTTTAATCAAGTGTTGAAACACAGTTAAAAATTATTATAATGTCTATATTCTAAAATATTTTTGTTTCAGATAATTTTCTTGCAAATTGCTACGTTTCAATTATTCATTCTAAGTATTGGTAGCTTTAAAAATCACAATGAAAAACATTTTAAAGATACTTGGAATTCACTCAGAAATATTACGTGAGAAACATAGTAGAGGAAGAAATTGCCAGAAGCTTGTAAAAGTTTAGAGATACTCGACTTTAAAATGGGCCTGATCTTAATTGCTTTATGTCATATCTTAATCACTACTCGTAGAATTTAGAAACCGTCAGAGAAAAGCAAGGTGAAAGAAAATGCTCGGTGCAGTAAGATTGCGCTCAGCGTTATCACAGACGTTGGGATGTAAATGAGTATACAATATAATGTTATGATGAATGCGACGAACCACAAGCGTATACTCGAAGGCGTCAGATCGTGCATCCATTCTGAAATTATGTAAAAGGTATAGGTGTGCTTTCATCTGCTTATTTTTTGTTTCAAAGTTTTTTGTGACCATGGATACCCCTAAAAACGTTATAATGGTGTCACATTTTGCCAAATCAGTGTTGCTAGATCCTTTTAGACATAGCTAGCCATTATTTTAATAAAAGTAGCCATTTTTGCCACTTTTATTAATAATATAGGCCTATATATAACAATGAACGACTGAACTAATATTGCAATGACACTCTTCACATGCACTGAAATGTTAAATGTTTGGAGTGGTACACCTGTTTTCTTCTTTTTTTAAGGAAATATTTCTTCTATACTTCATGGACGTTTATCAGCCTTTTCATATATTGCTAACAAACGTTTTTTGAAAATAAAAATAGAACAATTTACAAAACATTGCACTATCTTTTGATGTTTATGTTCGGTTTCCCATGCTGGATAGTATTTTCTATTGATGATAGGTAAGTGTGATAGACACAATTAATTAAAAAAACGCAACAGGTAAAATAAAACAAAGAGATGGGCCGCAATATACGCTGCACAGATGCACGTATAACACAATAAATAACATGTGAAACTGACAATGAGCGAAACCCTTGTACTCACATTATTATACCACAAAAGCCATAATGAACTGACTCACACACAGTTTCCATGTTTGGTTTTATCTTCTATAATATGTTTTATATTACATACGTATTGTTAAATTCATCAGGTTAATACATTAACCATAATTAGCTAAAAACAGGTGACTTATTTTCCGCAATTTTTTTTCCTCCATGCATGAAAATTATCCACAGGGGCTAAAAATAGCCACCTGGCAATCCATGCCAAAGAATGAAACGCGGTACAAGGAGAAGAAATATATTTTTCGAAGTCAATGCGCCAAAATGACTTAATTTAACATAATAATGACGCTTGCATGCAGAAAAATGAAGTATTAATTTCCAAGCTTATATTTTCATTTACTTGAGCTTTATTTACCCGATCCTTTTATTTGTTTCCTGTTTCTTATCACAATAATGAGGAGGCTGTATCTAGTCAGGCTTGCCGGCCTGCTATGCAGGACTGGCGGACTGCCAAAGATATTGTCACCTATAAGCGAATAAAGTGGGCAATTCAATCATTTGCCCCCTTTAAAAGCCCAGGGATGGATGGGATTTTCCCGGCCCTGCTTCAGCAGGGACAGGATTTACTCATTCCAAACCTGGTAAGAATTTTCAGATCTTGCCTGGCGATGGGTTATGTACATTTGTCGTGGAGGCAGGCAAGACTAGTTTTTATTCCTAAGCCCGGTAGGAGCTCGTACCTTGGGCCTAAGGATTTTAGACCTATTAGTCTGACTTCCTTTCTTTTAAAGACTTTGGAAAGGGTAATAGATAGATATATCAGAGGACCTATCTTAATTGAAAGGCCTCTAAGTTCTGAACAACATGCCTATCAGGCTGGCAAATCCGTGGAGACGGCGCTTCATCAGCTGATTTCAAGGGCTGAAGAAGTGCTTGACCAGGGAGAGCTAGCCATGGCAGTGTTTTTGGACATAGAGGGGGCCTTTAATTTTACTTCATATGGCTCTATCTATAGAGGGTTGATTAGACATGGAGTTAACTTGTGTGTAACTCGATGGATTATGGCATCCCTGGAGGGCCGCCGGGCAATAGTGTCTCTTAATCAGTGCGAGCTGATGTGCACTATGCCCAGAGGCTGCCCCCAGGGAGGGGTTCTATCCCCACTTATTTGGTGCCTGGTGGTAGATGAATTACTTGCCAGGCTCAATGAAAGTGGAGTATATGCCCAAGGCTACGCAGATGATATCTGCATTGTGGTCAGGGGCAAATTCGCTGATACAGTTTCGGGCCTTATACAAGGCGCCCTTGAAACTGTTGAAAGATGGTGTCGTGAGGTAGAATTGTCGGCTAACCCTGATAAAACTAACCTCATTGTGTTCACGAGGAAGCGACGGCTTGATGGTCTACATGAACCTACCTTCTTTGGGAAGAAGCTACTTCGATCTACGTCGGTCAAGTATCTGGGAGTCATTCTGGATTCTAGGCTGACTTGGAAAGAGCACATTGAAAACAAGGTGACTAAGGCCTGCAATACTTTGTGGGCCTGTCGGAGGGCCTTTGGTGTGAGGTGGGGACTTAAACCACGTGTGGTTTATTGGCTCTATGTCTCCATCATTAGGCCTTCCATCACCTATGCTTCGGTTGTGTGGTGGCCATGTGTTAAGACACAGGCCACCAAGAACAAATTAAATAAAATCCAACGCTTGGCGTGTTTGGGGATTACTGGAGCCTTGCGCACCACTTCGCTCAGTGCCCTGGAGGCGCTGCTTGGCTTACCTCCTTTGGATCTTGTTATTCAGGGAGAGGCCGGAGTGACTGCTCATCGTCTCTGGAGTTTGGGCTGTTGGTCTTTAAAAATCCAGTTAAAGGACACAGAGAAATACTTAGCAGACTTCAGAAGTCGCAGCCTATCCTTGCGATGGGCTGTGACAATATGAAGCCAAGTTATAACTTTGACTCTATATATAGGGTCAGTATTCCGCCCAGAATGGAATGGACTCGTGGCCCACGGACTCCGGAGTCTGTCAAGGGGCTTGTCTGGTATACGGATGGCTCCAAGACGGACGAGGGGGCCTAAGACGAGGCTGTCATACTCTTTGGGAGGTTATACTACAGTATTCCAGGCTGAAATATTTGCTATTTTGGCCTGTGCCTATCATATCTTAGGGATGCCTTGGCTGCAAGAGCGGATTAGTATCTGTTCTGATAGCCAGGCTGCCCTGAAGGCACTATGTGCCAGTACAACAAGGTCTAGGTTGGTACGAGAGTGCCAAAAAACCTTGGATATTCTCTGCTCCCGCCGACCAGTCCAGCTTTGCTGGGTTCCTGGGCATGCTGGAATCAGAGGAAATGAACCAGCGGATAAGCTAGCAAGGGAGGGCTCGGCCAATGTCTTTATTGGACCGGAACCTGTCCTTGGTATCACTCCAAGAAGGGCCAGACGTGAGGTCTTAGACTGGATGTCTCATCAGCATGGCACTTTCTGGAGTAATCTCACTACTGCTAGGCAGGCTCGAGCTATGATCGAGGGACCTAGCAAGAAGAACAGCAAGATTCTGTTAACCCTTAACCGGGTACAACTTAGAGGTGTAGTTGGCCTGTTAACAGGACACAACACCCTTAAGAGACACCTACATGTGATGAAGCTTAGTGCGGATCCCACATGTAGGAAGTGTGGTAGAGAAGATGAGTCCTCTCTACACATATTGTGCGAGTGCGAAGCACTTGCTACAATCAGACACTTTCTCCTGGGCTCGGATAAACTGAGACCAGATGACATCAGGAGAACTAACCCAAGATCTATCCTGTCCTTCTTGAAGGCAACGGGACTTGAATGAATTCTCCAGTGAGAGGGGCACAATGGGCCCAATTATGTGGCCTACGTGCACAGGACCGAAAGGGCCCAACCCATTCATTTTCATTCATTCATTCATTCATCACACATAAAAACCCATGCCTGAGGTGGGACTCGAATCCGCAGCCCTCTTTTCCACGGCTCTAAGGCTTGTTTAGCTACTGCGAAGGAGACGGCACTCTAGTGTTGGGGATTTGTATTATATTGTCATTATAGATGCGGGAAGATGCATTTTTTGTTAGTATGAAATCATAATAGTGTAATAATGTTTATTATTATTCGTATAAATGCTACTAGTTGGATACTTTAATGCTTGTAAAGGCTACGATCTATGTTTTGTAAGGCATGACTGTTTCATTGTCATAAATATAGAAAATAAAGCTGATTGTATAAATGTGTCAATATAAATTCGAAATACAGATTCTGAATGGAAAATTGAGTTTGTGATGTTAATTATTAGGGGGCGGATTTCTATGACATATATTTTTCCCCTTTGCATTATTTCAGGTTTCCGACTAATTTAAACCCGATTCCAAGCATCCTGGTGAAAATGGATCGGCTTTTACTGTGCATATAATTGCATATTTAGGAAATGTTACCTATTGTAGCATACTTACTATGAATATGCATATTTAGGTCATTTTTTGACACATTTGTGTGCATATTAAATAAATTTTGAATTTACATATCATATTTTGTAAATTTTGCATTATAATGATACAGTACTTTCTAATTAACACTATATTTTAATAAAATGTAATGAAACTTAAAAAAATATACACAATGTGTAAGTGGTAAAGTCATATTTTAAATTTTATTGGTTATATTTTAATGTTTTTAGGCCATAAATGCATGCATATATCCTATCCTATTTCTAGGTTATAGAAATCCGCCCCTATTAATTATAATTAGAACTATGTACAGGGAGGGGAAAAAAGCGGACTGACTAAAATATCTAAGTTGCCAATATGAGCCACTGCGCATGCCTAGCGGCATTTACAGGATAGCAGGGAATGTATTGAAATTTGTTCTAGTGTCGATAAATTGCTTTAATTGAGAAATAATTTCACGTAGTTTGCATTGCTTGTGAAAGCAAACGTTTCCGTTAGAGCTTTTACATTTATTTACGTATCGCAAGGCTCTGAAATCAGCTACAAGAGTCGGTCCGCTTCCTCCCCCACCCAACTGTACGTTATAAAATTCTAAAAGTTTTAAAAGTAAAAGAATAGACCTATACTAGGCCTAAATCTTTTTGAGCAATAATTAAACCCCAAAACTTTCATTTATTTGAATATTTCACTATATGGGCCTATTGAGAAACATACATAATAAAATAACTGTGCTCAGACTTGAAGCAGGAAAAAACTTAGTCCTAATACAGACCGCCCCCATACCTTGAGCTCCAAAAATGCGGGGGTGAATGGGGCTTGTGTTGCATGTAGTATGACAGACTGTGTAGAAAGTAATGAGATCAAATTGACGTCTGGAAAATGGCACTGATATCTGATTTTAGTGCATTGCTTTTCCCAGCCGGGAATAAAGAAGGTTAACAGTATTTGCAATAAGCTCTTGCTACTAAACTCCAAGAATTTATGTTAGTGCTGATAAGGCAATAGAAAAGAATCCTAGAGGACTTGGGACCTACTTTAAAAGTTTCTAAACACATCCAAAATGCTCGAATGGTTATAATATGTTTGCAATATATGCACCTAGTGGTTTCATACTCACTTCCTAGGTGAAGATAAAAACTACAATTATAAAAGTACACAAAGACCATTTTAATTTTTCAGGAAAAATTGCTGTTTTTAACTAAGAATACTATATTAATGAGATTTTTGGGACTGTTTCGATTGAATGAAGATGTTTTTAATCTTAAGTCACTTTGAACATCGAGTTGAGTTCTGTATTTGTTTTTTAGGAAAACCAAACACAATTTGATTTGTTTCGACTTTTCTTATCTTTTCTGATGGCTTATTCGATGGTTTCTGATAGTTTTAGGATCGAGTCGCGACCCACCTGTAACCCTTCCGCGACCCACCGGTTGGGAACCGCTGTTCTAGAGTTTTCATTGAGGTCGTACCCTCACTAGTATACACTTCTGTGGATATAATAGGCTACTGCATTGTTAGAATAGAAGGAAATAGCTTTCAAAACTTTTCTTTTTCTGTATTATTGTTTCTGTGAGTTCCAACTCATCCGGTTGGAAGCCCGAGAAACAATAATACATTCTCAACAGCGGGAAAGCCTCACGTCACACATTTTCATTTTCTATGGGTATTAACTAGATACTGCAGTAGAATCTAACCAACAAATACACATAACAGCGGATTAACGTCGAAAAGTGCTGTAATACAGAGGCGAAAATTACATTAACACAAACTCATTTGTGGCGGAAGCAAGCGTGTCCGTACACGATTACACTAATACAGCTGTAGTGTTAGCCGATTGTACAGCTACTCAGCTAGAAAGCTATACAGCTACAGTCTGTCCATTCTAAAAAGGAAACATGATGTAAGCAAAAACTAGTATGCCTTTCTCACTCTAGCACATTACTCGTATGACCTAAGAGAGAGAGACAGATTTACTGGTTTTTGTTTACTTCAGGTTTCTTTCTGAGAATGGTCAGACTATAATATAAGCCTTTATCTTCCTCGTGATCAAAACTAATGGAAGTAATTTGTAGCATAATAAGATAATTAAATAAATGGTGCAAAAATATGTTGCACAAACTTTCTCGCATATGCGTGTTAAAGGCTAGCACAGAAAAAAGTAAATTATAGGGACAATTAAATTTTATTTATTACATTTTCATAAAACTAAGAAGTATCTAGAACGGAAATCATCAGAGTCGAACTTCATGTTTAATGCTTTTACCGTGAAATAATAATAATAATGAATAACAGTAAAACTGCATATTATTACTACTACTAGTACTACTACTGGAAAATTCAAATAGGCTATAAGTCGCACCTTGGGATAAATCGGCCCCGCCCAACCCACCCACCAATGCAGTTTCTTTTCTACCACGATCTAGCGAATTCTTCTCTCCTCGTATTATGAAGAAACTCGTGATTGGACGTTGGAGGTGTGACATCATACCACTAGACGAGAGGTGACAGGCTGACAAACTTCGCGGGAGATATAATATGCCACATTTTCGAAACCTACAAACAGTGTATCATACATTATTCGAAAATGCAAGGGCGCTTCGCTACGGCTGCCGCCTCCGCTTCGCGCATTTAACTATGTGATTAGTGTTATGCATTTCAAGGCACTTGCGACAATATATAAGGATAGTGGGTGCAAGACACTTGCAGCAATAAATAAGGACAGTTAGTCACTCTGCTTCGCTCAGAAACAAAATACATCACACAGTCCGTGCAAATGTGAATATCGAATGGGCGGTACTTAAGGGGCGACTTATAATTGAATTTCGCCACAACTACTACTACTACTTAGGTTATATTAAAGACGAACGTGTCTTACAATTACTTTATAATAGTTTTGTACGTAGTAAGTTAGAATATGCATCAGTTATATGGTCACCATTGTATAAAACTCATATTAATGACATAGAAAAAATTCAGAAGAGTTTTCTTCGATATATGTATTTTAAAAAATATGATAGATCTGCTTTAATTGATAGAATTTCTTATAATACTTTATTAAATGAATTTAAATTTGTTACTTTAATTGGTAGAAGGTTGGTAGCGCAACAGTTATTCTTATATAAAATTATCAATGGTAAAATTGATAGTAATGAACTTTTAAAACGTATTAAATTTAATGTAGTGCAATTAAATTTAAGGAATAGGGAATTGTTATATATTCCTGTCATTAAATCAAAAATATTAGAATGTTCATCTTTCATCCAAATGTGTAAACGATATAATTCTCTATCACTTCAAAATGCTCTTCTGGATTTTGACTTGTCAGTGAATCAGTACATAGGACTTCTTCATAAACTGTTATATGTTCCATATGATTTGGCTTAATTTTTAGATTGTCTTGTTAAATTAATTGTAGTTATTGTAAATCATTTATGTATTTTTTTTCTTTATCCTCGCACATTCGTTCATTTATTGTATTGTATTTTTTTTTATAGTGTAAAACATGTATTCGCGAAACTACGCCAACTGTAATTGGGATTTATTCCTGTAGTTGGCAGAATAAAATAAATAAATAAATAAATATTGCACGCTTTAACTGCATTGTAGGTTATATCACGTGTTTAGTATGGTTGCGTGAACCATTAGTCTATAGAAGCAACTCATTCGTGTCATCTGATTCTATTGTTAAGTGATGTCTTCTTTTGTGATATTCAGTTTAAACTATTATAATATCCAGTGACGTAGCGGCGATGAGTTATGGAAAGTAAGCATGTCCTACAAACCCGGCGTTTGCCTTTGCGAATGAGGAAACTATGAAAAACCCAAGTCAATTTGGGCGGCCACAAGGTTTGATTTGAACTCAGGACCTCTTCCCTGTTAGCCCATATCACCTCGCTGTAATTGGTTTTGGTGTGTTCATTGCGACTGAGCTAAACTGGTTGTATTTCACAACAATAAGTGTACATTAGGCCTATAGTCTTCTTGTTACTAGGGGCAACAAAATATTTTAATTGACATGTATGTTCTGAAATTTGCATTTAAGCCGTACTTATTTCGTTTTTATCTTGATATCTATTAAACGTATAAAGAAATGTGTTAAACAAAAAATTTTCATTTTAATTTTATCTACAACTTTACTGTGGTAGGTTTTCGTGTATCGCCTACGGTAATGGATATAATCTAGAAAAATTGAAAATGGATACGAGTAAAGTACCCCTTAAGTCATTTTTGCAGAAATACAGATATAGCCATTTTATTAGTCATAGATAAGAGTTTCCAATTTTAAATTTTTATTAAAATCGTTAGAGCCATTTTTTCAAAAATCAAAATTTTTAAAAAAGTTTTCATGAAAAGTCCCCTTAATATTTCAGTTGTAAAACTAAATTTCTGGGCGGCTCGACAAAATTTCGAAAAAGTCCTTAATTCAAAAAATTAAGTAAATACAATGAACCGTTTACCCGCTGTGCTTGTCCACAGACGGACAGACGTCAAACCAAAAACACGTTTTTCGGTTTCTAGGCATCGTGAAACATGCTTTCCCGGTGTTAACTCGATTTCGATTTTTTGTCACGATCACAATACTTTCTCTATAATACGTATAAGCGAGAAAGTAAAATCGCTGATACTATTATCTTATCTAAACGGTAAACGAAGTTGCTAATGAAATACCAGTAGAACACAGCCAGTAAAGTAAAGTGAAGTAAAGTGATCCCTATGCAGGCCATGGGGGCCCAGAGGGTTCCAGAAGGGTGAGGCTCCCAGATTTTGGACCTTTGGCGCGTGAAGGTGGTAAGATTGTCAGCCTTACGCACCCGCCGTCTTTACCCCCAGGATTGCTCCTGGTACTCATTTCTGTTAGAGGCTGAGTCGACCCCAGGCCCATAGTGCCACTAGAAGGATTAGGAAAATTGAAAACCTCCAACGACCTCATCGGGAATCGAACCCGCGACCTTCCGGTTTGTAGCGCAGCGCCTCAACCACTACGCTACGGGGTGGTACCCTAAAATACAACAAGTAATTTGAAAAACTTCGCCCAGTAAAATGGAAGATTAACACTGTCCTACTTTTGTAGTACCGGTAATGTAGGGGTATTTCGATTGATGATTTGGCAAAATCTGTGTACGTTGCATTAGGATATTACAGCTGGAAGGAGATCCACTACGCCAACACCATGGGTAGTAAGTGACCAGATTTAATGATGTGTGCAAGGAGATGGTTAGATGAAGATAGATCCATTATTTATATGTAAATATGACATGTTTTATACATAGACTAATAAAACTGTATGCGAAATTTGAGCTATAAATTTATGTAACTTAGACGACTTTTCAAGGTAGCTGGACGATGGATTCATTAGTATCATGAAATCTTAGTGTAGTAACACTTTAACCCTACTTTAAGATGAACGACCAAAGGCAAATCTGTGTACACGATATTTAGACGTCCTGGGTGACTCAGTCTGTGTGGCGCTCTTATTCTGTGTCCAAGGTAGCGGGTTCGATCCTGGCCCACGTCGTTGTGCTTAACTGCAACAGGCCCATGTCTGTAGATGTACTGTACAGGCATTTAAAAGAACTGTGGGACGAAATGCCGACACACCGGCGACTTTCACAGGCTTAAGTTGCAATATTCAATTTAAATGCTTAAGAAGTTTTTCATTACTGTATTACATTCAATTTAGTACACTGGCAAGAGTCACACAAAACACAATCGCTTTAGAAAGTAAAACGTACCAAAATCAACAATACCTAATAAATAATAATGTACCCAAAATTTCTAGCTGGTTCAATAAAACTAAACTAATAGTGAATTCAAGTAAAATAGTACCAATGCATTTTTATCAAAAAACAAAAAAATTAAGGAATGCAATGTGACTTTTAGCAGTACGGTTATACAAAATGTTTACTATCTAAAGTTTTAGGTTTAGGCTTAAAGATACAGTGGAACCGAAATTAAGGACTGTCACTGTTTACTGGCTGTCGCATTGTCGAGCTGTTCCATATACACATATAATAGCTCACAATTAAGCCTCATGAAAAATTCACTTAATTCCGTTTAGGCTGCTTCGATGTTTACCCTAGCTCGAATCGATTCGGCTGATTTCTTTTTTGATATTAATAGAAGTAATCTTTTCTACTCGTATAATATGATAAAAAGTTAGTAATAACGGGTTTACTATAGCTTAAATCGGGGTTTCTTCACGAAGTGTTCCAAGCGATTATGTGGGTCATAGCTTGCATACTAACAATCCCATTGTCTACCGACGAACGTTTATCTCATTGGTCCTTTACGTACAGGCTAGGAAACTGGTTTATTCATGCGCAAATGCTACCGGACTGTTGCTACCCATGTGGTACAGTATAATGGCTATTTTCCCCGCGCAAACTATTTATTCACACATTCTATATAAGTGACCGTTAGGTTAAGAACAGTGATATTAGTGTTGGTGACAGATAGAGCTAAGTTGGTGGCCATTAGGTTTGGAATAGTGATATTAGTGTTGATCGCCATCAAGTTTACAGCCCTTTTTGTGTGGATTACGCGACCCAGTAACTCCCTCCCCTCCCATAGCTGAGCAGAAAATTCTCTTGCCATTTTAGGTTAATTTTCGTATGAAGTTCTTAGCAATTTTACTTTTATTAAGTCCCTACAAGAAAAGGTGCTTGTATATGTATTCTATAGGTTTTGAAGAACAAGAAACAGAAAATTTCATCATTTTTCGAAACTAAAAGAAGAAAAAAAATCCCTTTAGGCAGGCCTACAGGCGGAGGTAGATTTCGAAGTGCTTTTGGTTTAATTTATTGTCGCTGCATAGCACTCTTCTTCTTTAGCCTTGGCATGGCAAACCTGCAGTAAACAGGAAGAGCCTACAATAAATTTTTTTGACAACAATAATAGGATATAATATTCTGGGAGGCCGTGCGCAAGATCAGCAATGAATAAAATTAGCAAAGCCGCTAAACAAGACAAAATTATGATATTATAATAATTCTTTCAAATTTTCAAACATTAAAATCTCGCGCCATATGAGTGCTATCAAGAAACTATTTATTGATTTGTAGAGTACTCATCAAGAGCTTTTCAACGATACCCCACAAGACATGGTTTCAAAAGTTTCGAATTTTCATCCCCCACCCCCACCCCCACCCCCACCTTCACTCGAACCTCCGAATCGTTGGTGTCACTGTGAACTCCATAGGGAGTACTCTAATTTATTCAAACAAAGTTTCCCTCTATACTTCATAGGGGCCGAGATATACATTTTTAAAAATTTCAACCCCCTCCCCCGACCACCCCCTTGGGCCAATTTTGCCCATTAACGAACTTGTCCGAACTATTGGGCCTAGAAATAACATAATAAAATTTGGTTCAAATATCTTCAAAATTACGGCCGCTATCGTGTAAAGATATATATATATATATATATATATATATTGCAACTGTTTCACGGACTGACCAGACCACCCACGACATTTCGACTCCTAAAGACAAGCAAAACGCATTACACCGGTGACCATTCAGGACTTATTACGACAAAACGACATATAGCATAATAAAACAAATTACACCTTTAGAAGGAGGACATTAAGACCTACAAGATGACATATTACAGTTCATTTCGCTATTTAATTGAATTACCCTTTGATATCAAAATCTATTTATACACAGTAATAATTAGCCGATATAGGTCAGACTTATATCAAAATACTTCTAAAATTAAGGACAACATTTTTATGACCATTAAAGGACATCAGGACTTATATTATAAGACTTAATGATTGATTTATCTTAAACAGGAAATGGGTCGAACCCGATCCCCGACTCTCTGTCTCCAGACATAAATTGTCACTTTTGACAGGTTGCGTGAGGGAATACAGCGTCTTTTAACTGTAAGATGCTGAGAAGGAAGCTTTAGATACCAATTTGAGTGGACCAATAAGAACTCATGTGTGATCAAAAAGGGCATATAGGAAGTATAATTAGCCAATAGAAAAACAGAAGAGTAGGGAAAAACTTCGTTACGAGAGCAGCATTTGGAAACAAATAAATAAACTAACGGAGCTTGCATCACGGAACGTCGTAGGGAGAGGATGTGTATTTTATCCGCGCTATAAAAATAAGATTATTAGAAATATTAGCAAGTCCGACGTAGATTTTATTAGCAGCGCGTTAGTCTAGTGAAGAAGTACTTTAAAGTGACAGTAAATTGAGTATAAGTCTTGCATCACTGAGAGTCGTAGGAAGAAGACGTATATTTTATCCGCGCTATAAAAATAAGATTATTATAAGTATTAGCAAGTTCGACGCATAGTTGATTCAGAAGCGCGTAAGTAGAGTGAAGAATTAGATTGTAGTAGAAGCGCGTTAATTGTGAAGGACCGTATTTTTCAAGTGATTATTAATTAAAGATATTTTATCCGCGCTATATAAGTAAGATTTTATACACGAAAGAAAAGACTAACATTGAAAGTAGCCAGTAAATTTGATTGAAGTGCGCCGTAGGACATATCATATATATATTGACATTCTGTGCAACACACGTTAAAAGCCTCCTATCAAAATTAAAATAAATCAGAGAACATTAAATATTGGATTAATAGAAAGATCTTGTGTTGTTTCTCATATTCTCCTTTAATTCGAAATTAACCACGGAGATAAGACGATCTTCTCTACTGGCTGACTAACCGGGCAAATCAACTACCTCTGGCGATTCGGAACTGGTCCACAATATAAATCTATCTATTTATTAACAGGTTGGCGCCCGTGGACCGGTGAATTTGTCTTTACAAACCGAATTGCTGGGGAGCAGTTTTCTTTGTGATTAAGACCGCAACGAAGACTGAGGCAGGTGTGGGGAACAAACATCCCCAAATCAGCCCCAATGTGACGTCCCAACTGGGGCAGAATTCAAATTTTACGAACTTTTCATCGACAATTTAAAGACAGTAAAGAATTTTAGAAAACAACACTTCAAAATTTTTTTCAAGTTGGACATTGAAATTGCATAAAGACAAATTTATTTGGACAGTATACCGAGAAACCGAACAAGAAAAATAAAATACGTGTGTTAGAGAGAATTAGGCAGGCATTCTTGGATTAGAACGAGAACAACAGCTGGCTGACCGACTGAAGGAAGGAAGCAGGACAGCAGGACTCCACTACTACCTCCGAAGGGATACAAAGGTATTGTTTAGGAAATCTTTTCATGTAGAAAATTCAGGGTTCTCCATTTAAGTGTCCGGAGTAAAATTTATGAAGTTACGCAATAATAAGATATTAAAGAAAATGGACACTGAGAAAACTGAAGCCTCTGTTTCAAAAGAGATTCCTTGTGCAGAGCCAATTAATGAACAAAACATAAATATGGAAGAAAATATGGACGTGATTGATAATATTGTGCCTGAATTTCCTAATGTAGTAGAATGTGAAAGTGAAGTGATCCCTACTAGTACAAATCAGAGTAACAATACCGACATGAATTTATTGAGTAACACTATTTTGACACAAGTAGGAGCAATAATGGCTCAATTAAGCACTCAATTATCTGAACAAATGAAAACACAGTTAAATGCACAATCTGAACAAATGAAAACACAATTGAAAACACAATCTGAACAAATAAAAACACAATCTGAACAAGTGAAGACACAGTTAAATACACAATCTGAACAGTTAAAAACACAATTAACTACTCAATCAGAACAAATTGCAAGATTGAACAATCAGTTAATTGAACAAGGTAATAAATTGAAAGAAACGGTAGAAAAACAAAGAAAAGAAGTTGAAAATAACTTGAAAGAATTAGATTCTAGGGTCACAACTCAAATTGCCAATTCAGAAAGTGTATTATCCGGGCAAGTTGATTCTGTCCGAGGGCAGGTAAGTGAAATTCAGCGTGTGACTGTAAATATGCAATCGGAAATAGACCGATTGAGACAGCAGGTACGAGACCATGAATTGTCTATTGAGAATAGGGAAAACCCACCTGTAAACACCCCTGTTACCAACTCGACCACCTCTCTCCCAATAAATAATTTTCAACTACCGATTCCACAGGAACTTCCCACTCCATTATTTAGATCTAATAACGGATTGAACTTACCTTCCACTAGTGGAAATAATTCAATGCAGGACATAAATACAGCAAATAGTGTAAATAATTATGCACTGAGTAATAATGATTTACCATTACCCACCTTTGAAGACTCACAAAAGACAAATCCTGTGAGGTATTTGAGTGACTTAAAAACTTATTTCCGGTTACGAAATGTACCAGAAAACCTCAAAATGGTTTTAATTTCTCGATCCCTACAGAAGTCAGCACTTAGATGGTTTCATGTTATAAATGATACTCAAAGCTTAGATATGCAAACTTTCGAGGAGGCCTTTTTGCAAGAGTACTGGTCGAAATCAACACAGGAACGTATCAGAAACCTCATTTTTTATGGTAAATATGACCGAAGTTGTGGAATGAATTATTTAGAATATTTTATTTCCTTGTGTGATCAAAAACAACTCCTGATTCCAAAAATTGATGAGCAAAGTTTCATTCAAGCCCTCTGTCTTCATTTTCCAACCTCAATAAGAAATAGTTTGATAGTAGCCTCTCCACAAAATACCAGCGATATGTTACGATTATTGAAATCCTTGCAGGAGGTACCCAGTCAACCAATAAGAGTAGGACAAAATCCTCAGGTGCCAGATGCAAATAATCAGAAAAAGACCATAAATTATGTGCATACTGGACCAGAGAATTTTGAAAGTGAGGTCGGGACACCGGAAAATAATAATAATCAAATGCAGAATACAAGGAGGGAAAATTTCCATTCGCCCAGTTCACAGCGAAGAAGCCCGGAGCCCTATTGGCAAAATTATGACTATCAGAGAGGCACACGAAATCCATTCTGGAGAAATGGAGGCAATAGGACAGCTAATAATAATAGTAACTATTCCCGATACAGGCCTTACCCTAATAATAATCAGCAGTACCAGAGATCCTACGGACGAGGCAGAAACTCGTATGGTAATTATTCGCGAGGCAGGAATTTTCCAAATACTCGTGGCAGAACCCCCTCTTGGTATTATCGGAGCCATTTAAATCAGGGATATTTTCGTCCTCAATTTCGTGGTCGTGTAGTGGATAACCGATATATAAGAAATGACAACAATAACAGGTTTGCCCGTGCCGAAGCAGAGAATCGTCCCAGATCCCCTAATGAGAGGGATAGTAGAACGACGAGTAGGCCAAACACTCCACCAGCTGACGTAGCTTTAAACGCTTAAGGGCTTTTGTAATACCTCCAACCGGAAGCCCTGCGTCTATTAGCAATTCTGGAGGAAACATAAACTCATCTGAAGCCTGCAGTAATGATAACCCTACCAATGTAAATAATGAGAAAGACACAAACAGGATAGGAGTTCCCCTTGTAAATATGAACCCCCATTGTGCTCCTAAAACCACAGTGAACCCAATAAGCGACATTTCGTCTGAGAAAAACAATAAAAACAAGCAGTTGATACATGACAATACCACAACACCAACACCAGAAAACCCTGCACAACTCAGTAACAATGAACCACAGGCAGATGTAGCTATAGGCATTTTACAAAGGAATGATGTCAACCCAATGAATATGAAATCACCTGTAATAAATGCACAAATAGGAGACCAAACATATCCCATAACACTGGATACTGGATCCGACGCGGAAATCATGTCTCGCGCGACTTTTTTAGAATTACAGAGAGTTAAAGCTATAAAACAAATACTCCCTGTACAGAATATGAGCGCTCAGTTAGCCGTGGGCCAGAAAAGGTGTAGAATCACAGATCAATGTTTAGTTCCAGTAACTATAAAAGGGCAGACATTGGAAATATTATTCTTAATTGTCCCAGGTTTGAATTTACCCATTATAGTAGGTTGCGAAATATTTAGGAAGTTACAAGCAATACTCAATTTCCGTAATAATTCTTTGGAATTTATAAATGAGCAGGAAATAGAAACTGTAATACCTTTTAACGCCCCAGAAACAGTTGAAGGAGAGAATTCCTCTGATATTGGAGAAGAAAGCTTTTTTGTTGAATATCTTCAAACAAGATCTCACCCCTTGGTAAGAGTTAGACCTTCCACTCCAGAGACAGCTGATCGCACAGCAGGTAGCCTCACACCCCAAATAAACCCCATTCATAAAGAAACTGGCACCGAGTCACAACACGTATCCATCAATGTAAATAGCTATAGTACTGAAAACATCCAGGAAATAATTACTACTAAAATAAACGAAGCACACGGGTTGGACCCAGTTCAACAGCGAGCCTTATATGATGTATTATATAAACACCGTGAAATTTTCAGAAAAGAGATTGGAAAGTGTAAATTATACACTCACAAAATTTTAAGATCTTCTAACGTTCCAATCCGGCATAGGCCAAGACCCATCCCCTTAGGTTTGCGTGGTAAGGTAAATGCAAAGATTAAGGAAATGACCGAGCAAGATATTATTGAGGATGCTAATACAGAATATAACAGCCCTTTGTGTATAGTATTAAAGCCCTCGGGAGACGTGCGCATCACAATCGATGCTAGGGCCACAAACCGCCAGACGCTGGATGACAATTACCGTCCCCTTACTTCAGATGAATTACTGTCAAAAGCTAAAGAGGGAAATTATTTTTCTACTACCGATTTAGCTTCCGCCTTCTGGCAGATCCCATTAGACGAAGATTCGCGTGATTTGACCGCTTTTACTTATTCTGGGAAACAGCACAGGTTCAAACGCGTGGCCTTCGGGTGCAAAACCTCTTCAGCGGCACTTCTAAGGGCACTGGCAAAGACTTTTGACGATGAAGATCACGATTTCATAATTCCCTTCTTAGACGATATTATGATAGCCTCCCGGTCTAAGGAAGAACACATAAAACACCTAGATTTCACCCTAGGAAAGCTAAGGCAGGCAGGATTCACTATGAACATAGATAAATGCAAATTTTTCCAGAAACAGGTAAAATTTTTAGGTTATAAGATTTCAGAAGAAGGATATTGCATTGACGAAGAAAAAGTCGAAGCAATCATGAAAATTCCTTCCCCTAAGAACTTAAAACAGCTGAGATCATTCATAGGCGTGTGCCAGTACCAGTCCCGTTTCGTGATAAATTATGCTCAGGAGCTATACCCCTTAAGGAGCCTTCTGAAAAAGAATCAGAAGTGGATATGGACAGCGGAGCATGAATTAGCCTTTCAAAGGGTTAAGCAGCTGTTCGCTAACTCTATATTGCTACAGAAGCCTGAAGAACAGCTAGGATATTTTATTCAATGTGACGCTAGTGCTAGAGGTCTAGGTTCGATCCTGTTCCAAGAGAAGGATGGAGAAAAGCGAATTATTGCAACGGCAAGTAAAGGCTTAAGTATCGCGCAGTCTAGGATGTACCCAACAGAACTCGAAATCTATGCAGTACATGAAGCCCTGAATAAGTACAAGCATTACGTTTACGGGAAGAAGGTTACCATTTTGTGTGATCATATGAGCCTGAGCTTTATTAATCAAGTAAGACTCTCAAACTCCCGAGTAAGCAAACTTATCCATAGCTTGACGAAGTACAATATAGAAATCCAGCACATTAAAGGGTCCCAAAATTTACTTCCGGATTTATTATCAAGATTACCTAGTCACCCAGGGATGGCTTGCATTGAGGGCCAGGTTGAAAAGGAAGTTAAAATCATGGAAATCAAAACACATGACCGGTATAAGCTTAACGCCAAGTTAGGAAACTTAGAAAACCTTCAGGCCGAGGATGAGTACCTAACCGGAATTGCCGGTGGATTGCAGGGAATCCCTGACATAAATCTTGAGATTACCGAAAGAGAAAACATACCGAATACGCTTGGAAAAATGAATAATATCATTTATAAATTGTGCGGCACCGACGTACTAACATGGCGACCGTATATTCCTAAAGCATTGGAAATGGATGTTATCGCTAGCTACCATGAGAATCTTGCGCATAGCGGCACTGATAGGATGATTAATTCAATAAATGATCATTTTTACATAAAGCATTTAGGAAGGAAAGTAAGGCAGTACGTACGATCCTGTCATTTATGCCAAGTCGGCAAGAGTAAAAATGTCACGTATGAAACCACTCCCGGGGCTATAGAGGCAACCCAACCAAATGAGCTAATTTGTGCCGATATTTTAGGGCCACTTATAAAATCAAGCTTCGGGTTCCAGTTCATCTTTGTGATGGTGGATGTTTTTAGCAAATTTGTGGCGCTGTATCCACTAAAGGATTTATCCACCAGAAATTGTTTGAGTAAAGTCGTGGAATATCACAATACGCATGGCGTTATTTCAGCTTTGTTGACAGATAATGCTAGCATTTTCTCAAGTAACAAGTGGCAGCTAGGCCTAAATAAATTAGGAATAAAGAAATTAAATTCCTCATTTTTTCATCCGGTAAGCAATTTGAGTGAGAGATATATCAAAGAGGTAGTATCATATCTACGATTATTGTCGCATCGACAGCATACCAGCTGGTTTAAACATCTAAAACCAATACAAGCAATCTTGAATGAAACACGCAACCAAGTAACCAAGGAAATTCCACTCGAGGTGATGAATAGAACTAAAATAGGTCCCTTATTCAAACGGTCACCCCCCGTGTTGCCCCTCTGTCAGAAAAGTGAAGTAGAAATATGCCAGGCGATCCTAAAACGATTACGTCAGCGATGGCAGGTTAGAAAACAAAAAGCACGCAGAGTGAGAAAAAAGTGGGAACCACAAAGAAATGAATATGTTTTGTTGCGCCAGAAAGTATTATCCAGTAAACAGAAGAAAAGGCAGGGAAAATTTTCTCTTTTGTATTCAGGTCCGTATCGGATAAATGCAAAATTCGGTACTGATACGTATGAACTTATGGATGCTAAAGATAGTTCTAAGATAAGGGGCAGATACCATAAGCAACTTTTGCGAAAATATTTTACCCCTCAAGTATTATCTCAGGGAAAATGAAGGTAATTAGAGGTATCAAAATGATAAAGAAATGGACTGACAATAAGGACTTCTCGAATGAGTAAAATAATTCTAGTGTGATTTTTTTTCGTGATTAGTGCCTTGTTCCAACATGTGTTGTCAAAGGGACACATATGAATACTAAAATCCTACGGTTGAGTAATGACGCCCTAATGTAGTGAATAATAGGAAATGGACTGACGACAATGTTTATTACATAAAATGTAAATCATTGCAAACACTACATGACTAGGTATGGTATATCGAGATTTACTCTGTCCCCTAGGAATTTGTACATAGTTAGTTATAAGTTGTAAATATATTGGCTAATTCCCGTATTGAATTGAAATGTTGAGGGGAAAAAGGCATTAATTTCGGCTAAGTAATCACACAATTATTTGATTTAGATTAAGTTTTAACTAACACTTATATGATGTAAAAATCTTAAAAGCCTCACACATTTTGGAAAAGTTAAAAGATAAAAGAAAACACATTTTATGACCCAAATTTATTTTGCCTGATTTTGAAAAATTTCAAAAGTATAAATAAATTATTTTATACTATTTGTATATCTAAGGAATTTCTTCTAACAGCTGACCAATCTGATAGGAAAGGTAAGAAGGTAAAATGCAAAAGGAAAATAAGGTATAACAAGGTATGAATATAAGGTAAAGAGTATTGGTAAATAAACATATATGCATATGAAATGGTGTGAAATGAGAATTATTAAGTAGTCAAATAGGTAAAGACTACCGGTGATGTGAAAACAAAATGGTAGAAATAAAATGATATGATGGATAAAGAATCAAACTATGTAGATTGGTGAACGCACAAAGTTGTGAAGGAATCCTCTTTTGAAATTGTAAAGGAGCAATATACATGAAAATTTGGTCTAAACTTACCTAACCACTGCATAGAAAATCGAAGTATGAAGAATTATGGTGACAAGTGTTAATAGAAGGCAAAATGAAGAAAGATAAAATGTGAAATATTACAATATGTTAAGGGTTATAAATTGAATAATGTATGTTTAACAGAAATTGAAGGACACGTGAGGACAGTCATCATATATTCAATTGAAATGTGGAATTCTACAACAAGGTACTGTTCATATTATTTTGTAATTGTTTTTGAATTTATGTGTTTTTTTTTTTAATGTTGAACTAGGCGATATACGAATGTTGCACAGAGGAAACAATTAATGAAAATGGAATTAAACGGATATTTAAAAGAAAAATGCGATAAATGAATTAAAAGGATATTTGAAAGAAAGAGGCGATATAATAGAGAAAGCGATTAAGTGAGAAAATTGGCTAAATTAAATAATTCTGATGAAGAGAAGCTAGGACATAGGAGAATTTGAAAGTGAGGGTATCAAAAGTTTTAAAATCATGCATTACTAGTGACCACGAATGTTCACTGCCAATTACCTGATTATTAAGTCTTTCAATACGGACATTTGCAACTGTTTCACGGACTGACCAGACCACCCACGACATTTCGACTCCTAAAGACAAGCAAAACGCATTACACCGGTGACCATTCAGGACTTATTACGACAAAACGACATATAGCATAATAAAACAAATTACACCTTTAGAAGGAGGACATTAAGACCTACAAGATGACATATTACAGTTCATTTCGCTATTTAATTGAATTACCCTTTGATATCAAAATCTATTTATACACAGTAATAATTAGCCGATATAGGTCAGACTTATATCAAAATACTTCTAAAATTAAGGACAACATTTTTATGACCATTAAAGGACATCAGGACTTATATTATAAGACTTAATGATTGATTTATCTTAAACAGGAAATGGGTCGAACCCGATCCCCGACTCTCTGTCTCCAGACATAAATTGTCACTTTTGACAGGTTGCGTGAGGGAATACAGCGTCTTTTAACTGTAAGATGCTGAGAAGGAAGCTTTAGATACCAATTTGAGTGGACCAATAAGAACTCATGTGTGATCAAAAAGGGCATATAGGAAGTATAATTAGCCAATAGAAAAACAGAAGAGTAGGGAAAAACTTCGTTACGAGAGCAGCATTTGGAAACAAATAAATAAACTAACGGAGCTTGCATCACGGAACGTCGTAGGGAGAGGATGTGTATTTTATCCGCGCTATAAAAATAAGATTATTAGAAATATTAGCAAGTCCGACGTAGATTTTATTAGCAGCGCGTTAGTCTAGTGAAGAAGTACTTTAAAGTGACAGTAAATTGAGTATAAGTCTTGCATCACTGAGAGTCGTAGGAAGAAGACGTATATTTTATCCGCGCTATAAAAATAAGATTATTATAAGTATTAGCAAGTTCGACGCATAGTTGATTCAGAAGCGCGTAAGTAGAGTGAAGAATTAGATTGTAGTAGAAGCGCGTTAATTGTGAAGGACCGTATTTTTCAAGTGATTATTAATTAAAGATATTTTATCCGCGCTATATAAGTAAGATTTTATACACGAAAGAAAAGACTAACATTGAAAGTAGCCAGTAAATTTGATTGAAGTGCGCCGTAGGACATATCATATATATATTGACATTCTGTGCAACACACGTTAAAAGCCTCCTATCAAAATTAAAATAAATCAGAGAACATTAAATATTGGATTAATAGAAAGATCTTGTGTTGTTTCTCATATTCTCCTTTAATTCGAAATTAACCACGGAGATAAGACGATCTTCTCTACTGGCTGACTAACCGGGCAAATCAACTACCTCTGGCGATTCGGAACTGGTCCACAATATAAATCTATCTATTTATTAACAGGTTGGCGCCCGTGGACCGGTGAATTTGTCTTTACAAACCGAATTGCTGGGGAGCAGTTTTCTTTGTGATTAAGACCGCAACGAAGACTGAGGCAGGTGTGGGGAACAAACATCCCCAAATCAGCCCCAATATATATAAATATATATATATATATATATATATATATATATATAAATATATATATATATATATATATATATATATATCACAAATTTTTTTTTTGAACGGGCGGTGGTTTCGTACTTAGGGGAGCATGAAACGTAAAGATATGAAAGAATTTTTCGAAAATCATAAAGTGGTATCCATTGCAATAGGTAGATTTTTCTTCGAAAATCTACCTAATTACCGTTATATGAGCTATATATAAACCCTGTAATGACCTTTACTTGTGTTACGTTGAAATGATATGTGTGAAGCATTTGGTGTGTATTGTATGCCGGTTAGCAGTTCCTAATATTAGCTTCATGGTTCCAGGAAATCAACTACGATTCACCGCGCGGAGGCGTCAGTGTGATCACAGAGAAAGGTGAAATCACAACCAGCTACTTGCTCATACAAAGAGCTAATACTCCTGATTCGGGAAAGTACACCTGTAACCCTTCAAACGCTAATCTCAAGACTGTGGTGGTTCACGTACTCAACGGTAAGTCATTAAGTCAGCACTATCTGTTCATTAGCATATTCCATTCCATCAGGGTTCAGTATTTAATAATAGAGAGGGGTTAAATTGTTCCGCCTAAGTGCATTAGTGTGTGATGTAATCGGAGTGAATCTGAATGCTGAAAAAGAAGATAGAACGTTTACATTGCTTCACAAAATCTTAATGCTGGTGAATGATATTTTTAATTTTATATTAACAATCGTTGGTAATATGTTACATTTGGTAAGATTTCAGATGCTTTAGATTAAATTATATTATAGTAGTATATTGCGTTGAAATTTAGTGCCTAAGATTTATATGATAATGGTAGTAAAAATTATTTCTGTGTGAACTGTATTCAACTTTATTCATGTCAAATGTAGTTTTATATTTTAATTGCAACAGTCAATGAAACCTCATTCTTATGACACAGAAATGCTTTGGGGCAATTTTTTTAATTACTTACATAAATCCTTCAAAGAAATCAAATTAATATTTGCAGATTGGTAGGTATGTTATTCCTTTTACCAATTTTTATATGTAAATATGAAACCTCATTCTTAAGACACATAAATGTTTTGGGGCAATTTTTTTAATTACTTACGTAAATCCTTCAAACAAATTAAATAAACATTTGCAGATTGGTAGATGTGTTATTCCTTTTACCAATTTGTATATAAAGTCGTAAGGTTTATAATGGTAGGCACACCCTGACGCAAAAATCTGACTATACCTATGTTTACTACAGTCTGTTATAGTAAAGATGTGATGTAGTCAACGGTAGCTCTATGGTCTGTTACTTTCCTATCTTTTCTTAATGCGTGTAATGAACAGATTATTCTGAAACTCAAATCGTTGTTTAATTTTAGATTTATTTGTTATTTGGACATTCTCATGCATAAAAATATCACATTAGGGAGTGGAGTAAGAAAATAGAATCCTCGTAGCTCTCCCCTTGAAGATCAGTTCGTTTTTTCTGGACTATGAACGCTTCTAAACTAACTGAATAGATATTGATATATTTGATATATGAAATGTATTGTGTGAGCTCCTGTTTCAGCTTACACTGAAATTTAACTGAAACCAGTTTGTTAGCTAACAAGTTGGAGCGATAAGTTTAGTTTTGACGGGCTGCAATAGTGATACGTTTGAATGAGTGGCATGCATTTGTAATGACTCCCATGTTGTTAATCATGAAATTCCCAGCAGCCCGAAACAACAAACATGGAACTATCATGTTTCAGCCTGTTAACTATCTCTCACACCTTCTTACTTATTGTGCACAATAAACAAGGGAGAAGTGTTGCTTGTTTCCACAGTACAGTGTGCAGATTTACACAGTCTACTTCAAGTGGTAAACAAGTTTCCAAGCTGACAATTTACTCTTTTCGTTTGTGACTGTAATATTGTACGAGGGACGTAATTAAATTGTTCCTTCAGCTTTTGTTAGGTTTCAGGCAATGGCTATTTACTCTTATTTACTCTGTTACGTGTGTGTTACTGAAAAATAACTATAAGGCACAAATATCTACTTGCAGGCAAGTAAACTGAAACAACATTCTTGATTCCTTAGTAGGCCTATTATAACAATGTTTCTAATAATTATGATGGTTACGTTTTTCCACCTTAAATCCTTGCTATACGTTAGTCAAAACATAATTTAATATGTAACAAGAATATTTTTACTAGTTGGATTTATTATACTGAACAACATTACATAAGTTATAAGATATTGATATTTACGATGTTTTTTTTTTGTATAAAAGGCCTTGTTATAATTTGTGTAGGCTTACATATAATAGAAAAGAAATTCTCTAATTGCATTTAATACAGATAACCTTACTGTAATGAATCATAATTATTTTTCTGGCCTTGTTGTTATTCAAATATAGTAACATTATAATGATACAATAATATAACCTGTACCGTACAATGTAGTAATCGTCTAAGGCAGTTATCCGAGGGCTAATAGGATAACTGTAGTATAGGAATGTGAGGGCCAGAGACATCCCAGAAAGAAAACGTATTATATAAATGAACTATATATAAAATAAATGTTTTTATCCTGAAAGAAGAGCAAAGGCCAAAAAATAATAATAGGTGGGACTCATACTGCCCACGGGCCGCGTTTTGGACCTCACTGGTCTAAAGTGAAGAATGTACAGAAGACGTCTAAAATCCAGATTATTTAGCACATTCGTTTAATACTCCATGGGGTGTATGATTTTCGTCTTTTGTCTTGTATTAACTGTAAGACATAATAGCACCTCCATCTCCAGAATTCACTGCCTGGTCAAGTCCATGCTATTTTTTAAACACGTCCTGCTCAGTTATCGAAATTCTCCAGCAGAGGAGGAACCGTACACTCCTAAATTCCTCCGATTCTTCTGCTACAGCATTACTTCCATGGCTCTGTAATATTTTCACTTACATCTTTTAACTTGCATCTCAATGGATAGAGCAAGGCATTTGTCAAAAATCAAGTTTCTATCTTAATTGGTATGATAAAGAATTATTAGTTTGAATTCTTCTCTTAGTGTTTGATTTCATGAAAAAGTCAACTTAGAAATAAAAAATTCAATTAAAAATGAAAATAATTGAAATAAACTATTTTAATTACTTCTGAAAAACATTAGTAAAAAGTCGCATTGTTTCTGCGAAGCAGCGTTTGTAGTAGGCCTACAGGATTCTGACCAACTGAATCAATGTTCTTATCAAGAGTGTGAGTTAAAATCTTATGTCGTTCACCCTTCTGTTACATTGTCTGTAAATTTCATTATAGCATCGATGCACCGTGTACTATTTTATCTTCGAGTTAGTAATTTAAGATTAAGCCTTAACGATTGTGTTCCACCCTTTAGAATCTGACCTCAGATTTAAGAAAGAATAGTAATTTAGGTTTAGATAGGATAATGTTTTAATGGACTGTATGGGTCCTTTTTATTTTTAAAAAAATCATATAAATTATATAAAACATTGTTATTAAATGTTTTGCGCGCCACATTAGAGCTATTCTCATGTAAAATCTGTTTTTAAAAATTGTATGAACATCTCTCCAGTCGAAATAAAATTATTCAAGATTTAGTAAAACGTAGCATACTGTAAAGTGACGATTGTATCAGCTCCCTTAATTCAATAAAAATCTTGAGAACCTGTATTTTCTTTAAAACCGTATTATCTTCTTGTCCTAAAGAAATAAATCAGTCTGAAACATTCACACAAATTTCACTACAGCTACCCAAATTAAAGATCTTGCTATTTTCTCGCTTCTCATATTGACCACTCTGTGAGAGTACGCATTCAGTAATAATATGTGAAATCTTAATTCATCGGTAGATCGTTAGCGAAATATTATTTTGTCAAATTCGTGTCACCGTTTCTAGCCAATTCACTGGAAAAAATATACAAAAACATTTTCAGTTATTTGTGCCCTGCCGAGGAAAGTTCTCAAATTGTGAAGTCGAAATAGCAAAGTAAACTTAATGAAAATACGCTATCATATCCTGCATGTACAGTATATTAAAAAAATGAAATCAAGTAACATAAGTATCGGTGTATGTTTAATGCTCATACACTAATGCATTAAACCAATGTGTGGTAATGCGTGCGGTGTTCAACACAGGTGTGGTAGCTGTACCTCTGTGGGTCTCGTGACCTCGTACGCAAAATAAGGTGCGGGGTGAAATTTTTGTTATCTACGTGAAATATAAGATTTTCTTACAACTTAAATTGTGTTTAATAGGATTAAAATGAATGTCTATCCACTACAATTAATATATATGAAAGTTCGTTGTACAATCAGAAAAATACAAATTATTATGCCATAAATTATATAAAAGTCAGAAAAAGTGTGAACCATTTCTATCGAATAATTAATCTAAAAGACAAATTATTCAGAAGCCATGACTGCCAAGAGTATTGCAATAACCTACCACCAAGCACACTTTCTGGCAAAAATCATCTTTTTATACCCGTCTAAACAAATAGTAGTTCTTTAGCATGTATCGTATCGCAGATGTCTGGAGCTTCGTTAGTTTTTGATATGCATAAAAGGAAGAAGCTCAATACATCCAAAGAAATCAAGAAATACATCCCATTCCTTTGTTGAATAATCTAATTGGCATGATACAATAGCCGTCTCGATGTAATGCCGTTTGTATGGAAATGTATGCTCTTTTCGCCTTTGAAATGAAAATACCAGCCTCTGAGTAACTCAGTTAATTTAATTAGCATTAAATCGGTTAAGAAAATCTTTCTATGATTTCAATCTACATGGCTTTTCATCAGTATTGAAAAAGTTTCCTGGAATTGAAATTTTGTAATATGTAGTCTAATTAGTTTTCAGCAGACTCTGCACAGAATCCACAACAATATGCACAGAATCAATAAATTATGTTGTTCTTTTGTAGAACAATGTTCTACGTTGTTCTTTCTTTACAACGTTATCACTGTAATCTTTAAAACATTTTCTGAGCCCTGAATAAATATTTAACCCTTGATAACTGGCAATTGATATTATAATTTTATAATGAGAAATATATCAATAATATAAATATACCCGTTTTTATTTAGTGCAACATTTGGCCTTCGGGAGGAAGCTCTGAAAACTTGAACCTTGAACCTTTCGGTGTAATTAATCCTGACCCAAACCAAAACAAAACGGTTTGGATGGGATAGAATATGTGCCCTTGAAGGCGCGACGTGGTTTGGGGACGAGTCTAAACACTTCATTCTTATAGGTCATTGTGACAACCTCCGGGGATGGAATGAGTTGCGTGTCCACAGGTGTAGTCCGCGAGCCCCCATGGAACTCCCTGAATCCAACATGTTTTTATCATTCCACGTGTGCCACACCCTTGATACCTCCATGAAGCTCCCAGGTTCGCGATACACACCACCAGCAACCTCTTGATCAAAGGCCACGGGGCAGGACGGGGGAGGCACACAGTGGACTCTGCAGCGAAAGCAGACCCGATGCCAGGAAAGGAAACGGGATGATGATGAAGATCAAATGTAAGGTGAAGTGGAGAGTGTTGATGGAATGTAAGGGGGAAACCGGGAGATCCCCGAGAAAAATACCCTAAGTCACGGTTTCGTCCACCACGAATAAACACCTGCCTGCCCCGGGATTTGAAATCGGAACAATTTGCATGCCAGGCCCACGCTCTTAGCAAAACGGTTAGTAGAGCTATTATGCATTTTATTATAATGGATACGATTGATATAATGTGCGATTAATATGATATTTATATAGTAGATTTTTGGAAGGGTTCACATAGTTCTCCTTAAAATGATGGAAAAATTTTGATTCATGTGTGGGAAATCGACCAACTTCCCTCGCCATTAATGACTGTGCCGTCCCGAATCCGCGAAAGACAGAAACCGTAAGATACATCGTTAGTAGGTAAAAATTCCTCCTAGTATACCAGAGACGAGCTAAGAAAGAAAGCTGAAGTAAAGAAAAACCAGTATGTCTGTCTCACTCTGAAATCTTACGAGTAATGTGGTAGAGTGAGACAGATGTGGTATACTGTTTTTGGTTTACTCCAGGTTTCCTTCTCGGAACGGCCACACTTTAGTTATTCTGGGAACAAAATTGTTAACTTGTAGATTCAATAGGTCAACAATAATTGAAAAAGACGTTAACTCAATACAAAAAGTTTTACGATAATATTAAGCTGAATAATGAAATTCGTACATAGCATCAATCTACCAGTAGATCAGAGCATTAAAAAACACTTGAAACTCCATTTCATTCTTCTTGGAACACGGACTTAATCCATTAACTGAACAGAGAAATCCAAATACGAATATAGGTTTATTACTCTTGACTCGCAAACAATAAGGCAATGAGTAACCAAAAATGGACATTCCAAACAAACGTTCATCGTTTTCGTATATTATTTATACTATATGGGTTGTAATTCAAATGTTAGCAGAGTTTGTACTTGATTTTAATCTGTTGATGTTTAATCTTTTTTATCTGTATGTTGACTCGTACATACTTTCCTTTTAGATATTTTATAAATAAATTCGTATTAAATGAACGCACTTTCATAAATGAATTATCGTTTCATCTTCATTAATCTTTGACATGACTAACGAGATTGAAGTTTATATGTTCATATTAGGCATTCCCAATTTATTTTTAAAAGCCTGTAATATCCTGAGTTTTTTCGTATATCATATTATTTTTTCAAAATTGTAGAAGTTACGCCTTCGTATATTCTAGCATATAAACTCTTGCATTTATTTAAACGTACCGTCTGTTTAGGAGGTATTATGATATATTTTCAAAAATGTACGAATACACAAGAAGAACTTAACTTTAGAAGCATACCGAGAATACCTTTCTTGACTCCATTTTATCCTCCACAAATTCCACACAGTTCCACTAAGATTTGACCCTGGGTTCCAGCTGTGGAAAGCGAGCTATCTAACCACTCAGCCATGGCGGCGGTCCTACTTAATATAACTGAATACTCTAATTATCAAACACTCGTGTTCGGGTCACAAAGACAAAAGACAAATGCATAATTAAACGTAAATGGAAGAATAAATCGTTAATACTTGAAGTAATAAATATATAACACACAAGATTGAGAAAACTATTAACTGAGACTTTCTCACTCATGCATCACTGTTTTGATTTGAACCAGAATCATTCTAAAAAAATTCTCAGACACTTATTCAAACGTTTTCCCACGGAATGAAAAATGTCTCAATTCCGTTGGCGAATATGTTCAAAAATAGCTGAACACTTGCTGCATCTGTTGCAATAAACATTTCTATGAAATTGTGTTTTGTTTCTGTAAACGGCCACAGGAAACTTACTTTATGGACGGCCCTCGTAGCAACATTGATATCAACATCTTTCATTATCCACATCCCTGTAATATCTAAAGAAGAGGGACTTCCATCATCAATTTCGATAATAGTGTTTTAAATAATTCCTGTTAGCTTAATTAGTATGAACATATCCCCCTATTATTAGCCTAACAAAGGATAGGCTATAATAAAAAAAAAAGAAAACAGCCGATTTCCGTAACGAAAAGTGTTGGCAATAGCCGCTAGCAGCGTTATCGTATTATATGGATTGTCTCACCAACGATCATCAGCTTACAGTGACTGGAGATAGCGATGAAACCCTATGTGTTTTATTAATTTTTATGATTCTAATTATTTATAACATGGGCCTTAATTCTTTAAGTATTCGCTATATAGTCATAGTAAATATAACTCGAGACCCTGATTCTCTCGAGATAAAATCACTCGCCATCTATGATAAATACCCTCACGACTGAGTTACTCATTTATTTATCTAATAATGTCAAAAGCAATCATTTCCATTATTCCTGCCGTTGTTGTTGTTATTATTATTATTATGTGGCGTAGGGGCCCGGGTTCAAATCCTGGTAGGGACAAGTTACCTAGGTGGGCTTTTTTCTGGGGTTTTCCCTCACCTGTGAGATAAATGTCGAGTAACGTTAGGCCCTTGTGGTCCCTAGATATCATCTGGCCGTCATTATCATCTTCATCCCATCCTCGCCTTGTTTGGAGTGAGTGTGTGTGTGTGAATGGTGTGTCTCGTCCTGTGTGTTCGTGTTGTCTCGGAGGTGGCCCCGGCATTGGGCTGATCACTGATACGGGGAGGCCCTCCATGTCCTTGTCTGGTCAAAACAGTATGTATGTGATCCTAAGATACTCCCTCTCCCGACACGTCGCGGCCCTGTAAGGCCCGGGCGGCTTGGGACGCTTAAATCCTATAGGGAGAGGTAAAAGTAAGGTAAAGAAAGATTATTATTATTATTATTAACAATATGTAACGAAGCAAATAGCTGCGTGCCAATTAGACGGTAGAAAAACCATTCCAAAACAAAGGAAGGGTTGGGGGACCGCAACTAATCGATATTGAACATTTTCATGATTATCGATACTGCCCTGAATTTATTTGAATTGCAGAAAAAGGAGAAGTGCGCATGCGTGGACGGCGAGTCGACGGGAGAGGAGTTGAACCTGAAAAACGGTTGAGAATTACGTCTCTGACTACGAGAGAGAAAGGTTGAGGAAACGGAGGCGAGGAGACGAGATTGGAATGTGTGACAGCGGTAGAGGCGCCCTGACATGATGGTTTGTCAGACTTTCATCTAAAGAAATTCTGAAGGGGAATTTCACTGACGCGACTATATGGAGATAGTCGTTAGTTGGAAGAACACATCACGTCAGCCGGTACGAGAGACCGCTACAGCGAACACCAGCTGGGGAAAGAAGAGTGGGTCACGGTTGCTTAGCCTGGAATAAAGGAAGATGTGGACATCAGAAAGTGGATGGAAACAACTCAGGATCAGAGGATAAATTGGTCACCACCCGTTGAGTATAATCATCTAAACATTTTATTTGTTGATTTGGGAAGTGGAAAAGATTTTGAGGCATTGTTATTTAAGCCAGGTTCTAAGAAATGTGTGGCGACTAGACGCCGTAATGAAAGGTAAAAGAGTAAGGTTAGAAGATAGATGTAATTAGTCTAGGGTGAGGTAGTAAATTACAGTGATCCAATCAGTTTCCATTTCTGGTCTAAGTTAATTACACAAGGAGCAGTCAGGAGTAAAACCGTGAATAGTAAAGATAAATCTCTATACTTTAGGTTGCTATGGGTAATTGTCCCACGAATGAATACATAGCTAGGGGCAGTTGTTGATGCTCATACAAACCTTGTTTTTTTATAAGACAGGACGCGAGGGGAGTAAGGAAGAAGGGTAATAGGGGCTTACTTAGTATTGCTTACGAGGGCCTCTCCCACTTGGTTTTCGTTAGGTGACAGGTGATTATCTATAAGTGGATTTCATGCTGGCCTATAATGTTGAGTTGTTTTTTTTTAAAGAGATTTATCGAAGAGAGGGAATTGTATGGAATATGGTAGAGGGGGATAAGAAAGTGAATAAAAGGAGGCCTATGAGTAGCAGTACATTAGGCGTATGCCATTGGAAAGTTTACTGGGTAGGATAGAAGTAGAAGTTCACTCAAGGGTTATAAAGAGAGTTACTGACCTGGGGCGTGAGTTAGTTTCAGCTAGAATTCTAGGGAATTTAGAAACAAGAAAATTAGGTGCCCATGGTGTAGGGTAGTAACTTGAAAAGTATGGAAACCAGAATAACAATAAGTTGGTAAATTAGAACAATGGTATACACTGCTTAAAGAGAAAGGAGTTAAAAGATAATAAATAATAATTGGTTAGATTAGAAAGAGGAGAATTGGTAATTTTGTGTAGTGAGTTGATGACAAGTAGGTCATTAGCAGGTACTAGAGATTACCCCAGGAGAGAAAAAAAAAGGGCAAGGGTGAGGTGAGGGAACGCCGGAAGTGTCCCAAATAAAACAAATATAAATACAGTAGTAGGCGAAGCCTATGCTAGTAGAATATAAAGAGATTTAGGAGAATTGTGAAAGTCATCGGTGTTGGAGGCGAACAACGGCCCCACGTGCCTCTAGGAAAGAGTGTCAGGGATCTCTGACATCGATTGTTCAAAATTATATTTTTGTTTGCGGCCCATTAATATTTTCCCGGTTGCAGGAGGGGAGTCAGATTGTTTGTAACTCAAGATCTAGACGCCGCCCCTGTATCGGTGGTCTATTACCCCAGTCACTCTGTGGGTATAGGCCTAAACTTCCGTTTCTTTCTTCATAACATTGTCTTTCCTATTTATCTTTGAGTACAATTCTTCATAGACTACAATGACTAGTGGACTGGTATAGGAGAAATAGGTGGAATCATTGGGTATGATAGGTCAAGTCAGTGACTGAATTACGAATTGAAAATCTTTATTCATACGGAAGAAAGTATAATATATATATATATTGAAATGTTTTGAAATTGCAAATGGAAAAGATTACGCAAGTTAGTAGTAAAGTATAAGGGTAATCTGAGACGTTCTAGTAGATACCTGGAAATAAAGAAAGGAAAGAGATTAAAGTAATTAATTAAGAATTTGTCTTGTATAACAAGGAACACATTAATACAGTTAAACTGGGCTACTAACCTGATAGATAGGAACTGAATACTAAATTTTCCAATAAAAGTGTTGAATGGTTAATGTTGTTCGGATCGGATGATCTGAAGATTTTAAGGATGAGTAGTTGTTAAAAAGGGGAAAACCCCAGAGTAAATGTAATTTATTGTAAATCAGATTGTTATTGTTGAAAAAGAAAAAAAAAGAAAACAAAAAAAAATATATATTAAATAAATTATGGTTATTGTTATGCAAAGTAAATTTTCGTGAAGTTCATATATTTTGGCCCCTATCCTTGTAATGTTCTGAGAGCCACTGATTTTTGGGCTAGTTACATAATAATAAAAGGACAGAGCCGAATCCATTCCCATCTCCACTGTTAAATAAAAAAAAAGCTAGCCGAGAGGCCTGTAGGTACATAGCCTGTGTATCTATAATTTAATTTGTGATTGGGCTCGTAATATGTTTTGGCTGATGCAAAATAAAAAGAAGAGAGAAGAGTATTGATGATGGCGCCCTTAATATAAATTTTCATCAATATTATTAAACCTTGTAAATTGTTAAAAAAAAAAAGAAAGAGAGAGTAAGCTGGGTGTAGGGAATTTGCAATCAACCGGTAAAGTCCATCACATATTTTGGCGCCCATAGCGTGGGGCGATAGGTCGATAGGTCGATAGGTCCATAGGTCGATATGTCGATAGTTGATAGTACGATAGTTCGATAGTTTGATAGTAGGATAGTTTGATGTCCTATACGTGTGGCTTAGGAGAAATTTGAGGCCGTAGTGGTTGCCCAACGTTATCGATTTTGACGTTAGCAGGGATAGAGGTTATAGAGATTATAGAGCCTATTACGTGAAAGAAACTTGGGAGTTAGGTTAGTATAACTTGAAATTTATTTTCAAAAATAATAACATATTTTTGGGAGAAGAATAATGACTGTTGACAAATTAAGGACTTCTATAGATGACTAAGACAGACGACTGAACTATTGTGTTCTAATCTTTTTTTCAGTCAGTGGAATTGTTAATATATAAATATGGCCACTTATGTTGATCCGTATGCACAAATAAGAGCAGCTGAGTTAACCCAAGCTATTAGGAAGTTGAGAAAGGCGGATCTGGAGGCAGAATGTGATAGAGTTAAGTTACCGACCACAGGTACCAGGGATGAGTTAAGACAACGCTTGTTAGATTATGCCCGCAAGAACCCTCAGTCATTTCAGGTGTTAATTACGGCTTTTGCTCTGAGTCAGGAAGTTTTGGAAGAAGACTTAGTTGAACATAATATAACGGTTCCACAAGATTCCTATGGAGATGTAGTGTATACATGGGTTAAGTTAATGCGTAGGAAGGCCATGGCGGTAGCTGATTCAGAAGAAGTTGTACCAGTAGTACCATCGTTTACAATTCAGTTAGAGCCACATAAACCAAATACTTTGGATCTGGTTCGTAAATGGAACATTAAATTCAAACCTGGGGATAGCATTTACTTATTTTTGGAGAGATTGGAAGATTTAAAACAAAGTTCTAAGTTACAGGGTGTAGAGTTATTGTCAGTATTACCCGAAATTTTACAAGATTCAGCTTTACTTTGGTACAGGAACAGATTAACAGATTGGCCTACATGGGAAGCTTTTTTGAAAGAATTTAGAGAATACTACTTGCCTATTGATGAGGAAGACTCGCTTTTGGATGAGATTAGACAAAGAACGCAAGGTCCTAAAGAATCGATTTTTGATTATGTTAATGCTATCCAAACGTTAATGAGGAGGCTGAGTACTCCAATGAGTCCTCAACAAATGATGAAGAATGTTATCAAAAATTTGCGTCCTGACGTAAATTGTACATCAGGCCTTCAGAGATTCAAACTATAACAGATTTAATACGTGTAGGTAGACAGTATGAACAAATATTGTTAGATTCTGAGAGATATATTCCTCCTCCAACGCAGGTTAGAGCTACAATCAAAGAAACGGCTTATAAACCTCAGAGACAAGTTGTTATACCTTCAGTTCATACAGCGTTAGGAATTCAGGGAAAACAGGAACTTCCATCGTCCGAGTTACAAAAGAAACCCAATGTTAGTTTTTCTGCAAAGACGTGGGACAAAGAACGAAATTCAAGTCATGTAAATGATTCTAGAATAGTTAAAGCAATAGAAAATAAAGAGGGACAGGATGAGTTGGGGGGAAAATGGTAAAAACACCACTTTGCGTTTTTCAAATAACCAGCGATGTTGGAACTGTGATAAAATAGGACATAGGCAGTTCGAGTGTAAGGCACCTCGTAGAGTTACTCCACGCACTACGATTAAATGTTATAATTGTAATAAGCTTGGACATAGGTCTATTGATTGTAGGATGCCCCAAGAAAGAAAAGTTAGGCCTACAAATTCTTTATGACAATTAACTAAAAATCAGGCTTGTGTGATGTTCAATATAAACCCTACAGATTTAGTTAATGGAGACCGATGTTTTGTTGAAATTTTGTTGGAGGATATTGCATTTATTGCTTTAATAGATTCAGGTTCAGATAAAACTTATGTGGGAGAGAAAGGTGATTTTTTGTGTAAACTGTTAGATTTATCAGTGGAAGAATCTGAAGTTAGGGTAGTGCAACTCGCAGATAAAACTTATAGTTCTATAACAGGAGAGAGAACTTTTGAGATGAAATTGCAGGACAGGATCTTTCAGATAAAATGTAAAATTATGCCAAATTTAGCAGTAGATATGATTCTGGGCATGGATGTTTTGAAACAAATTGGGTTAGTAGTAGATTTGCAAGATGGGACTTGGTATTTCAAATATGAACCGACAAAAATTTTTCAATTTGTTAAGGCTATAGATTTGAAAGAAGAAGATCAACTACATAATATTCTTACTTTACCTACACCTCAGGAAAGGGACAGATTGAATATGTTTTTGGAAAATCAGTTACAGAAATTTGATCAGTGTACTGGACTTACCGATCTGATTTCTCATGTTATTGATACAGGCGATGCGAAACCTATAAAACAAAGATATTATCCAGTATCACCCATTTTGGAAAAAGTTATACACGCGGAAATAGATAAAATGTTATTGGAAAAAGTTATAGAACCTTCAAATTCACCTTGGTCTTCTCCGGTAGTTATGGTAAAGAAACCAGATAGAACATGGAGGTTTTGCGTAGATTTCAGAAAAGTAAATAATTGTACTAAAAGAGATAGTTATCCTTTGCCATACATTGAACATGTTTTGAGTAAATTACGACATGCTAGGTATATCAGTACAATAGATTTGAAAAATGGGTATTGGCAAGTTCCATTAGATGAAGCAAGTAAAGAAAAAACAGCATTTACCGTACCTGGTAGAGGATTGTATCAGTTTCGAGTTATGCCGTTTGGAATCCATAACGCACCAGCCTCATTTCAAAGATTAGTTGATACTATATTAAGAGAAGAGATAGGAGAGAAATGCTTTTGTTATTTGGATGATATAGTACTTATTAGCGAGACATTTGAAGAACATTTGTCCTTGTTAGAAAAAGTCTTGGAGAAATTAAGAAAAGCTAACCTGAAAATTAATAGGGAAAAATCAAAATTTTGCAGAAGTGAATTAAAATATTTGGGTCATATCATTACTCCATTAGGAATTGCTGTAGATTCAGATAAAATCTCGTGTATCCTTGAGTATCCAGCCCCTACAAAAGTCAAGGAAGTACGAGCATTTTTAGGATTGGCTTCTTGGTACCGACGATTCATTCCGTTTTTTTCTGAAGTTGTAAAGCCCCTCACTGCACTTCTGAAAAAGAATCAGAAATGGCGTTGGACTAAGGAATGTCAGGAATCTTTTGATGAATTAAAATCGAAATTATCTAGTAGTCCTATATTAACTTGTCCAGATTATACTAAACCCCTAGTGCTACAGACCGACGCTAGTTTTTCAGGACTAGGAGCAGCTTTAATTCAGACAGGAGAGGAAGGAGAGGAAAAAGTGATAGCTTATGCTAGTAGAACTTTAACGGTAGGTGAACAAAAGTGGGCAATAGTCGAGAAGGAATTGTTAGCTATATTATGGGCAGTTCAAAAGTTTCGTCCTTATTTGGAAGGTTATCATTTTAAAGTATATACTGATCACTTTGCTCTGAAATGGTTGAATACATTACAGAATCCGACCGGACGATTAGCTAGGTGGAGTTTATTCCTCCAAGAGTATGATTTTGAAGTAATACATAGGCCTGGTAGATTAAAAAAAGTTTCGGATGCTTTATCTAGAATACACGAAGGGAAAGTTCAAGAGAAAACGGTAGAGGAAGAATTTTGCCTCTTGTTGACTAGTAACTCTGAAGTAGTGGAATGGGAAAATATACAAGATGCTTGGTATATTAAGCGGAAAGCGCAAGTACAGAGTAAACCTAAATTTTGGCCAGATTGGAAGGTCGTAGATGGGAAGTTGTACCATTTAAGATTAGATCAGTTAGAACAAACTTTAGAGGGAACAGTGAATAGGTGGAAATTGGTTATACCGCAAGATTATAGGATTAAAGTATTGCAGGAATGTCATGATGCACCTACTGCAGGGCATATGGGGATAGCTAAAACTTTCTTTAGAATAGCAAACAAGTATTATTGGCCGGGAATGTTTAGAGATGTTGCTAAGTATGTTACTGCTTGTGAAATATGTCAAAGACAGAAAGTGTTAAAACGGCTCAAGCAGGACCGATGCATTTTTACCAGAAAGAGAAACCTTGGATGACTGTAGCTACTGATTTGTTGGGACCTTACCCCCGTTCCAGGAGAGGAAACAAGTACATTGTAGTATTTCAGGACACCTTTACAAAATATATAGAATGTAAAGCGTTAAGGAAAGCAACCAGTAGAGCAGTTACGGAAGCATTTTATGAGTTGATTATCCTTAAATGGGGAATTCCGGGGTATTTGCTGATGGATAATGGACCGCAATATACTAGTAAATTAATGCGTGGGATAGCTAAAGCTTTTAATATAACTCCTTGTTATTTACCTGTATATTCGCCGCAAGGAAATCCGGTAGAAAGAGTTAATAGAGTATTGAAAACCATGATTTCGAGTTACATTGAAAAGGATCAAACAGTTTGGGACGTGTATTTGAGAGAATTTAATTTTGCTATAAATACGGCTAAACATAGTTCCACTGGATGCACTCCTTATATGCTAAATTATGGGAAAGAGCCTGAAATTATCAGCAGAATTGAGAGGGTAGAAAATCAACCAATACAGAATGAAATTCCAAAGCTTTGGATAGAAAGATTTGATAAATTAAAAACGGTCCGTCTAATGGTCAGACATAACTTAGAAACTGCTTATAAGAGTTCAAGTCATTATTATAATCTTCGGAGGAGAGAGGTGAGATTTTGTCCAGGAGATCTTGTGTTAAGAAGAAACTTTAAATTAAGTGATGCCTCACAAGCTTATGCAGCAGGCTTAAGTGCAAAGTTCGTCGGCCCCTATATTATAAAGAAAAAGCTTAGCGAGAATAGTTATGAACTGACGAACCGTTTTGGTAAGCAGTTGGGGAAGTGGCACGTTAAAGACTTGAAACCCTTTGTGCCTGGATAAATGTTCTTTAAGGCTGGTAAACTAGACACACACACAAAAAAAAAAAAAAATGTGAACAGTGTTACCATTTTTTTTTTATGGTGAGTGTGGGAAGAATGTAACGAAGCAAATAGCTGCGTGCCAATTAGACGGTAGAAAAACCATTCCAAAACAAAGGAAGGGTTGGGGGACCGCAACTAATCGATATTGAACATTTTCATGATTATCGATACTGCCCTGAATTTATTTGAATTGCAGAAAAAGGAGAAGTGCGCATGCGTGGACGGCGAGTCGACGGGAGAGGAGTTGAACCTGAAAAACGGTTGAGAATTACGTCTCTGACTACGAGAGAGAAAGGTTGAGGAAACGGAGGCGAGGAGACGAGATTGGAATGTGTGACAGCGGTAGAGGCGCCCTGACATGATGGTTTGTCAGACTTTCATCTAAAGAAATTCTGAAGGGGAATTTCACTGACGCGACTATATGGAGATAGTCGTTAGTTGGAAGAACACATCACGTCAGCCGGTACGAGAGACCGCTACAGCGAACACCAGCTGGGGAAAGAAGAGTGGGTCACGGTTGCTTAGCCTGGAATAAAGGAAGATGTGGACATCAGAAAGTGGATGGAAACAACTCAGGATCAGAGGATAAATTGGTCACCACCCGTTGAGTATAATCATCTAAACATTTTATTTGTTGATTTGGGAAGTGGAAAAGATTTTGAGGCATTGTTATTTAAGCCAGGTTCTAAGAAATGTGTGGCGACTAGACGCCGTAATGAAAGGTAAAAGAGTAAGGTTAGAAGATAGATGTAATTAGTCTAGGGTGAGGTAGTAAATTACAGTGATCCAATCAGTTTCCATTTCTGGTCTAAGTTAATTACACAAGGAGCAGTCAGGAGTAAAACCGTGAATAGTAAAGATAAATCTCTATACTTTAGGTTGCTATGGGTAATTGTCCCACGAATGAATACATAGCTAGGGGCAGTTGTTGATGCTCATACAAACCTTGTTTTTTTATAAGACAGGACGCGAGGGGAGTAAGGAAGAAGGGTAATAGGGGCTTACTTAGTATTGCTTACGAGGGCCTCTCCCACTTGGTTTTCGTTAGGTGACAGGTGATTATCTATAAGTGGATTTCATGCTGGCCTATAATGTTGAGTTGTTTTTTTTTAAAGAGATTTATCGAAGAGAGGGAATTGTATGGAATATGGTAGAGGGGGATAAGAAAGTGAATAAAAGGAGGCCTATGAGTAGCAGTACATTAGGCGTATGCCATTGGAAAGTTTACTGGGTAGGATAGAAGTAGAAGTTCACTCAAGGGTTATAAAGAGAGTTACTGACCTGGGGCGTGAGTTAGTTTCAGCTAGAATTCTAGGGAATTTAGAAACAAGAAAATTAGGTGCCCATGGTGTAGGGTAGTAACTTGAAAAGTATGGAAACCAGAATAACAATAAGTTGGTAAATTAGAACAATGGTATACACTGCTTAAAGAGAAAGGAGTTAAAAGATAATAAATAATAATTGGTTAGATTAGAAAGAAGAGAATTGGTAATTTTGTGTAGTGAGTTGATGACAAGTAGGTCATTAGCAGGTACTAGAGATTACCCCAGGAGAGAAAAAAAAAAGGGCAAGGGTGAGGTGAGGGAACGCCGGAAGTGTCCCAAATAAAACAAATATAAATACAGTAGTAGGCGAAGCCTATGCTAGTAGAATATAAAGAGATTTAGGAGAATTGTGAAAGTCATCGGTGTTGGAGGCGAACAACGGCCCCACGTGCCTCTAGGAAAGAGTGTCAGGGATCTCTGACATCGATTGTTCAAAATTATATTTTTGTTTGCGGCCCATTAATATTTTCCCGGTTGCAGGAGGGGAGTCAGATTGTTTGTAACTCAAGATCTAGACGCCGCCCCTGTATCGGTGGTCTATTACCCCAGTCACTCTGTGGGTATAGGCCTAAACTTCCGTTTCTTTCTTCATAACATTGTCTTTCCTATTTATCTTTGAGTACAATTCTTCATAGACTACAATGACTAGTGGACTGGTATAGGAGAAATAGGTGGAATCATTGGGTATGATAGGTCAAGTCAGTGACTGAATTACGAATTGAAAATCTTTATTCATACGGAAGAAAGTATAATATATATATTGAAATGTTTTGAAATTGCAAATGGAAAAGATTACGCAAGTTAGTAGTAAAGTATAAGGGTAATCTGAGACGTTCTAGTAGATACCTGGAAATAAAGAAAGGAAAGAGATTAAAGTAATTAATTAAGAATTTGTCTTGTATAACAAGGAACACATTAATACAGTTAAACTGGGCTACTAACCTGATAGATAGGAACTGAATACTAAATTTTCCAATAAAAGTGTTGAATGGTTAATGTTGTTCGGATCGGATGATCTGAAGATTTTAAGGATGAGTAGTTGTTAAAAAGGGGAAAACCCCAGAGTAAATGTAATTTATTGTAAATCAGATTGTTATTGTTGAAAAAGAAAAAAACAAAAAACAAAAAAAAAATATATATTAAATAAATTATGGTTATTGTTATGCAAAGTAAATTTTCGTGAAGTTCATATATTTTGGCCCCTATCCTTGTAATGTTCTGAGAGCCACTGATTTTTGGGCTAGTTACATAATAATAAAAGGACAGAGCCGAATCCATTCCCATCTCCACTGTTAAATAAAAAAAAAGCTAGCCGAGAGGCCTGTAGGTACATAGCCTGTGTATCTATAATTTAATTTGTGATTGGGCTCGTAATATGTTTTGGCTGATGCAAAATAAAAAGAAGAGAGAAGAGTATTGATGATGGCGCCCTTAATATAAATTTTCATCAATATTATTAAACCTTGTAAATTGTTAAAAAAAAAAAAAAAGAAAGAGAGAGTAAGCTGGGTGTAGGGAATTTGCAATCAACCGGTAAAGTCCATCACAAATAATATAGTATTTCTGTGAATAGTTGACCTCACGTCCAGAAAAACTAAAAATTGCTCTTATCTGGAAATAGTAAAAAAATAAATAAAAATCCTCATCACATAGGCTGTATCATTTTTAATGACTTCAAAAACATGCTTGCAAAATTAGAAGAAAATCGATCAAAACGTTTAGTCGTGACTGCATAATGAACACATTTACAAACAGACGAAATGTCGGTGAATCATTATAGTTACGCCGAAATTGTACTGGAACAGTGTTGTAGAAAATGTCACACTAGAGAGTGTAAGTAGTCTTCAAATTCTTATAGCTTGAGCCGTTTGACTAGAATCGTTCAAAGAAGCTGAATATTACATGAAACGGAACCTTTAAAAGGGGCAATCATCTTGAAGTATAACAACAAAATAAAAATCCTTATCGCATAACGTCGTTTTAATTACTTCATAAAACATTTATGCCAAACTGGAAGTATATCGAACAACGCTTATGATCGTGATTGCGTAACAAACAGCTTTACAGAGAAACAGATGAATGTATTAAATGTGTAATAGTAATAATGTAATGCAAGTAAGTCATGTTAATAATAAATAAAATAATAAAATTAATGCCGGTAAACCGTGAGGGTTGCCTCAAAACTTTACTGGAACAAATTTGTATACAATTTTTGCACGCGAGAGTGGTAGTCCTCCAAATGTTATAGCTTTAACCGTTTGGCTAGAATCTTTGAAAGAAGCTAAACATTACATGAAACGGTACTATTAAAATGGCCACCATCTAGAAACGGAACGAATAAATAAAAATTCTTATACAAACATCGTTTTTAATTAATTCAAGGAACAATTATGCCAGATTGAAAGAAACTAGAACTGCGTATGGTAACTAACACACAAATTTACAAACAAACGAAACGCCGAACGGTCGAGTTAAAACAGGATCACGCTTCGCTTCAGTTATTGAATCCAGAAAACCCTCAAATTATAACTTACTTGAATTATTAATTATTATTGCCACCATCGGCGAAGTGAGCTTATCTGATCTGAACCAGCCATATGCAAATAAGGTGATATCCTATAATCCTAATGTATAGTTTCCTCTTTATAATAATGTTCATTGCCAATATTGCGCAGGTTCTGCTATCTAGTAATTTATTAGTCTATTGTTACAAAAATTATTTTTATATGTATTAATTATTAATTTTTTATCTTCAGAGAACCCTAAAAGTCACTAATAACGGATATATGTTCCATTTTGTTTGTTAAAATATTGAAAAGTATATAGAAAACATATACACAACCTTTCTAGTAGGATATATTTAACTCAGCTCTTTAAAACTAGTTTCGTTTTGAGATCCTGTCTGCACAGATTAAACGAAGTACAATAAATCAGAACTCATTCAGAAAAGATAACATTTTAATTTGTATATTAGCAAGCTCTTTACATTAACAAAATGAAATATTCTCTTATAGCCCCATTAAAAGATTATATCGTAGTTTGCTTGAGGGTTAATGTTTATGTCAAGGACAGCTATTTTAAATTTTAAATTGCTTTCGCAAAGAAAGGTAGGTCTGCTGTATAATTTCTCTATAACTTTCATTCATAAATAAATAAAATACCCAAATAAACAAGTGAGTAAATACGAATAAGAGTAAAGTAAAACAAAAACTGTGAAAATGTCCACTTACGAATTATTTCTGATTCGAATTCACTGATTCAAATGATCTTTTGTCAATACTAATAGGCCTGCAAGATTTTATACTTAAAACATGTGCCAGAATAGAAGTAGTACTATACCCGAGACGAGCTAAGAAGGAAACCTGAAGTAAACAAAAACCAGTACATCTGTCTCATTCTTAAGCCATACGAGTAATGTGCTAGAGAGAGACAGATGTACTGGTTTTTATTTACTTCAGGTTTCCTTCTTAGAACGGGCAGACTTTAGCTTTAGAGTCTTTTGAAGAGATTTTACTCAGATGCAATATTAAGTACTGTTGCAGCCTGTTAGAAACTTCAGTAGAACTGAAATGTTCTTCTTGCAGTGTTGTATTTAAACTTATCTATGTATTCCTTAACGCAGAGTTTTGAAACGAGAATGCATGTAAAGCACTTTTTTGCGCGCACGATCGAGATATCATCGTAACAGGAACTTTGTATGCATGATTCATTGTATTGAGACGTGGCGGAGCGGAATAAGGTTTGTTTGAGCAAAGGAACAGTCAAGACGTTTCTCCTGATTCTGGAATCTTCAATAAGGGCATCTCATAGCTAACACGTTTCAGAAATTACGTATTCTCTATCGGGCTTGTATCTGTACTCTTAATATTAAATTGTTAGACATTTTCCTCCGTATACTTTATAGCAGCGTTTCTCAACCTCTTTGAACCCGAGGACCTCTAAAATTTCTAAAAAAAAATTACATACCCCTAATTTTACATCCAATTTTTAATAGAAGGCCCATATTCTTAATATTTGGGGTATTAATTATAGGTCATTATAACGAAATATGTGAAAAAATTTTACTTCTTTACTTTCCACTTGCTTTATGATATTTTTAAATTATGTCTGAGGACCATCTGCACCATAGTTGAGAAACGCTGCTTTATAGTGAAATACAGAGATTCGTTGGTAAGTTTTTTTAGTTTTAGTTTTTCAGTTATGCTGTTACGGTTTTTCGTGTGGCATCTTTAGAAAATGCTTAACATGCAATGATTTTTTTTGTATTTTAAGTTTTCGAGTTATGCTATTCACAGCCACGCAGATGATTTTACTTTTTAGACCTCCAGAGACTCATAGGTCGTAATTAGAGATCGGAAGTTAGGCAAAATGCCTTTTTTTATTTTGGTGGATATAATAAAGAGTTAAATACCGTGTGTCCGTAAAGTCATGGTGCACTTGGTAGCTGTAACCGGTCAAAAGTGCACCATAGCTTTACGGATACATGGTGAAGAAAAACATATCTCTGTACATTTAGGGACGGTAGGGCCAGTTTTGATTTTGCCTTTTTTTTTACCTATTTTGGATTATTTTGCTATTTTTTGGTTTAAAGCTTTTAGCCTGTTTTTTGAATCATTATGATTTTTTCTGTAATTATTTATACCTTTTAAAAACTACATCAAGAATTTTAATGTATGAAAAAAATGTTACACAAATAATAAAATGGCACATTCACATCACAAAAATATTTATTATGGATCTTGTTCGCTGTGAAAGCATTAATTTTTTCAAGAGGTCGAAAACTTACCCCTTCAAACAATTCAATTAAGCACTTTAAATAGCAGAAACTACGAAAAGAGTGCAAGGTATCTGTTGCTTGTATTAAATAAAAGCTAGAGTACACCAAGGTACTGTATGTGATAGATAAATTATTAAGTATTTTAGATAGCTATTTTCATAAATAAAAAGGGGGATCACTCTTTATTTTGTCGTTTAATAAATGATTATTTTAATTACATTATATTTTAAGTGACTTTTTCCCTGCCTACTTCAACCCAAATAATGGCCTGAACTTCCCTGCCTACTGAGGGCTGTTGTCATAACATATTACGTAGTAAATACTCATATATAATTTCAGGACTAAGATGTTATATATATTCTTTTTCTCTCTTAATGGACCAGGTAGAACCGTTGAACAAAGCAGGTACTCCGATTTTAAAATAATAAATTTTCAGGTTTGTATCTGTTGTAAACAAAGTAAGAAAAGTGAGGAAGGGAATAAAGCAATGGGACATACAGCACTCACTCACATAGACTACCCTAAACAATAATGTTGCATCCGTCGCCGTGGGTGAGTCGGTAGCGCTCTTGCCTTCCACTCCGGCGGCCCGGGTTCGATTCCCGGCCGGGTGATTGTCAGTAGGTTAAGACATAGGTTAAGATAATGCACATTGTTCGCGATTCCTTAATTATTATAAATAGGGACCATATTTCTTGGTAATAGTTTTACAAAACAGTGTTCTTTAGCTGTATTTAGTATTATAGATGCTTGAAGTACACTCTTAAGCAAATAATGTTAACAAAATATGTAAATAAGTGCGAATTACGCCCCCTCCAAGACGAATATTGAGAAACCAAGGTTATATGAAATTTTAAAATCATAATAAATTGTTAATGTTTACAGTATCCTCTTCATTCTAATTGTAGTCGAATGCTCTCCTTTTATGCTCTTTCTAGGACTGCCGAGATAAAATATTTATGATTACAGCAATGTTTCATGGAATGGTTTCAGTAAACATTAACAGGAAATGGCTGAAAAACACTCGTAGAGAAAATTACCTGACACATAAAATATTTTTCTTTTTAACTGAGCAAAATTGGAGATTAAGAAATGAATATTGGCTCGTAAGTATAATAGCATAGTATTCTACTCACGTTATTATTATTATTATTATTATTATTATTATTATTATTATTATTGCTATATTTATCTTTTGGTTATGAATGTTACTGTTTGTAAAGATGCAACCAGACCTACATTTTTACTTCTTTTCCTTAGTTTTACCTCTCCTTTTTAGGGACGCTTAAGCGAAACTGGCAACTTAATACAACTTTCAACTTACAACAACTGGTACCTACTTAAACTTAAAACGTATTTTCTTATTATTAGTTTCTTCCTGTGGTTGTTTATTAAATCACGTGGGATCTCATATATGGTGCTATTAACAAAATTCATGACTCGTCATATAATTAAATATGTAATTAATGTAATTAATCTGTTAGCAACCTATCATTGTTAAATTTTATCTAAGCTGGATATTTTGTATTTACCTATAACATTAAACTAATAAATAATTAATTCGCATTTAGAACTGCTAGATGTTTATCTGTTAGTGGCTGCAGAGCGGTATAAGCCAGGTGGTTGCGAATTAGGTCCCTGGTGAGGTCGTTGCGATTCATCACTTTGGCCTAATCCATGTGGCGTCACTGTGGTTTGAGGTGGATATAATATCGTTTGACGGATACTACCTAGTTCGTGAGTCAAACCTGGGAAATGGGCAGTGCTGTATAGAGCAGACAACAATACCATTTTTGTTAAGATAGTTTCTAAATCATAAGGCTTACATACTTCGCTTAAAACTAATAAACCTAAAAGGGAAGTAGTCCATTTTTGGATCGGATGGATCACGATTTGACTTTATATTTTGGACAGATACAAAAATTAAATGAAAATGACACTGAAACAGAATACCAATTGAGACCTTAAGAGATATACCCCATTCACATGATATTTAATTATCGTAAAAAGTATAAAGGTTTTCTTCTTCGAAAGAAAAACAATCGTTTAAGTAAACAAATTTTCCACTAAATATCTTTTAAATAAACAGTTTTTTCAAAAGATTTCAATGTTTTCCGTTCTAGTATTTAAGCTTGCAAGGTGACAATGAATGAAACGTTCAGGATTATAATATGCAACTCAATCCTCTTCTAGTTCATCCAGTTTTTTTATACTATGAATCAAGCTGCTGGTATTGCACACAGCATCAACCGACTGTATCGTGCTCATGTGGGTATAGCCTATTAAATTAACTATGTCATAAATATGGCGACATTATTTGCAGTAAAATAAATAGATGCCTCTACCCGGGCGCTCTTTGAGCTATACTTCTATCAGTTTGGTCAAATTTGTGAGTGGCGCAGTCTGCATGGCGCTGGCTTTTTGTTTCCAGGGTCGCGGGTTCGATCCTGGCCAAGTACGATGGTATTTACGAGAGTATAAATGGACCTGGCCCATGTCTGTAAATTTACGCGCGTATAAAAGAATTACTGGGGGACAAATTCAGTCTAAGTTGCAGTATAACCTCGTCGTTAACTACCCATAAAACCAATAAACTTTTTCAAACCGGAGTACTTTCTTTCGTAGTATACCTAGTATATAACATGGCTATCGTAGTCTTTCACTTTCAATCAATCAATCATATTTTATTATCTTTGAGTTCAATGAACAATGGACAAAGTCAGGTTATAACATTTTAAAATAAGATAGGCCCTAGTTAGTAAATAGTTTAAAACAGCAGTGATAATAATTTAAAACATTACAATATATCATTTGTCACAATAAATAATATGACTATGACACCGTTCTCTTTATATACAGCAAATCGCACGCTATACCTATAGTTAAATATACAGTATTCTAAAAACCATCATACATATTCAGGCCTGATTAATCAATCTATCATTATATTGAACAGTTTCAAGAAACTCATTTACACTATAATAGGGGTTTAGTATAAGCCAGTTATAAAGCTTGGTCTTAAATTCCTTTAAAGGTTTTCTGGTTATCTCTATAGATAGTTTATTATTTCATACCTAATATTTCATAACTGTTTGTTGTTATAGATAGTTTTTGGTATGGTATATTATTTTTATTACAATTCCTTGTATTGTAAGAATGAGTGTCTTGTCTCTGAATTATGTTGATTTGATTTTCTTTCATGTACATCAGAACTGTGTAGATATACAAATTCACTACTGTCATTATTTTAAGATGTATGAATAGTGGTTTACAATGTGCAGTTATACAAGAATTTGTCATTACTCTGATTACCTTCTTCTGCAATAAAATAATCTTATTAATATGTTTGCTATTGCCCCATAATAGAAACCATACGAGATTATACTACGATAAAATGCAAAATAGGCTGATCTTACATAACTTTGAGGAACATAGTTTTTTAGTTGTTTCAATAAGTAAATAGATCTTGATAATTTGCCTGATATATAATTGATGTGGGCATCCCATGACAAATTACTATCCACGTATAAGCCTAAAAATTTTACATTATGTCTATCTTCTTCAGAAAGTCCATCTCTGAGACAGAAATATAGGATTTGTGTTTTTATTTGTGTTGGTAGTATATATAACATGGCTATCATAGTCTTTTAAACGATGTTCCTTTTCTCATGCCATAAAACAATGTTCAGTTATTAGATAAAAAATATAAAGTGAATAGGTATCTGTTTATATAATCTCTATGCTCAACTACATTACACAGTGATACCTTTCGTAGCATGACTACCAGATTTTCGTGGAACTTAGACTATACTATAATAATATTTCTTAATGATTCCATACCGAACATGCCCACCCCATAAAGATACCATTCCACTTTTCTCATATCCGTATCCTGGTACCGTTTATTCAATGCATCTCTCTCATTGAAAAAAAATATTTAATCGTTATCATGAAGTGCCATTCCGATTACAGTGCAGCATACAATGTCATTAATGTGTGAAAGGCTGCCTGGATGCTTTACTCAGCTGATGACAGAGTAATCTACGAAACAATACGACAAAATAGATTTCTAATAAGTGAGCGGAACGCGATACTTTTTTCATGGAATAATACATTAAATAAAAATTGACATGAACACGATAATGGTGGTGGTCTAAGTTGTTGACGGGCACAGAAAAAAAGCACTATTACAAAAGTAAAACGACAAACGAAGCCCCTGAAGTTTATTCTCAAACTTTTTCCTGCGTATCCAAATTCTTACACTGCACAAGCAGGACTTCTGACACTTATCCGCTTGTAATCTCAGGAAAATTAGTTCGAACACAGTTAATGCTGATTAGAAGAAGTGCTAAATTTTTAGTAACTTCTCCTATATTGAGATGTCTGATAATATCAGAGCTGCCTGGGACATTTTAAAGGCTGAAATTAGTAACACTACTCACAGGCCTAACAAACCAATTTTTTCCTGACATGTTTCGCAATTATTTATCTAGTGCTAATAATGAAACGCATTATAAAGCTACGTTGCTAATAATTATACCACATCAGCTGAAAGTAATGTTATCCCTCAAGGTATAAGATTTCATTTACATGAGGTTAGCGAGTATGAAGTCATTAATGTGGTTCAAAAAGTAAAGAACTCTCAAAGTAACACATGTTCGGATTAAGGTTTGAGATTTTCCTGGCGAAGAGTATGAATAAATGACTTTGGGCTTTGATCTTCAAACCTGGCTGTCTACCCGGGAAAAATGTATTCATGTTCGGATTAAGCAATAACATAATGAAAACAGTTATATTTTATATAATTGTCCCATTAACCTGGTCTATTAATATCTGTTTGACATATGGTACTTTTGCTAATATAGGCCTATTGAAAGTAGTAAAAACAGTTCCTATTTACAGGATAGGCAATTGGGACAAATCTGAAAATTATAGACCAATAGTAATTGTGCCAATTTTCGGAAAAAATAATTGAAGTTGTGGTTATTAAACAGTTGACAGAATATTTTAAATATTATATTCTTATTATCCTTCTCAGTTTGGATTCTCTCCTGGTAAAATCACGATTGATGCAGTTGATGTACTCGTAAATTTTATTCAATTTATAAAGCGTATGAAGAAAGTGCCTATGCTATCTTACTGATTTAAGTAAAGAATTAGACTGTACTGTCCTTGCATTTAGACGAGAGGACATTAATCACAATGCGCAGTGGTATCAGTCTCAAGTGATCCATACTAGCAACACACTCCCCTTCCGTCCCGCCCTATCTCTGCGGCGCATGCAAGTGCTCACGTCTAAATGCACAGGCTGTAATCCACATGAAATTCTACTAAAGAAACTTAGTTAAGATATAAGAGAAAAAGACTACAATTTTCTTCAAACATATGTCGTGGGACAAAAACACTGTAGAAATAGTGGAAAATTAAATAATGAAGCAGATAATAATGTGGTGTTCCTTAGGGCCCCTTTTGTTTCTAATTATGATTAATGGCCGGCCCGTTAATGTTCCAGCTAAATCTATAGTATATGCTGACGATTCAACTTTTGTCAGTGTCAGTAATTCTGTAGCTAAGCTCAATGCTTTAATTCTAATGTTTTAGATAGCATCAAGAAATGGTTTTATTACAATAGATTTTATTAAACGAAGACAGGACACAAAAACTGAGTTTTAGTTTACGGAAAGTTGTCAGCGATGTGACGTCTGAACCTGTGAAATATTTGGGCATATATTTTGATCCCAAATTTAATTGGGAACAACATATTAATTATGTATGTAAAAGTTTGTCTAGATTAATTTCCTTTTAAAAAGTCTCATTAATAAATTAACCAAGTTTTATTTAAATCAAGTGTATCATGCAACTTTCGAAAGACTTATTAGATACGATGTAAAGATACCGCACGAAATCTGTGCCGATTGCCTAAATCATTGCATTATGTTTTCATGGGGACTGTAGCGTCGATTGGCCTGCTACCTATCTCTCTCGCACAACAGTACCTTCCTTTTTATTTGTTAAGGCCAAGCTACCTCTCTCTCTCTCGCACAATAGCATGTCTCTCTCTAGAGAGTAACTGTCTCATCGGCACAGATATCGTGCGAGATCTTTACTTTTATATGATAACGGTGTAAATCTTAAAGATACACTTTTACTACAAAAGAAAACTGTATGAATTTTGTGTGTGGGGCTCAGCCGAATACCCCCTGTAAACCATTCTTTAAAATAAAATTTAAAAAATATATTTAAAAAAATATATATATATGACAGTTTATAACCTTCGTTTCTTAGATCTTATAACAGATGTCCTTAAGAATATTGAGAAATACACTCTAACGGAAGGTATCCACAGTTACGAAACAAGAATTGTCAGCAACATCTGTTTGCCTTTTGTCAGACTGGAGAGAGTTAAGTCGGGACACGTTATCAGGAATATCAGTGCGTACAATCTTCTACCAGTTTGGTATAGGAATCTGGATATAACCCATTTTATAATGTAAACTAGCTTAAAGGGCCCGGCGTCGCTCGGATTTTGTAATTTTGACATTCGAAATTACGATTTTAAAACTCTAGGTCCTTAAATAGGTATGTAGAATTTGAAATGAGGAAGAACGACTATTCCCTCAGAAAACTCTTGATATAGCTTTTTATGGCTCATAGAGGATGATTTTGGACCCCATTGCTTCTACACACCAAGCCCTGTAGGGGGTTGAAATAAAAAGAAACAGAAGTTCCTGTAACATAAAATTGAATTGTCTTTACGGAATATTTTATTTCTCATTATCATATTACCATACAAGCGTTTCGGGGCTGAAATAAAAAAGAAATTCAATACCACTTTCATACTTTCCTCCCCAAAACCTGGGACATAATAATATTCCGCGCGTATAGAACTAAGAATGTTCCATCCTATTTTGTCTCCTTTTACATGCTTAGGGCGTATGATAAACATCCATATTTCTCAACTGAAAATACAAAGCCTAATCTGTGAATAACTTATCAGTGGATAGAATTTTTCACCGACTTCTAATGTGGGAAAAAATCAGGCGGAGACAGCTGGATTAAGCTACTTCATTATAGCTTGCTGTTTACCTCTTAGATCTTCGTCGGCTTGTCTCATTTCCGTGAGCTGTTTGTATAGTTTAATATCACCCGGTGTTTTAACGAGTTTAAGTAGCTTTAAAGTTTGTTTAATTTGTCTTACTACTGTTTAGTCTTGAATAACATTGTGTAACAATATCCAGTTAGTTTGAAGTCACTATTATCTCTTATTTCGGTTAATTTAACAATCTAGTCATTTGTCATTTTTGGAAAATTATGTATATCTAGTTATCCATCTAGAGATTGAAGAAGAAGTATTGTTGGGTTTTTTTTCACTAACTTGAATTAATTATTTTTACTTGTCAGTTGATCCGTGAGAATAGTACAAAAAATATCGGGCGGCTACTGTCTAGAGATCTTCTACCTCATTCTTCCACTTTCCTTATCATAGGCCAGCATATCGCCAAATGCATCCACGGAGCTTACAAGAAAATCTGAAAACTCAGTAAATGTGCATTCAAAAATTAATTAGGTTACACAAGGGCTTTCAGTGTAGGAAGAGGGCAGTATCTGCATTTTAATATGACTTCTATTTTAAATACATTTTTTAACAGTTTTAAGAATTGTTAGTAATACTTATAACTAATTTAATGTATGTACACAAGTTTTTATATTTATAGACTAGTAGCTTATGCTACTTATATATGTTGACTGTAATAAGATCAGTTATGTTTTTAAAATAGGATAAATTTCTAAGGTTTTAAATACTGAGCATTGGTGGCAATTGTAATTTAAAAGCAAAAAGGGCTGACAGGTTAAAGTTTACACATATGTTTATTAATCAATATTGTAGTACAAAATGGAGATTATTAGCATAAAAAGTACAAAAATCAAGGCATGTTTGAGTTATCCAGTTGAATGGAAACAGATTTGTAAGGGTAGGCTCTATATTCACTCCCTCTATCCCTGGATTAACTTCCGACTGCAAAGTTCCATCACGTCCGTCAGTGAAATCCAGTCAAATGGATCACTTGCGTTTTCCAACCATATACGGACGGTGTTATGCAAAATTGGGTTAACTCGCAAAAGTAAAGTAAAAAAAAATAGTTATGACAAGGGTAGATAAAATTACACAGTATATTAAGCAAAAATTATTAACAAGCATTCTGTCTTACTATGCTATCTAGACGTCAAACTGTCAACGATCTATCACGATACCAGCCATTGTGTATTAAAAAAGAACTAGTTAACCCACATTGCCTGTGGAAGCTTCGTGTTGTTCGGCTGTATGGATATGAAAATTAGTTCCAAAAGATGCACATTGTTTTATAACTTCTTGAAGAATGTGCAGCAAGAAGACTTTGATGATGACATGAAGGTTTTGGCTTTGACTTGAGCATTGGTGATGAAGGTGATAATGGAGATTCCAAAATTAATATATCTGCTGAGTAATTTCAGAGGTTTTCTCACGAAAAATATTTTTTGACATGAAGCGTATTTTCCTGTTTAGTTAGAGTATTCATATTTCATTCAATTTTTAGCCAATAGCAAACTCTTCAATATTTGCGTTCCCTTTGTCAATGTTGTTTTTGTAAGTTTTGCCATTACCCGTATTATTGTCATTTATTTAGACCTACTTTGTTATGCCACGGTAGTGTTTAACAATTAGGCCGCATAATATATTATCATAACAACATGTGCAATAGTGGCTTAACACACTTTCTTATTTCATTATCAATAAAATGTTATGCAAAAACCAGTCAACCCTCATTTTATGTCCCCTACTAGTGTGAAATATTGACAATCGCATTGAAAATACATGCAGCATGTTGTCTTTATTCCATTTTTTGAAATAATAGATTTAAAAATGTATAGCCGTATGTTCCTGATTTTTCAGAAGGGGTTCAACTTTCAAATAAATTCACTTCAAACTAAAGTTTTGTGGGTTAGCTCATTTTTGCATAACACCGTCCAAACAGTTCAAATGCGCTTTTCCTCTTCAGTAACAGTCGTTACAATTGAATTGTATATTATTAAAAACGTGAGTTCACTTTTATGATATACTAGTTCATAACTGTTGATACGTTGCCTAGATGCGCTAAATTATTTCCTCGGAGAAGTTATAATTCCTCATTGGCAGCACGAGCGACAGGTCATTACCATGGTTACTCAATAGCAAACCAATTTAGCCTACATGAATGAGACATATTATGCAACTTTTGAAAAGCTTAAAATACAAAAATAAAGCGTTAATATCAGGTATCTAACATATTTCAGTGGCGTTAAATTAAAAACTACATTTCTGGAACATTTCTGTTATAGGCCTAGAGGTCTAAGTTTTATGTCCTCCGTTGTTGGGACGATTATGCGGCCCAGCAGGATTACATGACCAAGACATGTCGTGGGAGGAAGTTCCTATGGATCTTCTATATATATTCTTTTTGACCAGATAAAGGCATTGAGGGCCTCTGCGGATGAGTGACCAGCCCAATGCCGGGCCACCTCCAATATAATACGAACATAGGTCGAGAGACACCAGTCACACATACACTCATTCCGAATAAGGCGTAAAGAAGTAAACCATAAAGTTATTTATGGACCTCGGATATTATTTGCTGTTCAAATCCCTTGGGCGACTAACAAACCCGAGAGCTTCGGGCAGAAGCAGACGCCTCATGGCATGAATATCTGCATAATGACCTTGATACATAAATATTATTTCCATTTTTAAAATGCATCTAAAAGTACTTTTTATTACCCTTATCTTTTTATATCTACATAATGCAGAATACGTTTTATAATTTACTGACTTTAGTTTATTATTTATATTAATTTGCTAAAAATGAATATACTGAAACCAGAAATTTAACAAAAACAAACTACTTTCTTAAAAATATTCTGTAACATTAAGTTATTCCAATCGTTGGGCACCTCAGCATTTTCTTTTTTATCCGACTTATGCCCGGTTTCTATGAACTCGTGAAATACCTATGGGTAAATTTCCATGGGCAAATTAGTTCCTAATCACCCACAATGATATAATGAGGAAGGCCTTGGAGTTGTACAGTGAATTTAATTCACTGATTCTCATTGTTTAAATTATTATTGATCCTACAAGAGGTTAAATTTTATCCAGCCATCCGTGAAAGGATAAATTAACCCGACGATTTACCCTTGGAAAGATCTAGCCCGAGTTTGTAGGAACATTTTTTCTGTCATTTTCATATTTACCCAGAGGATATTTATCTAGAAACTTACCACAAGTGTATGTGTTACCTTTAAATTATTTGAGTTTTTAAAAGTCATCCTTGTGTAAATTCTGTCCATTGGATAATTTACCTATATGTATTTCGCGAGTTTATAGAAACCGGGCATTAATGAAACTGAAGTTCAGTCATTTGGAAGATACGAATTCTCTCCTTAGCCGCGGTTGCTAAAGCGGTTCGAATCCCGCCGCGGGCGCGGATGTTTGTGTATATTCGTAAGACAATAAACCAGTAAATACAGAAAAATATTTCGGGGAATTATTCACTGTCCGCCTAAAATAAAGTTTAAAAAATGATAAAAAATACTCTTATTGAAAATATATCACATTATCGAGCTTAAGTGTATTCTACTAACTAAAGTGTACGTTGACCTTATGTTCATTTTTTTTTCTGGCCGGACTTCTATTGGACATCACAAAAAGTTTCAGTTCATCAGTAAGTTATTTATCAACTACATCGATCTTAAACTACTTACGAAGCAAATTAACAACACCATTTTGTCAAATGTACTTTTGTACACATTGACAAACAACGCATTTTACCCTAAATTATTGAGTTACAAAGCCGATAAAGAATCATAGACCTATCCTTATAGAGAGAATAAACCCGGAGTTCTTTAAACCAAAATCTGTTTCTATTTAAGACAATGGTTCTTTTTACAAAATAATAGTATTTGATCTGTGGTTATTCTATGAAAATGCCTGCAACTTTACACACCATTGCGTTGGAGTATGATGTTTTCCCTATATTGATTAATTCAGAGGAGAGGCATTGGGATATTTTCACCACAGGATTTTGAAAACTTTAAAGGACAAATTGTCTTTTCCTTACGATCCTTGAAAGTGAACATTGAGGATCTACTCTGAAAGTTTCAACTTGAAGTATACTGTATGGGATATTGAAGCTAATCGATTTTTTAAAAATAGAGCAGAAAACGATATGACAAATTTTTAAAGCTATTAGATTTTGAATTTCAAACTTTTCAAAAGACCTAGGCTTACCTTTGTCAAAGTCCATTTTCGAATATGAAATTGATAAAAATAAGAATACAACTTGTTTCAGTAGTTGTTCTCTGTTTTATTTAGGAACTAGCATTAAAGCAGCTGATTAAGTTATTACAACATGAATAAAAATTAAGTAATTTGGATGCGACCCTAATGATGACTTGTCTAAATAAGTTTCTCCCCTAAAGTTGGAAAGGCCTAATTTATAATAATGAGTATTTCTGTAAGACGAAAATTTTTAGGTCTATGTACCGTAGTGGAAAATATAGGTGGACAGAGGACATGGAACAAGATTCATAAGAAAATCCATATTCTTCCCCCAGTTCAATATTAAAGTAATATCATCGCTTGTAAAGGACGTTGTCAAAGGTTGTTTCGTCATTGATCAGACAGAGTTGTAAAATACGACTAATGTCGTCGGGGAAAAAAAACATAGAGACTCGAGTTTGAAGTCTAAAATCTCAAGAGTGGCTCATCCGATTACGTTAAAATAATGCTTAAATTGAAGCTATTTTAAAGCCATTTTATCTGATAACAATACAAACATTTTCGGTTAAGCGAAAAAAAAATATTAGGGATTAAAAGCCGTCAAAAGCACCGGTTTTCTTAAAGGTCCGGACTAAAAGTAAAGTTTAAACTTTTATTTAGAAAAAAAAACGCTAGTACAATCCCCTAAGACCGGCGCGTGACACTCAAACCTCAATGTTATTGACAGAAATGTGTTACGGCCGAAAAGATTTTAAATTTTAAAATTGGCTCCTGTAAGGGATATTTATTACAAATTAAAAATTACAAAAATACAAATCATTACAAAATTATTACAAATACAAATATAAATAATATAAACGCAGTAAAATTTCAAAAGAGTATTATTTGAACCGCATGAGCATAGCTCGTGTTCGGGGTCAGTTCAGTCATACCATAATGAATAGAATGAGAAAGTGTGATGACTTCGCCGCTAATACAGGTACAATGGTGGGTATAGGGAGAGCGGCGGTCCACCGAAACACTGGCCGCACCTTCGTTTGCGTTTCAACTTCTCAATGCTGCATCATGATAGTTTGGCATCTTATGATTAAACTCTCAATCTTTAATTAACCTTTGGTCCTATTTCTGTGAAATTTGTGCAGAAATAATCTGCACAACACAGTCCTTCTGATGGTTAAAACAGAGATTTAAAAAATGCGGACATAAATGTTTTTATTTCATTATATAAACATCACCAATTACATAAAATTCATGGAGGGTGAAACGGAATTTGACTATGCGACAATTTTTTTCATTTTTGTGTCCCGTAAAAACTTCAAGCGAGAAAGTTTTAGTGAAATATTTCAACTTTATATCTTGAATGGTTTACGAGTAATTGAGTGGTAATTATTCCTGGCGCACAGCTGTCTGAATGATGTGGGACGATCGTGAAATGTTGAGGGTGAAGCAAATTTGACTATGCGACATTTATTACTTTATTTTTGTGTCCAGAAAGAGATCAAGCGTGTAAGGTTTAGTGAAATATTTGAATCTTATTATAAATCGAGTACCACCTATATATTTATCATGGTTAACGAGTAATAGTAATTACTCTAAAGCTAAAGCTATCAGAATGGTATTGAGGTATTGGCAGGCATCTTTTCCATAAAATACCAGCAATAACGTAAAATTTTTACATAATTTATTCGTGGACTCAATAATAATACTATATTAACTGACTACTTGTACCCATACTGTAAGATTGACCCGTTGGGGAAAAGGAGTGAATGAAGCTTTTTTCTAACTTAGTAAATCTGCACTACTTTTATTTATGCATTTATTGGATTATTTATCATATTTTCTGTTCACTTATGTTAGTAATTTTTATGTATAATTATTATAGCAAATGTCTTATTAGTTTAATATCTTGATCCTTTTTTTAATAATATAATTTAACAACATAAGACGTACATCAGTTACAGCGAACGGCGAATGGTCGAGGGTTTGAGCAAATAGCGGGCTGTAGTTAAGGCAAGAGGATTTAATTTTTTTATGAAAAAATCAAGGAAAATGCTTTGAAATATTGTGTGATATATGTAGAATGCATTGCAAAACAATTTTTGCGTATGTGCGTCTTTATCGGATGTTGAGACGCCAATTTTAAAGATCACGCGCCCTATTTTTGTAGTGCTGCTTATGCAATTTTCCATGCCCTGCAATCCACAAACCATCCCTTAGTTTATATTATCTCTGTTCACATAATTTGTACACAGATCTACACTTTTTACCGTGTTTCACCTACATAACTTACCCCATACAGCCAGGAGAAAATTAATATTAATATAAATAATATTACTATTAATACAATATTAATTCAAATTAATACTCAGTAATATTCTTATACAATGTAATATTAATATTAATTTATAAAATATCCCTTAGCTGTTTTCTACCCAATTATACGTTGTTACTTCTATACAAATGTACATTCTTTAACAAATTCTCATGATATTATACTAACATACCCTCTACCCTATTTTCTAGGCAACAAAATATTAGATCAAATCATCCCTTAGCTGTTTCATACCTATATTATATAATTGTTCATTGCTTGTGAACATCTTCGATTTTTGGAAAGATGTGGAACGAAATGTTATGGTCAAGCTTCTTGCAATCTGAGAAATTACTGTTACACACGGCCATGTTTATTTATGGAGATGAGATCTTCCAAGACGTGTAAAGCAGCCCGAAAATTGTCAAAAGTATCTAACAATTCAATTTAGATAAGGTGAGTCATTTTGAAATAGATTAATGTATTATTTTGTTTAAGAGTGTTTGCAATTTTTCCTATACCGCCCGTAGTAATCTTGCTCCCGCGAATCTCAAGCAGAGTAACTGCTACCTAGCGGCGGAACCAGTGAACTACCTCAGTCATCACACTTTCTCCTCTATTCATTATGGTCATACTAAAATTATATTATGAACATTATATAAAAAACATACATGTTATAGTTTTAGGCAAAAAATAAGAATAAAAATAAATAATATTGCTCATATGAAATAAATACATGAATAAAGATACGAAAAAATAAATTACAATAACATAACAGAGATACAAACAAAATACCTCATGTTAAAATTTAAAAATTTACAGTTGAGAATGGATTATGGAAAAAAGTGAGTTAAAGTACCATTACAAGTTAGTTTTAATCAATTCGACTTGTAAGGTAGACCTAAATAGCTTGAAACACTGATACCATTGGAATGTAGGAGATGCATTCATGCCAAATAAGTAAAATTATATATTGTATGAAACTGTAGGTGTAACCGTACATGAAATGTACAGATTCTGTTGTCATATGAAAGGTATGGGTGGTTCAGAGGCAAGGGAACAGAGCCTCTAGCAAATGACACATTGTCACCGCGTATGCGGAGAAGGAGAGAGAGGAATCACTTAGGGCTACATCGGCTGGTTAATTAAAAGGCTTGCTGCATTTTTCCCTCAAGAGATTTTATTAAAGTTCTCGAGGTCGTGAGCTTAGCTGGCGCTTCCGAGAGGGCCAGCCAGCATAATTATGTTCATGTCACGCGTGAAAATTCAAGTCCGTCTTTATTACATCCTCTAATTCTACTTTCCTAGGTCCTCAGACTTTTTTAGAATATCCTAGCAGAAAATTAGAGTACATTCAAATACCGATTACTATTTTCTTATGCGTAGGTTTTGCAGCTTTGCGGTTCTTTTCAGTAAAATGTTCTAAATTTACTGTCTCTAGTTATAGCCTATGTAAGAAGATAAACAATTACGAGTAAGAAATCACTAATCACAAAGACGGAACCACAGTATGTTGAATGCAGGGCCGTGAAAAGAAAGGAAGGAACCCTGGGACAAATTTTCCCGGGCCTCCGTCAAATATTAAATTCACTACCCAACTCGCCCTTTATAATGTATACAACAAAACGATTATGTAATGATATTACATAATTATTAAGTGCCAAAATGGTACCGGTACTTTATAAGATTGTCTGATAGGCCAGACTGTCTGTCTGTCCGTGTGTCTGTAAGCGCGATAACTCAAATACACTTTATCGGATTTTCATAAAACTTGGTATACCATTTATAACGCCCATGGGACGAAGCCTATTGATTTTGGACCAAATCGGTTAACTGATGCCGGGCACGAAACGGAGAAATACATTAAAATGTCCTAATTAGAAACAATTTTATCTGTATGTACCATTTTAATCTTTTGAAAATTATGATTTTAAATGCCGAACGTTAGTGAGGCCTACTGTTGAGTCCAAAAGGATTTCTGTTTCTACTTTTCAAAAATAGCAATTTTTCTTCAAGAATAATCCGTTTCAGTTTAACTGATAAATTCCCCGTCACCAATATACGACAGGACAATGCAGATAAAATAAACACATAAAACATAACTTAAGCTGTTTATTGACTTATAACCAATTTTATTTTAGAGTAAATTTAGAAAGTAATAAATAAAACCCGGCTGCCCCTCCCTCTCGTCGGACCTGGTTGAATACTTTATGCTGAATCCAGATTTTAGGGAAGGCTGAAGGTGTATCTATTATTTTAATTGCTAGTTACAGAACAATTTTCAAACATTCGCACGCGATTTTAGCTCTAATAGCTAAGAGTGCACCAATCTATAGAAATTTATTTACAAACCTTTTTTGTCTCATTAAGTATTCACAGTTCAACTGCGAGTGGTTCATTGTACAGTGTGTCCCACGCAAGAGTTGGCCAATAACGCGGCTTCCTGCGGCGCGGCGGGCACAGCTCCAACTCCCGAGCGATCGAGTGAAATATCTACGCTAATAATGTCGCGATGAGTGTAACGATTCAGGTTCTCACATTTACAGTTAAAATTACAATGAAAATAAACACATACCTCATCTCAAGAGATGTTGGAAATGTTCTCCTCTTGCATTTCAGGAAATTTTTAGGAAATTTTCTTTCACGCGCATAAGTTCAGCTTCCGAGGTAAAGTTAATTTCTCTTGTGATATTGTCTTTATGTTCTTCTAATGTATGGGAAATTGACCTATACACTTTATTTTTCAAGTTTCCCCATAAATAATATTCGCATACTGTTAGAAGAACTTAAAGACAATATCACGTAGGCCTATCACAAGAGAAATGAACTCTGCCTCGGAAGCTGAACTTATCCGCGTGAAAGAATTTGCTAAAAAGGTGCCAGCATTGTGTGGATGCAAGAGGAGAACATTTCCAACATCTCTTGTGTTGAGGTACATGGTTATTTTCATTGTAGTTTTAACTATAAATGTGAGAACTTGAATCGTTTCACCCATCGCGGCATTATTAGCGTAGACATTTCACCCGATCGCTCGGGAGTTGGAGCTGTGCCCGCCGCGCCGCACGAACCCGCGTCATTGGCCAACTCTTGCGTGGGACACACTGTACTTCACTTTCCAACGATGAAGGTGATTTTTCTATAGCCGGATACAGTCTCCATTACAAGGCAACATATTGTAGTGCAGGGGTGGAAAAATTGGCATAACCGTATTCACCTCTTCCATAAGATTGCGAAGAGAACTGTTTATGTTCACCTTCTGCGATAACTCACGCCATTTTGATTGTACAGCTCGGATTATCAAAGATGATGTGGTGTGCCATTATTTTGAATGTATAAACTTTCATAAAATATAATTAATTCCATTTCAGCAATTAAGATGTGTTTACTTTTAAAAAACGAAATAGGCCAACAGCAATTCCCAAGCTTGTTGCAAATTCCGGCGTCAGCAGATGTGTTGGGTAATGTTCCTAGGTACAAACACTTCATCGACCCTGTAGAGTGGTTGAGAAAGGATAGGATAGATGTCAACAGTGCCCGAAAGGGATGCTGTCCATCATTTGTTACACAACCTGACTAAGACCTCATATAGAGTGATCAAGTATGGCGGTATTATAGCAAATAGACTAGTGGTAATTGATAAACTTCATATTGATCTAAAGGGGAAAATATATAGAATTTATTTAAAATGTCACTCCTTAATACCCCGTCATAAAGTGAGGAAAGAAAACCAACCTTATATAACAGACTGGCAGATATTGTGGAAACAGTTATAAGATTTATATGTAAACAAAGCTTATTACCAACAACAACACAAATTAGAATTGTCTTTGTAGACAAATACATTGATTTACAAAAAAAAAAAAAAAAAAACATAAGAATGAACATTTTCAGCGTAGAACTTGGAATTAGAAATGTCGTTTAAATGCTGTTGAATAGGCCTCCTTTTTGTCTTCAAAACAACAATTAAATGCATTTAAACCCGTATAATCCTTATGTACAGTAGGATTATTAAAAACGTGTTAATATTTATATAATATTAGGCGTAAAAACATGTATAGGCCTTGAAACTGAGTATACAGAGAATTAAAAGGTAAATTTACTAGTAAAAATCAATATACTTATGTGCGTATGTAAGAGAAATATGATATTAAGCTCTATTAAAAATAAAAATTGTCAATTGAAACTTGTAAGTATAGCATAAGCGGTATAAATTGTAATTATTCAGTTAAAACATACCTTGTCATATAGGCCTATAGGTGCGGTTAATAAGCACGTGTCAGATGTGCACAGTTCTTAACCTGATGTTTTTGATTCTCAAATGTCACTGCAACAATAAAGTTGTGTTGCGTGTCTTATTTGGAATATTAGGGCCTAATTAAGCCTATTAAAAAGATCACTGAGTGTGCACTATATAAATCAAATTATATTGCTTGAAGCGATTTTCGTCTTGTTGTGATAAGTTGATAGGCTTTAAAGCGGTGTTCTGTTGGGAATACTGGTTGGGCCTATTCTAGTGCTTCGTCGGAAGAATTCTTGTTGGTGTCTTGTGTAGAGAATTCTGTTTCCATAAGGTTGCTCAATATGTTGTAGACATCATTCAACAACAATAATCCAATAACTCTTTATAGATCGCCTAAGGCTATAATGATATATGTATATTTATTTTAATTTTTCTAACCTAGAATCCATTCATTTATAGATGTTTTTCCATGACGGTAAATTGTAAAATATTAGCTCATAAGTATTATGCCTATTATAAAGATAGCAAGTCCACCGCTGTGGCTCAGAGGATGCGTCCGATCCTCTCACGCAGCGGGCCCGGGTTCGATTCCTGGTCGGGACAGGTTATCAGGTGAGGTGAGGTTTTCCCTCCTCTGTGAGACAAATGTCAGGTAACTTATCATCTTCATCCCCATCCTCAGTGTGAATGTGTGTGTGTGTGTGTGTGTGAATGGTGTGTATCGTCCTATGTGTTCGTGTTGTGGCCCCGGTGTTGTGGCCCCGGCATTGGTCTGATCACTCATCCGGGGAGGTCCTTCATGTCCTTGTCTGGTCACAAAAGTATGTATGTGATCCAGATAATCCCTCTCCCGCGGCCCTGTAAGGTCCGGGCGGCTTGGATCGCTTAAATCCTTAAAGGGAGAGGTAAAACTTCGACAAAGAAAGAAAAAAGGTATATTACTGTGAAATAATTAATTAGGCCTACGTACATTAAGTGGAGTTCTTCGCCAGTGTATTTTGTGAAAGTTTGACATATTTTAAGAATTTCTTATATCAGTGTATACGAGTTTGAATTAAGGTTAAGTATGTTCTTCCACAAACCCTGCTTTATGAATCGATCTGGAGCTTACAATATACAATTACAAAAATAACTTATTTTGTTCATATCATAATTGCAATTAACTTATCATGAAATAAAAGCATTCTGGCACTTTGTAATATCAGTTTACCTGATTTTATTTTAAAAGTTATTTAGTTAATTAAATTAATTTTGTATGTTGGGTGGAGCGTGTGTTCCCTCTGCCGAATTTTAATCTTATTTCGGAGAATTTCGTCAACGAGTTTTCTTATATAATCTCCTGCTGGTAATTTTTCATCCAAATATTTCAAAAGTAGTAATAGTTTTCTGACTTGATATAATATTTAAGATCAAATAACTTAATAAAATATGTTAATATTAAAATAAATCACCTTATAATTTAAACATCATTGAAATAAGTAGTAAGTTACTTGTAATAGATGGCCTGTAACTACCGACAGCAACACAGTAAAGCAAATCTAAGCCCGGGCATGGCACGTTAAAGAATAACACGTCCTCAAATAGGTTCCCTTGGCGAAATTACTTTCCATTTCGTGCCTACATATTCTTCCGTTCCCTCCTCCTTCTTACTTATGTGATTGGTCAACTTACCTCACTACAGGCTATCGAAGAATAAAGGGATTATCAAATTAATCTGGTTAAAAGACATTTTATCAAAGACCTCCAGGAATTCCTAACCTTCCTCTCCAGTGTTGCCAACTGAAAACAAATTATTCCGTTAAAAAAATGTGTTCAAAATCCGCTGAAATCCGCTAAATTATGTTAATTAATTAATGGCAACGATAAAAGCATAAGGGCAATTCTGAAATTTCATTGAAAGGGTTAAAAGCACTTGTACCGGTATATAGATTCTCATTTAATTCCAAAATTCATTTATATTTCCTTTAGTTTCAACTACTGGAAGTTTCTGTCATTGCATCGTCTGGAAACCTCTTCTCTTTAGCTGAAGGTATTATTGGTAATTTCATCAGCCTCAAACGCTGAAAGTTAATAAAGAAAATTTAAAATATGGCATTATATTAGATTTTCTTTTAATATTCCGTCAAAGCACGATATCCACTAAATATTCCGCTATCCGCTAAAACCATATTTTTCCCCGTTAAAATCGTTAAAAATCCACCAAATTTAACGGAAACTCCGCTAAGTTGGCAATACTGTTCCTCTCACACATACTACTAGGATAATGTGTTCCGTATTAATTTCCTCTACATTAAAAAAATTACATTGTGAAAAATATGCATACCTCCACATGATGAAAATAGCCACCAAGCAGCCTTAAAAGCGAAAATGAAAATGATTTTTTATTGGTATTGGTAAGCGTAAGCTCGTTGCACTTTTCCAAATATTGTACGTCTTGAGATAATCCATGGTTTTTACTCCTTTGAGTAAAACGGACCAGCGCCTGATTTGTGTGAGCAGCAGATGGATGAACGTTCCTTTTGCATTTCGCTTTGCGGCTCGCAGTAATTATTTTCATACATGAAATCAGTTCTGAATCAACATCAAATGTGTAAAAAAAAAAAAAAAAAAAATCCAGCTTGCCATTTAATGGAGATGTTGGTTTAACATAGCAAAAGAAAACTACGATCATAACGCACTGGATTTCCTTTCTATGTAGAAAGTATTAATTTTCATTGTAAGTGCTTTATTTATAGATGGCAGTAGAGCATGAAATAAATTTACTGATAGTAAATTCATATGAATTTTAAATAATATAAAGTATTGTACTGGCAAGGAAATTTATAGTGTATTAAGCGCTTTTTTCAGTGTCTCGCTACGACCTTGCATGTAACATCGATGGCCGATGTTTTCATGTTGATAATCGATGTTTTCTACATCGATGGAAAACAACTGGTTTTTTGCTGCATTCATGTTTCTCCCCGACATTGATGTTTTTATAATAAAAATAAGATTATTAGGCCTACCTTGTTTCTAAGATATAATTTTATTTACAGCAACATAATTTCTCGAAACATCGATTTTTTATATCGATAGTTTATATGGAAATATTCAATTTATGTATGAATTTTGCCTAATTTTCTGAAACCATTACACTTCTTTTAATATGCATAGATGGTTTCCGTCAAAATACATCGATATTTTCAGGTCGATATTATCGTCACATGACCGCCGGCGTGGCCTTGTGGTTAGTGTCGCTGATTACTGATCCGTCGGCCCAGGTTCGATCCCTGGTACCTCCTCGGATTTTTCTGAGGTAGGCAGTTCTGGAACGGGATGCACTCAGTCTCGTGATTAAAATTGAGGAGCTACTTGATAGAGAAGTAGTGGCTCCGGTCATGGAAACCACCATTAACGGCCGTGGGTGTCGGCATGCTGACCACATGCCATCTTCCTATGGTAGATGACGCAGCGGTCGGTGGTAGGCCTTGTCCCTTTCAGGGATGTAGTGCCATGGAGTTTAGCTTTTATTAGGCCTACCGTCACATCGATGGTTACCGCCGATTTTAACATCGATGTTCATCTCTTGTAACAATTAGTTTTACTTCTCTACACTTTACATCACCTCTTTCCTACTTAATAAAACACTATTGCTAGTAGTTAAATAAAAAATCACCTATAATGAAAGCTGTATAAGATTTGATACTATTGAATAATTCAGAATAGGATGTTTAACTGTTCGCTGCCGATGACTCAAAGAAGCTCTTATTATAATGGTTAGGTCTGAGACATAGGAGCTAGGAGGTTTACTATAGAGAACTTTACGATTTTGTGTTTAAAAAGGAAGCATGTTTCTTCCAATGAGAATGAATCATTCGAACTCTCTTTGTAAACATTGAACCGTGAAATTTCCCAATACTAGAGGCATCGGCTCCAATGGCTCAAGCCTACTTATCACATTCCAACTCCCAAACAGACATAAAAGGTTTTTCAGTAGTCTCGCAAAAGAGAATTCAAAGAATTTCATTTCTAAAAATGGCCAACAACAGTTCAATGAGAGTAAAAAAAAATACTGTTGATCATTAGTCATTACTCGTATTTGACAAGATAACAATATTTTACTGTCATTTCAAGTCAGTTGCATTGTCCTATTGTTTTATACATACATACACATATTAGAGAAACTCATAAGACGGTAGGTAGCAGTGTTGATCATCTTCACATGTTTATTTATTTAGCCTATTTAGGTTGTATTCCGCATAATTTGTGATAAGAGAAAAAATTATAAGGAACAAACGAAACCACAATTACGTTAATCGGTGTATAAATTCGTCACCTCAAAAACTGTATAGGCCCTAAAAGAAGAGATGTAAAGTTAGTAACACAATGCTTTATGTAATGTGTGAAGTGTTTTATTCACAATTTATATCTATATATCATTCATTAGTCCGATTCCAAAGAGAAGTAACATACATTCTTTGATCTCGACAACACACATTTTCTTATGCCTAAATGTAGATTAACCAAAACCGTGAACAATCTTGCATATAGCCCTATGGCTCTAAAAATTTGTAACAAGTTAAATCTGTAATTTTTTGAGCTGAGAAAACATTCGATACATAAATTTTGGTCTCTGGCTGGTTGACTCAGATTTTTTTTTATATAGTCTGGATAAATTATTTAGCATGTCAGATATAACATTAAATTTTTAACATTGTACCTACTCAATGACAATAAACAATTCTTAAGCATGCTTAACGGATATTATCCATTTTATGGAACCCGGAGGTGCATTGCCGCGCTTACATGATCCCGCCATTCAACCCTGTTTTGTGCTAACTCCATCTAACCGTCCCTCGAAAAACCTACTTCCCTTAAAAATATTCTAATATTGTCCTCACACCTACGTCTTGGACTCTAGGACCTAGGTCTTCCAAGTGGTCTTTCCCAGTCAATATTTTTTAGATATTATGTCTTTTCTCCTCCATGCGCGCAACGCAGCACATTTCATCCTCCGTGATTTAATTACCCTACTTAATTCGGTGAAAAGTGCACATTATGAAGTGGTCCAAGTATTTTCCTAAGCATCCTGTTTTTTAACACTCTCAGATTATGTTCTTTCCGAAGAATAAGCGGCCATGTATCATATGCATATAGAATAACCGGCAGGACATTGTACTCTAGTTGTAGTCTAGTTTTAATTTCGACAATGTCAGTAAATGTGCACTAATGTATAGGTACATAATGGGACGTATCTTAAATCAATATCTTTAGCAATCTCAGTATCTTAATTTCAGTAAGATCTCTAAATAAATTTAAAAATATTTTATAATTATGTTTCAGAACATTACCTTTCTTTCACCTAAAAACTCAAAACACATATCTGTGGCTTGGTTCTAAAAGGGCCAATGTCAATTTCTTGCAAAAATGAGATCTATGCATTATTGAGCTCGGCTAGTCTTTATCTTTCGTTTAATAAAAGTGCCAATGTATGTTGCTATTAATAGACATAATACAGAAACCTTAAAGGCCAATGTTGGAAGTTCTCAGCAAAAAATGTTACTTTTACAGTTATCTCAAAAGCAAGTTTTGTGACATTGACCCTTTTAGAATCAAGCCACAGATATTTGTGAGAAAGTAATAATTGTTCAATGTACTTTGCAGCATCTATTTATTTTGATCTGCTTTAATTTCGTCATAGTAGGCTACATTTAAATGCGTTATCATTTCAGTTATTGTGTTACGCTTAAATCTATCTTAGTACATAGGTTGACAGTTCATGGAAACATATGCAGCTGTAGATATTGTCCAACTAACCCCACCCTCTGTTTGTAATGTTAGAAGACAGATGCAGTGCCGCAAACAGGAGCTCCAGGGGGTGCTCAAACACATACACACACATAGGCCTACACACACGCATAAAACTAGACAGATGGACGGACAGAATTAATATGAGCGATCACTTGCAGTGTCTCGACATTTAGCGATTGTCTGCGAAAGCGGTTTGAATATTCATACGGAATTTAGTGTTTAGTGCCTTAAGTTTAGATAATATATTGCCGACCCTGTCAGCTGTATCCACGGGTGAGTGAATTACCTCAATTCCTTATTCACACTAGTTAGAAACTGGACGCATATCGGTAACGTAAACATTGTAAGAGATACGCCGCTAGGTTTCGTTGCTGCATAAGCTAACTTATTTATACCCTTAGGATTCCATGCTGTAGTACCGTAATATCTGTATCATGTACGAGATACTCGGCATACAAGTGGTGTAAGTCCTTGAAAACTATTTCTGAGATATTTGAGTCTATCTCCATATGGATTTTACGTGAATATTGTCCACCCTAATGGCCACGGAAGTCAAAGAGTAGAAGATTGAACTTACTTCACTGGTTGTCTGCAGATAACATAGGCCTACGCTAATGAAGCAGTTAAACTTTCATTTAACAATTTTGCAACATTCTTGGACTTATACCACTTGTATACTAAGTGCCTCATGCATGTGCTTTCAAATCAGATCTATTAACGAATGTGCCATTTTCGTATGTGAAAGACATACATTTCCAGAAGGAATATCGTAAGCCTATATAGCATGACGGGATATCTTCGATAGTTAATTAAACTAGTAGTTTTGTGAGTAGTAGACCTTGCGTCAAATAATAAATCTGCTCTTCATCGCAGTTTTTAAATATTTAACAAATTTTGAGTGAAGGTTTCTTGGGTGATATGCCAGGTGTGGACTGGGATTTCTCTAAAAGTTTACAACAGTTGAACTGCTGTATAATTGTTTCCCATTCGGTTTCGAAAAAGCCTAAACCTTTAACTCTTCCAGAGGAATACAACATCCACACCTGGCTGACCATCTGAGAAACCTTCACTCAGATTCTTCGCCAGGGAACCCTCCGCTCTTATTTAACCAATGTTGTCATTCGTTGTGAGGACAACATTTCATGGGGAGACTTTTGGTTAGTATCGTTGAAAGAAACTGAGCATTACACGAAACAGAACCATTTAAAAGGCCACCATCCTAAAACGGAATCAAAAAAATGAAAGTCCTTACAGTTAGTCGCTTTTAATGACTTCAAGGAACATTCATGCAAAATTGGAAGAAAATCGATCAACGAGTATGATCGTGACTGTGTAGCAAACAAATTTACAAACGGACGAAATGTCAAACGGTACAGTAAAATCAGGGCCTCACTTAGCTCAGTCAATTCCTGTTTCCTTGCATGTACATCTACCCGTATATGCAAAACTCTTGTCGTCAGCGACGTTCATATCTGAAGAAAACAAAAGATGAATAAACCCAATATATCACCTCACTAGCTCTGTGAATAGTAGATCCCGGGTCCAAAAAAATAATCTGTGGCTTGGTTCTAAAAGGGCCAATGTCATAAAACTTGCTTTTGAGATAACTGACTTTGAAGCCGTTGTAGAAGTAACATTTTTTCTGAGAACTTCCGACATTGGCCTCTAAGGTTTCTGTATTAGGCCTATGTCTCTTAATAACAACATACACAGGCACTTATATTAATTCAAAGATAAAGACTAGCCGAGCTCAATAATGCATAGATCTCATTTTTGCAAGAAATTGACATTGGCCCTTTTAGATCCAAGCCACATTATAATATCTGCTCTTCTCGAAGCCTTTAAAGGTTTAGCCAGGGTTACCGTGAAGACAGCGTTGTTGCCAGGGAAACCGTTTGCCTGGAACCGTTGAAAGAAGCTGAAACGGAATCATTAATATGACCACCCTTTGGAAACGGAATAAAACAAAAAAACCTTACAAACGCGTCGTTTTTAGTTACTTCAAGGAACTTCTATGCCAGATTCGAAGATAGTTAATCGAACAACACGTTCGGTCGAGACTGGGTAACAAACCAATTTGCAGACAAACAGAAGAAATGCCGAACGGTCTTGTTAAAATAGGACCTCGCTTCGCTCGGTCAGTTAAAATATTTCCTCTATTGTCCGTTCACTCGTATTTTGGTTAGTATACGGAAATGTATGTCCGAAGCGGTATTCGTATCTTTGTTTTAAACAATATATATTATCATTATTCAACTTGAAATTATGGCATGTAATGTATGTAATATTACTCCGTAATGGGGCATGCTGTAATAATAAATTTAAAAAAATATATATATACTGCGATGAAATCGTCTTCCTTTTGTTGTTTTGCTGCTCGGTTTCTACTTTTACCGTGATAAAATGTTTTCCGGTCTTGAAAGGACCCGTAAAGAGAGAAAACGGTGATTTTCTTTCTAAAAACAAAAGTAGTAATTTATGTAAATTATATCTTCGATATCTCCAGTGAATTAAGAGTAAAGAGAGAATTGAGGACACATGTGGAATTTATTTGAAGAACTGATGATGGGACATCTTTTCAAAGAACATAATATCTGAAATGGCCTCCAAATCTCAATCAAACCTAACCCATCCTATTCATTATGGCGATTTATGTTACAAATGGTTTTCGAATTTAAAATCTGACATAACTTATGAAATATCCAGTCGATACATTTCATTTTAATCTTATGAAAATTAACTTATGCAACGAGAGGTAATTAATTTATTTAATTACACAAAAACCTCAGTAAGCCTACTTTAAACTAAAGTGGTTGAAATTAAGGACTTGGTACCACAATATAGCCTAGATGCATAGATGTTGGTCACCAATAACTTATCATGCGGACATAGTAACAACTCTTGGTATGGCTTTGTGCAAGCCGAAGTTTCCGTTAACCGATCGGGAGGAAAAGTCCCTAGTTCGATCCCAGGCATTCCAAAGTAATATTTATGGTATCCAAAACTGATGAGATGAAGGCTTTCTCGTTGCTATCGTTCCGCAATCTTTTACCATTAACATCATCTGAAAATGTAGATGTCCATGTGACTTTTAATTAGAAAGCGGACTATAGCATCCACACCAATAGTATGGTAGCTGTTTTAATAGACGATAAAATATCCGCTTTGAATTGGCCTTATTAGACTTAGAGGATCGAAATACTTTCTCTTAACGAATCTTTGTCAGGTCTGCGGACCAATGATCCTACCGTTTCCAGCTAGGGGGAACGAAATAGCTGATTACGAACATTACTAGAGCTAGGCACTTGATATTTTGCTATTTGTAGATACATACCCTGTTTGTGTACCGAAACAATGTTTTTTTAAAACGAATATAGGCTACTTATTTACTTAAATATGATTTTTCTTTATAACCAATTTTTATCAACATTTTTAAGTACCTTATGGCCTATAAACAGTTAATATATTAACTGATTCAAAACATAAGTTATTATTTCAGTTATATAAGACATATGAATAAACAAATCCTGAAAATTCAACTTACGGAAAACGAAAATCAAAGTAACATCACTGCTCTATAGTCTGGATCTTTTCAGAAATAAATAAATAAATAAAGTAAATAGCACGAGTCGAATTATATTACAATTATGTAAATCATTTTTAAGAGTAAAGTCCAGAGAATAAATACAGTTATAAAAAAAGTCACAACTTTCATCCAAAAATCAATCCTGTTTCCCCTTGCAACTCTAGCTCGGAGTAGATCTCGGATGGGTGTCCAATTGTCTTGATCCACATTGTTGCTACGTGAAACTACTTGAGATTCATCGTAGATCGGATTCCACGTAAATCTATTGGTCTCAACTTACAGTAATAAGTAGTTTACCCACAGTAGCAGAATATTCTGTTCCCTAGGGGACTGGCTAGCCACCAACCCCACGAGAAAGCATGAAAAAGAAAAAGACGGGGAAGAAAAAGACTTGCACTCCATCCATATATTCCACTATAGTCCCTATAGTCATGGCAGTCAGAGTTCCTTTATTTAAAACTAAAATATGGGTAAGCCCGTAAACATTTTTGTTGCATTTGACACTAACTATTCACAAATAAAAGAAAAAAAATTCCAACGAAAATACTAAACTGCGATATATAACTGACAAGATCTCTGATACAGCATTTTGACTGACTGTACCTTATTGTCATTCCCCTTGTGTTCAGATGGAAGCAATTTACGTTTGCTTATATATGGAAGATGAAATCCTTATATGAAGGTTATCGAGCTCTACAAGCCATTCAATGGCATCATAACTCGCATACTGTGTTTCCAATATTGCTTTCTTCCATCATAAATATTGCGATACGTTTCTCTGTTTTTTAAGTTCGCATATGCGACGGTAGTTGGCGTTTGTTACAATAGAAAACACATTCTTAAAGCTTTGAAGATCTTTTCAGTCGAAGCATTTTCTTCTCTAGTAAAATTCTATTTGAATACCTATTCTTGAATATTGATATGTTGCTAAGTGTAGCAATCCTTGATTTATTAAGGGGATTTGCACCTTGAAAAATACTGAACATCTTCATTTTCACATTTTGCATTTTGTTAATGAGATAGTAAGAGAATGTCGATATTCCACAATAAATCCTTAGTCAGTATCCGAGACATTGTTAGATTAGGTTAGGTTTATGCTTATTTAACGACGGGGTGTACTGCAACTCAAGGCTTTACGACCGTCGCCGGTATGCCGGAATCCCATACTACAGGAGTTGTTTTACATGTCTGTAAATCTACAGGTAGATGGGTCTGGCACATTTATGCACACATAATGCCACGGACCTTGGCCGGAATCGAACCCGTCCTCGTGCGGTGGCATTTTTAAACACTATTGGTTAGTACGCGTTATAGGCCTATGAATGGAGTAGTCACAGAAAAACTTGTCTAATAATCGAATGGATTTAATGAAGTTTTTTTAAAAAGTTCTGTGGTAATGATGTTGAATTGCTTCCATTCAGTCTGAACTTTGTAAAATTACGTCATTCGTAATTCTAGCTTTAGGGTTATTTTATTCGTGATTGGCAACACCACTGCTGTATTAATCAACTGCTTTGTATTGCCTTAAGGTTCTGTTTACCATATAACATTTATTTCATCTCATATCTTTCTAACTCACAGTTCACTCAAAGTTCATGTTATATGAATTCTGTCATAACCAAATCACACCTATGGCATTTTCCTATTTCCCCTACTCAATTTTCGTTTTTTTATCTTATCTTTATTTAATTTTAAACTTCTTCTGTATATTACAAGAGTAATTTTCTAATATTTGCCTCAAATGTCTCATTTTCTGTTATAGTCCTCATACTATTGCACATCCCTAGTACATTTCATGCTCATAAAATGCTTGAATTTGTTGGAATTTCTAAGCATGTTTTTGCAACGTCATTCCTTTAGCTTATCCATATTCTATGATGCTTCTTCATTCCATATTCTATTATACTTCTTTATCTTATATTTATTCACATTCATCATTTTTTATTCCACTAGTGTAAGTTCTATATAAGTTCTGTTTCTCAAATGTCTTATATCAGTGTATTAGTATATTAAGTATTTATTATTATAATATTGTTTTCCTGCTCATTTGAATAGTGTTATTCCTTTTTTTCTGCATTGTAAAAATTCAAAATTTAAACTTCCATTCAGCTCTTAGAGCGTTATTTAAATTTCAGCAGACAGCCACGAAAACGTTCTATAAATGGATGATCATTCCCCGTGGATCTATTATTACGTATTTTTAAAATGCTATATTGCACCCCTTACGGTTTCATTTATTTAGATTTATAATCATGTTTTGCCCAGGTGGAAGTCTCGTGAGAGTTTACGAGGTTTATAGCTTACTTTAATAAACATATGATCTAAATTTATTGTTAAGTGTTAGAAAATTATTTTCTTTAGAAGATATTTACATTCATTAAACGGTGTGCCGCAACTGAAGTTAATAGCACATCGAAACTGAAAAAGAAAGAACATAGGGCCTAGGCTAATGCACTCTGCGTTACAGGAAACTAACTGTACTCTGTACTGTTATTCTTAAAGCCTGGCTCTAAATGACATTAAGGCGTTTTCTATCACGTAGCAGCCTCAGGAGAAGCTATGCGTCTCCCTGCCTGACTGATGGTAGATTCCACCGCATAGTGGGATGGTTCGTGTACGTCGAGTAAGGATCCCTTGACCAATAGCAAGTCCATTGGCAGGGTTAAATGTCGGGCCATCCTCTCTCCTGGGGAAATAAATTTGGAGAGTCCATCTCCCTAGCAAAGGTAAGAGGTATTCCGAGAGAGTAGCTTGCAAGCACGGCTTCGAAAATGAATGACGACTGAGTTAATGCCCTATAAATTTAGATGGTGAACTGGCCATATTCTGCAATAGCTGTGGAGAAACCGAGATTATCAGCAATAATACTACAAACTTCATGGAGATAGTAATGGTCCCTGACGAATCAAAACACAAATTTCTCGTAAACATACCTCCTGAAATAAATTAGCCAGTTCGTGTGCTTTTATTCTGTTCTGTTGTTAACTTACCTGAATTAAGTAACTATGTCTTATGCACCATTGGTAGCGCTGATCACAACATGATAACTCGAATCGATTCATGGTTTGTTGATTCGTAGTATGCCGTGATCTCGTAGCTCTTAGTTTTGTTGAGATATAACAAAGCACGAAACTAATTATTATTTGTATAATCCGTTACATTTTTATTCTTGGAATAGTCTTAATAAATCCAACTCGTAAACTCTCGTGGGATTATCATAGGTAAAAACTCGAGAATTCCCTTGATAAATAAAATTTCGCTCAAAAATTAAAAATTATTATAGGTTATGCCACGAGAAAATACGCGTTTATCAATATATTTATCAATTTATCTGAAGAAACTCGTAATCTCGTGTAGGATTTATTAAGACTATTGCATGAATAAAATGTAACGGATTTTGTAAATAATTATTTTCGTACTTTGTTGGCAAAATTCTGTCAGCCGTAAGATCACGACATAGTAGATGAACGAACAGTCCACGAATCGATTCGATGATTCGATCCGAGTTCCCAGTGCTACCAATAGTGCGCATCACAAGATGGAAGGTAGCGCTGGGTTACATCAAAACGTGGTAGTTGCTTACATCAAAACGCTATAAAAGCACCCGAACTAGCTTGCACCGAATAGAAATTGTTTTTAATCAATGGACATTTATTACTTTAATTTCCAAACAAGTTGTGTTGTTTAAAATAATATGTTTTCATACTGCTCATGGCATGCTCACCTCACATAGATACTTTACGTATCCAGTAAAGAGCTGATGTTTTATCTAATAAAATGCATCTTCATATTACTAGCAAACATTTTGTAAGATAAACGATCGTAATTCGTCTATATCCGAGGAATTGCTTAACGTTATTGGTCAATATCAAACACACGACGTATTAATGGAATAGTCTCCGCAAAACATCTGCTATAACTTGACACAGAATTCGGTTTTGTTATAACGGTCTCCTTCCCGATGTCTTGATTCGTTAAACTACCAGCTAGGTGTCCATTTCAATCAATCGACCATAACCATTGAAAATAAAGAGGGGTGCCAATTTAGAAGTAAAATAAATACCACGTTTTCAGAAGTTAGCCTTACATAACTTTAAAAAACGTAATTTCAAACAGTGCATCATGTGAAAAACCGACGAGAGTAAAGCACACCCTGTTGTACAGGACGTGAAAGCTTTCAGAGTTCCTCGAGCATAAATCTTCTGAACTTTTAGATGGTCATACAGTTTCATGTCCCTTTTACCTCCAGGATTGCTTCATTTCTGTTGACTCTTAGTCGACCGCAGGGGCATAGAGCCACCAAGAAGAATAAAATTGTGCCAATTGAAATGCCGGAACAAAATGGGGACCGAACGACTTTCCTGGTTCGTAGTGCATTGTCTCAATCCTATAAGGGTAGGCCTTCTGGTGCTTATCAAATGAAATAGTAATGTGTAGCAATTTTACTGCAAGCAAAGTAGACCTCGGAGTAAAATAATTTGTAGATTTGAACGTAAGGATATATTTCTTAATATGTAACGACTTTGAGTAAATAAGTAAACATTTGGAGACGAAATGCTTTTATATATTATCCAATTTTCCCATTGTAAAAATTATATTTTGCTCTATTCACTTTTTTGTAGCCAAATAGTGCTGGAATATTTTAAATTTTTAGGACTTTTCATTTAAAAAAGGAAAAATGCTAAAATTTGTTCATGTAGTTTGAGCTATTTTGTTCACAGCCTAAAAATAGTATATACTGTATTAATAAAAGTGAAAATTTTCCAAACGTGAATCTGTAAAGTATCGAAGACAGACTTGCTGACAATTTTTGCACACAGTTTCTCCATGGATCTTGGCATAAAGAAAGCACCTACGCTTAGCACAACAAACAGCGTACATTTCTTTGTAACTTCAAAGAGCACAACGGACATCTTCCTTTTATAAATATTCAAGCTAGAAATATAATTCAGTTATAAACATTTCCGTGCTTCTCCTATAGGACCTGGAATTTTCATTCATATATATATATTTTTTTTCCCCCGAAGTCCTTCTGTTGACCATTTTATATTCTTTCGCCATGTATTTCCTTTTTTGGTTTAAGATTTCCATGCCAAGAAAGAAGGTGTTTATTGTACTTGGAAGACTTGGGTTAACTTTTCTTCTCTGTAGAAAAAAGTTGTATTCAAATGAGTGAGAATGACTTCCCTGCTTCGACCTATCGTGATTGGACTGTTTCCATTTTTAATTATCCGTGTAATATTTTCATCGTCAGATCATTAAGAGAAGAACTGCTTTGTTCAAATCTGGCTCCTCATCATCATTGTCAACTATGTTGGTTCCAATTTGCCCACCATTTTCAACATATTCATCTTTACACCTTTTTCATCAAAACAGACGAGTTCTGAATACTCACAAGGGTTTTAATCTTCTAAATACTGCTGCCAGTTACTTAACACATGTTAAGTTATTAAATACTTTCTTAGGCCAATAAGGAATTTCCAAGCACCAAAATTGTGAATTTTGAACACCATTCTGGCCGACCTGTTGAAGTTGCGATTTAGCACCCTCTGATTTCCATTTGTTTGGTCCACTGAAGGAGGCATTACGTGGGAAGAAGTTCCAGGATAAAGAGGATGTCAAGAAATTTGTGGGAAATTGGCTCCGACACAAAGTCAAAGAGTTCTTTGCAGCTGGTATAAAAAAAGCTAGTAACCCGTTGGAACAAGTGCATAAATGTTGATGGGGATTATGTTGAAAAGTAGGAAAAGTCTTGTTTTGTAAAAATAAACTGTTTTTTCTACAGGTCCGTTTGTCTCTTTAATTATTGAATGGCCCTCGTATATTGATCCGTTAAGAGTGCAGTCTTTGCATGAAACGATTGGACATGTGCTTCTAACAATGCAGATGATTGAGCATGGGCATTTAGTTCGCAGTAACGACAATAATGGGAAATGATGCGGAGCTGGTTTGAAGATTAACTTTTTGAAACATATGCGACATGTGTAACATCAGTTGCTGTACAAACATTTCATATTGCACGAATATTTGCAGATTTGGAACGTCGATATATCATGTGCTAACCGTATCAGTTTTACACGCTTCTATGACATTTAACTAGTTACATGTGTGGTATAACGTATTCGATAATTAGGTGGATAATTTTTGTATTCTGATGACACTGGCGATGAAAGCAAATTTAATTAGCCAAGTGCTTTCCTCCCAGAAAGTAGTGTGTTAAATGTAACTTCCATTTATAATAAATTTCAACTCCGATTTTTGTCAATTTAGTGTGTTCTAAATATTCACCCTCCGCTAATTCATCACTCACCACATCATCTTCTATATGTATACTGATTCCTCCCAATTTACGTAATTCTAGTGTGTTGTAAATATTCGCCCTGCATCAACTCATCATTCACCTCATCGTCATCTTCTACATATGTACTGATTGCTTCTGATTTATTGCCATTGTACCATGTTGTAAATATCATGTTGTAAATATTCACCCTTCGCTAATTCATCACTCACATCATCATCATCATCATCATCTACATTTATACCGAAGTCTTGTAACCAAGATAGCAAACTGTACACAAATATTAGTCTATGTATTATTTGTATTCTCCCCAGTAGTGTAGACTCCGGCTGTGGGACTCTGGGTCAACTATGGTCAATTAAAAAATAAAAATAAAACATCTGTTTTAGTAGGTTACCGAAAAAACACCATTATACATTTTCAATATAAGTGACTGTCAATCATTTTATCCGTAATCCTTGGAATCCTTCTGATAGAATGATATTGGTAAACAGTGTTATTTGCAAAATTTATATTAAAATGTTAATACTGTGGCTCGCACTCAAATCATAAAGAATACTACTGTGCTTCGGAAATTAAGGTTAAGTGTACTATTGCTGTTATATGTTGCTGCTAAAAAAAAAGTGAGAGATAATTGTAGTTGAAGACTTAGTTCTATTCAAACGGTCTTTATCTTATTCTAGACGCAGTACAGGTAGGACTAGACAGGAAATAAGGTTACATTCTTTAAATATTTAAATTACTGAAATACTCAGATGCATATTCATGAACAAAGAATACCTTCCTCGTGTTCTTTTTTGTAATGTTTAATGATATTAGAGGGGCCTGCATTTTTTGTTCATACGATACTTGCAGTAACATCTGATTCTCTTGTTTACAAACAAGGGGTATATTCCTGTGCACTCAACTGTTTTTCAATCCATTAACAGTGAAATTACAGTGACGTCCGAAGTCTACTAACTATACTCCGACTGGTTATATGAATCATGAATTAATTTCATTTCTGTACAGGGTTTTGTTATAATACTATATTTTTCATTTGCCACCATGTACCCTCTGCTAGTTAAGACATATTCACAGTTTCTTACAGGTTATACCGGTATAACATAGACCATAAAGAGTAGAAATGGCAAACCATTTTGCGGAAAATTGACTATTTTCACACCAACTAAAAGAATACCTGATGTAAAGAAACTTATGTTATATAGATTTTAAATGCTGTTGACGTAAATTGGTTTATCGCACTAACCGTTTTTTACTCTTGATTAAACTAAAGTATTTTAAGAATATAAACGTAACAATTCTATATTACTGTAAAGTATTACTGTAATTACTGTAATGTATATTATTGAATTGGTTGAATATTTTATTGAATATATTGTAGCCTATATTATATTATATTTATTATTTATTATAAATGTTAAATGTTAAATGTTAAATGTTGGATGCCTGTCGGAGAACACAGAGTGTATATACATGGTCAAAGAAATAAAATTACATCAAGTCAGACACATCACAATTAAAAAATTCACTCATATCGTACAATGACCTTGTAGTCAACCAACCAGAGATCACAGATTTGAAATGATTACGCTTTAGCCTAAATAATCCAGCCGGCACTTTGTTTGCAATTTTTATGGACATGGCTTCACAATTTTTCATAGTTAGAGAAAGCCTGCAGGCAGGATAGTTCAATGAGTTTTGTTGCCTTGTTTCATAATTGTGTAGATCGCTTCTAGTACTAAAAGCATTAATATTATCTCTAACATATAAAAGAGACTCAAGTATATACTGAGAAGTAATAGTCAATATTTTAAGATCAGTAAACAGTGGTCTACAATGTTCATTCAATGGTGAATTAGTGATAATTCTAATGGCCTTCTTCTGTAGAACAAAAATCTTATTTATGTGAGAACTATTGCCCCAGAGGGTGAGTCCATAAGTTAGAATACTATGAAAATAAGCGAAATAAGCAACCCTCATGTAGGCATTAGGCACAATGGATCTTAGTCTTAAGAGAAGAAAAAGAACTCTGGATAATTTAAGGCAAATATAGTTAATATGATCTTCCCAAGTCAGTCTGTGATCTATGACAATACCCAGCATATTATATATTATATATTATATTTATTATATTATATTTATTATATTATATATTACATTTATTATTTATTATATTATATTATATTTATTGTATATTATATTGAATATTTTACAGCAATTGCCCATTCATAAGAGTTAAACCTTCTCGAGATTTCATGACAATAAAATTGTTTCCGGAAGGACAGATAAAGCGTGTACCAAAAACGTTATAATTGCTTTGGGATTGGATTGGAATATGTTAGTTTTTATTGTCGTTCTCAACAAGTAGTCAGAGAATCATATTCAAACAAATAAACTTGATTGTGATAGTCTTCCACATAAGAAGCTTTTTGGAAATATTCTAAATAGAAGGAGCCACATTTGAAGTTATTTCTATTAGGAAAATCCGTAACTGAGGTTATATTATTAGTTTTATAATCTTTAAATATGTATTAGAGCCCCTTAATCTTCTTGTTAAAGAATTATTTAATATTTCTGTTTTGGGGGAGTGGATTCTTAACATAATATTGCGCACGAAAGAAAATGTTGTCTATAATGGGTGCGAATCCTATGGGTGGAGTGTTTGCTGATAAAGAAAATCGTTTTAACGCGAGTTCTTAGCTATGATATATTAGATTAACACTAGATTTTAAGCGTAAGCACTTGATCTTATAGTCCAGATCAAAAAAGAGCTCAATTTTTATTTTCGAAAATGGCGCCAAAAACAAGGTTCCCACGTTAAGTGTGTGGGATTTAGCGTACTGTAGAAAAACATTGTTTAGATTAGCAAATATGCAGGAAAGGGTGTGGATAAAGAGTTCAGAATCAAAATAAATTTTGAACGTCTTTCATTACATACTTAGATAAATTCAACTTAATGACAAAGAGAAGAAAATGTCAAGAAAGGAATGTTATGTGCCTTCGCTCCTACTGACATTGCATCCAACCGACCTCGTTGTAATGTAGTAAAAATATAGGCGCCTATATTTATTCTATAGGCCTATTTATTAAAAAAACTTGTTTCTAAACGAAATGTAAATAGAAGAATTTATATATCCACGAATTTCTTCGAAATCACTCCCTATTATTTCAGTGATTTATTTGAAACTTATTTCACTCAGAATTTTCCTCTAAACACTGTTTTGTAGCAGCAATACAGTAAATCAACTTTTTATTTCGGAACTCATCGATTTTAGGGCCAGTATGGAGACTTTCTAGTATCCTACGATCGTTATCTTTTTTATTCATTGCTAACTCTAAAAATGTCACCCCACAAAAATATGGTGCAGGTTGTGCCCTCGTTTAATGAACCAGTTTCTGTGGGAATAGCAGTTATAGATAGAAAAACACAAGCATGACAGTAAATCTAAGTGGTCTGAGAGTGTAAGGAAAAACCACAAATCGTGCATGTACCTATAGAATATAAGGGGAAAGAAAGTACTGTCTGCAATTGTATCTGTTCTATAGCTTTATTTTAGCTTAGGAAACAGGAAACCGTGATATTAAAATGTAATTTATTCGTGAGTTTCATATTATGACCGAAGTAATCACATGACAGCATTCGACAAATCTATTCCTTTAATCTAATTCCGTAATGCTTACTGCTTGGAGAATAGCCCACCAAAGACAGTGTGATAGAAGCATGTTCATTGCCATATGAGTCTCTGGAAATATATATATTTTTTTTCAAATTCAAATATTATTTGAGATTCAAATTGACACAATTTACATTATAATTTTATATTTATATTTCCAGCATAAACGAGGCACTTCCGAGAATAGTCTATATTGTGCTAAATGCTTTCACTTTTTTTTTTTTTTTTAGTCATACCACTCTTCCACATAGACTAATTTACATAAGTTATTATTCCGCTGTAGTGTGATAACAAAATTTACATAATAGCGTAATGATGTAGGGCTAATTGATAGGAGGCTACATGATATAAAATACCTAGGAAACATCTGATAATCTACTTACTATCAATCAATGCTGTTTAGGTTTGCCCGAGTCAGCTGATAAAAAAAATTTCTGGCATTTTCAAATATCGTTTTAATACTAAACTCTATAATTCGATGATCGCCGTTTCAGCCGGGCCGCATTGATTGAGACCAACTTTTTTTTTTTTTTTTTTTTTTTTTTTTTTTTTTTTTTTTTTTTTTTTTAATTCTTACAACTAGTGTTGTGGCATCGAATCTTATGATCCCTGACCACACATGAAACAGTTTACATCAAGGATTATATAACACATAATTAATTAATCCACCACTCACAAATTCGGGGGATTTCCGTATCGACTACTTCACTATACTTTTAGAGCCATTTTGGGGGTTCGGTATCGTGGAAAGTCCTGTTCATTGTATTGGCCGAGCTTTTTCACAATTGCATTTGGACTCTGGTTCAGTCGCGAATAAAATCTAACAACTAAGTCACAGAGCACTTCATGTACATATGGCATTTCCAAGTCTTCGTGAATTTGTGAAGTTCTTGTATACCAGTCTGAGCCGTGAATTAATCTGAGAGCTTTGTTTTGTGCTACTTGTAATGGTGCTAGAGTAGCATCAGGAGCATAAGCCCATGCAGGGGCAGCATAAGTTAATATAGGCAGCACTAAAGTCTTATATAGCTGAAGTTTCTTCTTTATGTTGATTGCTCCTGACTTAAGAAGCGGGAAAATCTGAACTATTCTACCTATGGCTTTGCCTTTCACGAGTTTTATATGTCTATGCCATAACAGCGTTCGGTCAAGGATTACACCAAGGTATTTTGCTTCAGCACTGTATTCCAATCGTACATTATTCAAAGAGAGTTTCGGCACTCTTTTGAGGGAACACTTGGTGAAACACATAGCTTGAGTTTTTTCATGATTCAATCCGATTCTCCACTTCTTAAACCATGACTCAGTTTGATTAATGTGTTCCTGTATAATGTCAACAATGACTTCGTGCTAAGTCAACAGATGGCAGAATAGTCTATTGATTTTGGGTTATAAAAGAAACACTGCGCACCGGTGCATTTATTTCGTATTAGATAATACGATGGTAATTTCAGAATAACGGATAAAATCAGTGTTAATAGGAGTTATTACTTAAGGAAATTATTAGAAACAAAGGCATCAGTCTTCTTAGTGTAATGAAGTGTAGGATAGGTATGGAAGGGTTACAAAGCCATTGAAATAAATAATGCAGTTAGATTCTATATGAATGATGTGTAGAGTAGAGTAGATTGAGTAGAGTAGAGTAGAGTAGAGTAGAATAGAGTAGTGTCAGGGATAGGTTAGGTTAGATTAGGAACAGTTATATTAGTTAAGCACGCGTCTCGTTATGTTCCATGTTGAATCTCTTCCAGCGCTGGGAAATTTCATTACCGCAACCATCGTTCATCTCTTCTTGTCCTCGGAACGGAATGGACGGTAGTCACGGAGCGTACCGGTACCTCACTGTTTACTGACAGTTCTCGAGTTGTTCCCGTTTTAAGGCCAGAAGTAGTTATTATTCATAAGTGAATTTTATGTTTTTTTCTCATGGGGCTATAGATGATGGAGTGCTAATAGTAGGACATTTTTCCTAATTCTTCCCACCTTCCTTCCGAACTGGTTAAGTAGATATGCAATAAACTCGTTCTCTTGGCAAGATATGGGATAGCATATGGGATTCATATGGGTATGGGGATGGTTTGGGAACTAAAGGGTGACCGACGGGAACCGGACGTTTTTTAAATGAACAGTACTCGCTTGTTTTTGTACCAAGAAGCTACTTTATTACACAATAATATTTGGAATTACATGCCATTTGAAATGCATCTTATGAATGGAAGATAATGTCAGACCGGCGGTGTCCACTTGCTTGAATGCAGGATTCAATCCTTTGCAGAAAAGCCGTGTGTGAGTGGTCCAACATCTCGCGATCAATTGCTGACACTTTCTGCCAGATTGCCTCCTTCAGATCGGCCAAAATGCTGGTCTGTGAGAATAGACACGTGATTTCAGAAATCCCCACACACAAAAAAGTCCCAAGTGCTTAAATCAGGGGACCTCGGAGGCCATGGGATATCGCCGAAACATGAAATAACCCTTCCAGGAAACATGCGAACAACCAAGTCCATTGAAGCACGTGCAGTATGCGGGGTGGCACCATCTTGCTGAAAAAAAAAAAACACATTTTCATTGTTGTGTAGACGTCGTCTTGACTTGAATCCTGCATTCAAGCAAGTGGACACCACCTGTCTGACATTATCTTCCATTCATAAGATGCATTTCAAATGGCATGTAATTCCGAATATTATTGTGTAATAAAATAGCTTCTAGGTACAAAAACAAGCGAGTACTGTTCATTTAAAAAACGTCCGCTTCCCGTCGGTCACCCTTTAGCTCTAAATCCGTAACATTAGAGTTTTAATTTTTACTAAACGAAATAACGTTAAAAATATGTTCCTAGGTGCAAGGATTATAATTAGACGAGAAATTATTCATATACAAGAATACATCCTGTGATTCTCTTACCTTACAATACGCAATTCATTATAATAACATATAACTGATGGTCATCTCATTTGGGTAAACAGGTTGACCAACACGACAAACCTCGCTGGAGATATAATCTGGCACATTTTCAAAACGCGTGAATTCGGTATGCCCTACAAAACTAATAACACTGTTCATAATCTACCCAACCTAACCTACCCTAACTGCCACTAAAATAGAATCTACCTGCCACTAATTATCTTAATGCAAGAAGGATAGTTGGTCATCCTGCTTCGCAGTTGCTCATTCTGCTTCGCAGTTGCTCATCCTTCTTCGCTCAGAACTATAATATGGCTGGCGTGTTTTTTTGCATAATAAAAATGAACTGGTTGAAATGGGTAAAAGTACAAGATCAAGTTAGACTACTAATTTCACCCTTAATCCATTCCTTGTCTACCGCTGTGGCTCAGGGGATGCGTTCAATCGTCTCACGCAGCGGGCCCGGGTTCGATTCCTGGTCGGGACAAGTTACCTAGGTGGGGTTTTTTCTGGGGTTTTTCCTCACCTTTGAGACAAATGTCGGGTAACTTTAGGCCCTTGTGGTCCCCAGATATCTGGCCGCCATTATCATCTTCATCCCATCCTCGCCTTGTTTGGAGTGAGTGTGTGTGTGAATGGTGTGTCTCGTCCTATGTGTTCGTATTGTCTCGGAGGTGGCCCCGGCATTGGGCTGATCACTCATCCGGGGAGGCCCTCCATGTCCTTGTCTGGTCAAAAAGTATGTATGTGATCCAAAGATAACCCCTCTCCCGACAGGTCGCGGCCCTGTAAGTTCCAGAGAGGAAAATTGCAATGTTAAGGAGATAGGGCTCTCACCGATGGTTTGTTATAATCTCTACTCTAGCTTTTTAAAACCTCAATTTAGAACGTATTTTTCAATTCATGAAATATGGTCTCAGTTTCTTTAATCATAAATTGTGATACCTAAGGAAATGACTGATCCATTAGGAGGTGAAAGGATGATCGATGGGCGTAAATACAGTAGTCTGTGTTACTACAACAAAAAGACTTGCGAAAGCAGAAGCTGGTATGTGGTAGGTACGCTGTATCATAGAAATTCGATAGTAAGCTTTTGGTTAAAATTCCTCAACCGGAAGTGGTCTTTTGTGCGTGGCGTGTCTCCTCTCTTCTGCTATCCTTTCTTTTCATTTTCCGTTTCCTCTTCTGTCCTCTTCTACCGTTCATTCTCTTCTCTCCTATTTATCTTATTTCGTAGCTTCATTTACCCACCCGAGCATTTCTTCATGCTGTAGTCTGCAGGCATAAGTCAAAGCATGTAATTCTATTCTGATGCCTGAGGGCCCGAGACAATAATTACACCGCGAGACCTTACATTTCCAGGCTGAAATTGAACTTCCCTAACTCCGACGTTCGTAACAATACACTCCCCTAAACAACTTCCTCACTTTTAGTCAAATACGAGAACCCTCATTCGGGTTAACTAATGCTCTATAAAAACCTAACCTCAAATGCCGTACTCAATCTGCAAACACATTTTGTAATGAGAATTTGGCATTTTCCTTAACATCCTTCTTTCTAAAACGTAATGTGCTACTCTTATATAGTAGATAGCTTAATGTACGTAAATAAATATACAATACACGCCGCTTATTATGATCTCTTCGGGACGCAGTTCATCTGATAATATTAACCGACTGATAACAGTTGCCGAAGGAATTAAATGATGGATATTTATTCATATATAAAACAATACACTACAAAACAGAATTAAAAATATTTATTCATAAAATAATATGTAACTGTGAATCGTGGAACCACTCATAGGCTAATACAAGTAACTATTTTTAACCAGTAACAAAGTTTCTGATTGTTTTTACTTTCCTTTAGGAGTTCATTAACCAATACTCCATACTCAGTACGAGTTACATGTGTTTTTGGAAGTCTATAATTATAATGATCTGTGGTGAACACCGCGTAGCAAAATATCTAATGCCTGTCTGTCCAAGTATTTTCATTTTACACTAGCCAACACTGCATGTCAACACTGTCATCTTATAAATCAAAAGCTGCAGCTTAACTGTGGGGTGAAACATGTTTTATTGCTTAATAGAGAACGTTAGGTAATGCCCGGTAATCCCATCCCCTCGAACTGGTCATCCTGTGAGCTGGAAACAGAATTGCTACCTCCAGTACAGCACAATACAGTTGACTTAGAAGCGAAAACCTTAAAAACGAGATCTTGAATGGCATACAGTACTTGGAAATAAAACCGCAAAAAGGAAAAAGTGATGACATAAACCGAATCTTTGACCACAATAAACAGTACCTTTTCAATGTATCTGTATTAATCCGTACAGTACTTCATAAAAGTGATAACATTACCCAACTGATAACATCCGCGATTACATTAAGCGGCGTTCATTTCGTATTTATATAATGTCAATATGTTATACATAGCTCCAAAATGTTTAGATTGTCTATCAATAAAAATCATTAAATCCCTGTTCGGGAGAAAATTACAGCAGAGCTGTAGCTGCCGAAAGCTCGGATACAATCATTCATTCCCTGATCCGATTGGAAGCCTAGAAACCATTATTCATTCTCAATACCAGGGAAGCCTCCTCAGGTCTAATAAGCCAAGCAGTATCGTTTCAAAATAAAAAATTTGCATTTATTGTTTAGCCTATTCACTTAATATTGCATAATTCGAGAGCCATCTAATATAATATTTGTACCCAATATTTGGACTCGTGTTTCCGTGCACATTTAACGCCACCCATTAATAAGGCAGTATTCAATTGTGAGATTTATTGAATGTGGCCTTGCACGGTTGCTATTTTGATTCATTTGTTTATGGGGCTAGTGAAATCGAATGTGAGGTAGTTATTTTCGTGAAGTGCACCTCGAAACCGGGTTTTTAGCTTTTTAATTATCAATCGTTTTAATTGTTTATGCACATTTTGGGCAAGGTTCATGAATCTTTGGTTCGTTTTAATCGTTTCATTTCGAATCTGTATGCTCATATGGCAGCACAAAATTCGTTTTGTTCGTTTAATTATTTATGTTACGTAAAACAATATAATTAAGAATAAAATTATGTAACTCATGCAGTTTATGTAAAAACGATGTTAATAAATATGTTTTCATTACTTTTCTGTTAAATAAATTATTTAAATAAAACATCTAGCAGTTGAGTAAATAATGGCGGGCGAAACCGCGTGCACCTGCTGGTTGTACATATTATAGCATTGTAGATTATTATTAATGAAGGCTCAGCAGATTGTTTCTGTTTAACATTAAGTGATAATAATTTAGGACACTAATTTCTCTGATACCAGGACTCGAACCCGTAACCTTCGGCTTTCCATGCCGAATTGAGTTAGCCACAGTTCAGTTCCAATCACGACGCCAGATGGAATCTGCCTCTTATGATTGCACTTAATGGTGACCTCACTTAAAGACATTTACTGTAGCTAAGCGTGAATCTACAAAGGCTAGCAGATTCATTACATAATATGCTACCAAGAATTACAAGAGAATAATAGGTTACCTCTAAATCGTAAAATAAAAAAAACAAGTTTACCCAGGGGCGGATCCACGGGGGGGGGGGGGAATGGGGGAAATTTCCCCCCCCCCCCAAAATTTGTAACATTAAGCACAAATTATTCAAAATTTATTAGAACATAACCCAAATACTTAAATTAAAGCAACGACATTCATTATTTTGAAATACCTTTGTAAGAAAATGCTGAAATGTTCATTTTGTTTTCAATTGTGTACTGGGAATAATTAATTTTTATGCGTAAAAACTTCCCTCTCTACTTTGGTCCCCCCCCCCCCCAAAAAAATGTCTCTCTGGATCCGCCCCTGAGTTTACCTATATCCTATGTTGTGGTTAAGCTCTAGTAATTGAGGTTATGTTTTGCAGTTAGAACATAGTTTAGAGAAAGAAGCACTAAGTAAATTACCATCATATCTGACTCTTATCACCAAACCAACTATCAAAACGAAGTTTCTTTTTTTTCGGTGTACATGCCTTCCGTAAAGCATAACGCTATTCTTTCAAAAATAGCCTGTAACCTTATAAAATAATAGCGTTACGGGAAACTGATGCATGCACAGACCACCAGGCATGTGAAATTAGCGTTTACTAGATTTACCAGATGAAATAAATGAAAAGCTCTTAATTTTCTACAAAAAATCAGACATGACACTAATTTTTCAATTACGCATAGGAGTTAATACAAATTTCATTGTTATATATTATACACTAAAGAAGTTCACTACAAGAATCTGCCTCTTGTATGCTTACCCGAAACAAAAGTTCCGGAATTTCGTAATCGAATATTGAAAACTGCTTCCATATCTCGCGATCGAAGCATTACCTAGTAGGTCACGTAGGGTATATCAGTAGAACCAAGCTTATCGAGTGATGTTCGTTGGTCGAACGCTGTCATGACTTATGTAGATTCGAAATCTATTTAGGATGAATTGGAAAGCTTATTTTAATATGTCCAGTAGCATTAACAAGTAAGACACTGCTTGATTTTGTACACTGGCTGGCCGGACACCGGACATAGTCATAAAAAGAAGGGCATGTCCAGCGAAATCCAGACATCTGTTAATCCTAGGCCGTTTACGGTATCATAGTAAACCAGGCAAAATCTCTCTATTTTTCTGCTAGACTGTTCTGTTCTGTTAAGAACTGCTTTACAGTACGTTAACTGTGTAACGATTTTCAACCAAGTGGTCAAACCTTTTCACAATCCCGTTGTCGTGTTTATTCGCGATACAAAGAAACCCATGAATATTAAAAATTCAGGGGCTCAGAAAGCGTTGTAATTTATCTGGCAGAGGGGGCGGAGCCTGTTGCTAGGATGCGGTAACGGATGCTATAAAAGTAGCGTGTATGATATTCCAACACACGTCATTTCGGATGTATTGATAACTGAGAGGAAAGTTTTCAGAACTGAAATGCAAAGTGCTATATTCATAGTATGACTGGCCTTTCAAAATATAGTATTGCAGACAGATATATAAGCATTCATGAGCCACAGATTATTGTCTCTGTTGGACACTATATGATAATATTATAGGAGAAAAATTCCTCCGGCACTGGGACTTAAACCCAGGACCTTTGGCTATTCGCGCCAATGCTCTACCAACTGAGCTAAGCCGGAGCTCAATTCACAGCGCCAGATGGAACTTCTGTGGCTCAAACAGTGGGAGCCCGGTCACAAAACTCACTACTTAGTGTGCCTCACAGTACTGCATATGAGATAACTTGTCTGTCTGTGAGGTAGACCATTAGGGCATTCAGCCATAGGAGAGAAGTTCCATCTGGCGCTGCGAATTGAGCTCCGGCTTAGCTCAGTTGGTAGAGCATTGGCGCGAATAGCCAAAGGTCCTGGGTTCAAGTCCCAGTGCCGGAGGAATTTTTCTCCTATAATATTATCATAGTATTGCAGCTTTGAAACACTAAAATTAAATGTAGAAGTAAAATTTTCCATCAAAATTAGTATAACTATTCTTTATCTAACATAAACCAGGAAATACACGCATGTAAGCATGAAAAGTCCTATAAAGACCGACTTCTGTACTCAATATTTCTTCTGAAATTTTCACAGAGATTTGCAACTAAAGATACCTCCAGGCATCAAAGTGGCGGTCCTTTTTCCCTATAGATGAAGTATTTTCTGGTGCAAAATTCTGACACAGCTGTCACTTCATTGGCGACTGAGCGTCTACTCGGCGATACTACCCGCAATTCACAGAAGAAACGCGGATAAGTTATATAAAAGAAAAGTTCAACGCCGGTACATAAATCACTTTAGTTTAAACATGAAGGGAGACATGATCCTGAATACATGAAACGGAAACTAGAAATAAATAATTCTCTTGTGAACCTCGTTTAGTGTACGCATAAGTTACAGGTAGGGGAAAAAAGCGGACCGACGAAAATATCTAAGTTGCCGATATGAGCCACTGCGCATGCCTAGCGGCATTCACAGGATAGCAGGGAATGTATTGAAATTTGTTCTACAGCCGGTAAATTGCTTGAATTGAGAAATAATTTCACGTAATTTGCATTGCTTGTGAAAACAAACGTTTCCGTTACATCTCTCATATTTATTTACGTATCACAAGGCTCTGAAATCAGCTACAAGAGTCTGTCCGCTTCCCCCCCCCTACCTGTACATCTACTAAAACCTGTAGGTCTAACCATTAACTAATTCCTTAGCAACCTGATGGCCAAGGGTCGAGAAATCTTTTATAAGCTCTATGGGCACCAACCATTTTTTTCGGGGTCTAACATTTGTAAATATCGTTACTTCTAAGATCTTTCATAATAATAAGAGTACTGCTATTTACAATATCATTGTTATTACTTCTGTTTTTTCTCCTACTATTGACAACTTGCTTCTGTAGTATTAATTAGTAACTATTTAGTAAACATTTTTACATCAAAGGAAAAGAACCCGCAGTAATAGACTATCTCCCAAAAGGAATGTATGCCGGCACCTTTCAAATCATCAGGTAGACGGGTTATTACTATTGCTATTATTAATTATTTTGTTATTATTTCTATGATTCATCTTACTATAAGCCAATTTTTGTGTTACTATTTTTATAGCTTTGTAATTATTATAGCACTTTTTATAAAAGGAACTCGATTCGCTCGTTGGAACTCACTGGTTCACGTGTGTGACTGAATCCATACGCAGAGTGAGATGATGCATTGATTTGTACTCCACTCGGAACAAAATCTTCCTGAAGTTTTCTGCCAGTGCAATTTCCTTAATTATTGCGGAGATAAATGTCGCATAATTCTCTGGCACATGATGTCAAATTCATCTCATAAACCCCTACCCCTACATGATCCTTGGAACAGGCTCGTGGATAGGGAGTGCCTTAGTAGCTAACCATGGTGCCCTTAAGGAAATGGCACCTTAAGAATAAATATACGTCGGTTTTATTTCAGAATTAAACAACCCTATCTTGAGTATGTTTCTCTCATCTCCGCATATTTAAAATGTTTTCATAACGTTTAGATTCCCGTCTGTTTTTATCAGTCCTTTCACCATGTTATTCGTAGCCCCAGAACATTATGATTATTGTGGTAAAACCTCTAAGATAGGATACAATTCCCCAGTTTGCTGGAAAATAGGAACCGTGAGAAAACATGCGGGTGCACGGTTTAGCAAACTCTCAGAGTAGAATAAATGATTGCCCTCGGGAACTGGGCATTTTAACACTGAGGTGGAGTAGTTTGTTGTAGAATGGTCATACTTTAAGTGAGAACTCATATAAAATCCTCTAGTTACGTAGGCCTACATATCAATTATTTAATGTTCGTAGTACTATTGGGGTCAGTATGACCCCAAAGGCACTTTTGAAATAAATACCTCCCCTGATTTTAAAACCGTAATTAAAACTATCATTTTAAAAATTTATGACTGTATCCCTCTGAGCCAACTATATCCAATGACGTTTATTAATTTTTATATTTTCAACACATTAAAATGTATTTTTTTTTCTCTGAGTTCCATTGGGGACAATATGAAAAATATATTTTTTAAATCTCTCTCTCATTATGCAAAAATGTTTATATACTGTATTTGTCTATTTTCAAGATAAAAAATTTTGTTTTTACACCTGTTCATTAAAACAGTTGCGATACTAACAATTATATATCACATATAAATTATTTGAGATTTTATAAACCCAGTGGTACTCAGCGTAAAACTGTTTCCTTATATAGTTGTCCTGTTTTAAAAGAAAATGTATGTTTTATGGCAGTTAATCATAAAAAAATATTCCCTATACATGCCATGGAGGCCCTGAGGGTTCCAGTAGGTTGAGGCTCCCAGGTTTTAGACATTCGGCACCGGCCGTCTTTACCCCCAGGATTGCCCCTGGTACTCATTTCTGTTGGAGGCTGAGTAGACCCCAGGGTAATAGTGCCACCAGGTCAATTGAAGCAGTTAATCATAACAAATTGCAATTCTACCAATATATGCCATGTAAATTACTTGGGGTATTTATGACCACAGTGGTACTCAGTGTAACAAAGACAACATTGTAGTAGGAAGGTTAAAGGTTAGGTTGAACATGTGATCACTGGGGCCCGGGGGTTTAGCCACAAAAGCATTACATCAGGTTAGTGGTGACTGGGTTATAGCCCTACGGTACCTGTATCTTGTAAACTTGAGGGAAGGGGTGACTCGTTTTCAGTGGCGCACTTTAATGTATACATCGATGTTCAAGGGCGGTGTAGCTAGTCTGGTGAAATGATGGACACAGCGTCATAGAATAGTTTGCACGTTTAATCGTAAATTACTTAATATTTTCTAGTAAAACGAACAAAAATATACACAACATATGCATTAATAACACAGCCCAACAAAAAAGAACTTTCTGTTTGGTGTCTCAGACGTTTTACCGGATTTTGGCTTTACTTAGTGTGCTTATTTCAAGCATGTAAACAGTTTTTCTCTACCAGCTCTACTTTTATATAGATTTTATTCGTGAACTCTTAGTCTAGCGAAACAAAATATTGCTTGATTATATAACTAGTGAAGGTTCTTGACCATAGTTTGGATACGTAGGAGGAAAACTGTACGAAGTACAGAAAAACTAAAAGGTGGATTTTTTTGCCTTCAAATTGACAGCTCATAAGTCATAAATGACCGTACAATATGTGATAATATCAATTTGTTGAAAGACCCCATGTTGTATTGTTATTGTAATGTTAATGTAATGTTACTGCGTTGCTTTTTTCTTCACGTGATTTAGAAGCTAAAAATGGGCACAGGTTTTTATTTATATCAAACGTAAAATGGGAATATGCATAACGGTATTACCATATCTCACAAAACTAAAGCTGATAGGGCAAAACTAATGGCACATTTGGCATGAGCGACCTAAATATACCCAAGAATAAGTATAAATTCCAAGGCACCAAAATGACTGTTGGTGTGTGTAATTGTTAGCATTATTCACAGTAAAAATGAAAATGAAAATTATTCATTACGTCTGATTGTGCATAAATGTGACAGGCCCATGTCAGTATATTTAGTGGTATGTAAAAGAACTTCTGCGGATTAAATTCCGGCACAACGACGGTCACAGGCCTAAGTTGCAGTACATCCCCGTCGTTAAATAACCAACCAACCCCCCTCCCAGAAGTTACTTCCTATGGTTCTTGTAGGAATTCACAATGACCCTTTATTATTTATTTAGGTACCGACAACTCATTTGCTTTATGGCCAGTACATAGAGAACTTTCCTGCATTAGTATTTTATGTGTATTGTTATATTTTAGAGAGTAAATGACTTCTCATAATACATGTAGAATTAGCTTCGTCTTAACATGTGCGGCGCGCTGCAACAGAAAGCTAAGTTGCTTAATTCAACTAGATGTGACAATAGAAACTCCTACACTGAGTGCTATATGTGCAACGATGTAAAGCGAAGTGACAGAGCAATTTTCTAAGTACATACCATGTGCTTGTGATTTTGCTACTACACAATGGAAGTACTGATAATGGGGACTTGATGGAGAAAGAGTCCACCAAATGCTCGTGATGTATGAACTAAAATGTTAAACAATTACATTTTCGTCAGGAGCTCTAAATGGATAGGATGGTCCAATTTACACACGTTAGATGGTTTTGTAATGATGCGTCACAAATACAAGAGAGGATGAGAGTTTAATAAGCTTTTGTGTGCGAAGTAATTTGATTGGACTCATCGTGTTTTTAAAAGTGGTGTAACAGGAAATTACACTTTTATTAGTACAGTTTCGCACAAAACGATACGGTAGATCTGGGAAATTGAGAAGCGTTTTTACACGAAAAGCTATTAAAAGATAATTTTCCACCTTGGTTCAATTTAATATTATTTATTAGTGATAGACTTACAAATCCATGTAAATCTCTCGAAGTTAAATAATTTAGTTAACATCAATGGTTTTATTTCTACAGTTATAATTACACTTCATTCAATAATGTAATAGTAAAATAGAATTAAACAAGATTTTGGCAGCACTGAAAAGTACAAAAAAGAGTAGACATTTTGTGCTGGAAAACATTAACAAAGAGTACCGTACACAAAGTATTACGATTTAGAGCAGTGCTCTTTTTTAATAAAATACATAATTATAGGTCATTTTAGTTTAATACAGGTTGCGTACAAAGTCCATACACCTCTAGATTCCTTAGAGATAGGTTGCATACCGTAGGGCCTATTTCTTGCAGAAACAGACTTTATCTCACGTTAAAAACAGATTCCTTTTAGGCCTACATAATTCAAATATGGATAGCTTTTAAATCTGTAACAAATTACTCAAAATTAATATTATGCTTCGTTGCTCAAGCAAGCCCTTTTGTATTTTAATATTTTTTGTGTCAATTCAATTCAATGCAATCTTCACTTAAATTAGTTTTAAAATTACCTTGGCTCTTATATATAAAAATTGTGTTCAAAACTTCCGATTCGTTACATTAAATAATTAAAGTCAGAAACGTCATGTTCTCTTAAAGGAAAATGATAGCAAAAATTATTAACGAAACTAAACAGTTCCATTGACTCTTCCGGTCGTACGGCACTTATTAGATAGATCAACCATGTTTAAGAATGTGTTTAACATCAAACATATCCCTACTTTTTTCGGTTTTTATCACCTCTTATAAACATAATTAAGATAGCTCTTTTCTTTATGCTGTAATCAAGTCAGAAGAATCTTGATGTAATATCTTTTGAAATATCGTTAAAGTGGCTATGACACACTAGATCACAGTTTTTTTATCTTGCTAATTAGGTCATAAAGGAAGTCTTATAACAGCCAGTTTAACGTTAACTATACTATCTTTCTTGGATGCAACTAACAAGTGAAATAATTTTTAAAATGTTGCATATAAAACTACCATTACTACTGATTCTTATTAGCCCATTTATCCCTAAAATTATAATGTTCAGTGGTTGTTATATTAACATTTAAATACGCAAGGTGATATGATTACTGATCTCTTAAGGTTTAAAGAGATATAGTTTCTTTCAGTCACAAGCTATTGCATATAAAAAAAACTTTATAGGACTGATAAAATACTAGTCTACACTTCACATTACTGTAAGTCCCATTTCGCGGAACTTTTCATGGGATGTGTTTAAAAATAGGATATTTATAATATTTTCAAGCCTTCCTGTACTGGATGTCTAAAAATAGGGACCGTACTTCACTTTTAAAAGTATCGCGTAACCAAATGTAATTGAAATTAAAATCAATAATAATTAAAGCACGACGGATAAAAAGATCAGAGTCACATATTGAGTCACATATTGTTAATCCTTCAAAGTTTTATCTTTTGTCTTTCGTGTCTCTCTCTAATCTAACGTTAAAACATTAGAAGGGAAATAATAATTAACTAGGAAACCACCATATTTCTTGGCCGAACGGGATTAAATTTGCATTTTCTGTATTACAAAATGAAACTCATACTCGCTGCATATCAAGCATGGAATCTGATCGTTCTTAGCGGTCATCATTCAATTGCTTAACGCTTCAGGACTTCAGTTTTGACATGATTAAGATTAATTATTAGGCCTATTAGTTGATTTTTGTAAGTTTGAATTACCAGTTTGAAAGTATTACCATTTCAATGCTACTGACGTATCAATTGAAATTTACTATATAAAATACACTAACAATAGAAAATAATTGACAATAGTCTCATGGCTGACTGTAGAGACACAATGGCACAACTCCTAATATGGCCCCGAAGCGAAAGGAGTATAAATACTTCTGAATTTAAGAAAAAAAGGGTTTTCACAGGTTTCTCCTCTTTATCTCTAAACATTTGTTTTTAACGCCATATCAAAAGAAGGATCCGTTGAAAATGCAACTTCAGCCTTGTGATGGCATATTATATATAATTGAAGACTGACAAATATATCGGAATTACAGACTTTTTACCTTCGAATTGTTGGTCATGACTTAATAAAGTTTATGTTGTGTCTGTTATTTATAGGCTAATATGTTCTAAGCATCACATTAAATGCTGTACTTAGTTGTTAATCTCATGGGGAATCTAAATACTATAGCATGACTCTAAACTAGCTCGTTGGCATTACTATCTTAAATACAATCTCTCCTAGAGGCTAGTAATAGAGTATAAAATATTGCCCTAGCGAGGGCACGAGCAACTTAACATGTGTGCGTCATTCCCTATTGCACTTGCATGAAGCGATAACGCTTGTTAGGTCCATTCAACAAAAATGTATGGTCACTATCGATTCTTCTGCTCTAACGACTTAATGTACAAGTAAAGTGTATTAAATTACCCTGGAGACTATAATGATTGTTATTATCATATTGGTATAATATACAACACGCATGTGAATTATGGGAAACAACTCCTTCGAAAGTGAATATGTTATGAAGAGTTATTACTTCCTCTGAACATATCACAAGTGCAGGCACACAAATTGCTCCCATTTGAAATCGGTCTCGCTGTAATCATAGGTATAAGAGAAAATTATTTCCTGAATAACTTCACCATTATTTCTTAGTGACTTATTTCTCAGGAGGATGTTCAGTTTCAACTTAGAGTTTTCTTCTCCATCCTTGTAATAAAATTGTCTCTACATATGAACGCCTGTGTCATTTCGCATCACGTTTCTTCACTCTGCTCACTTCGTAAAATGTACCCCAGTTTAGAGTTTAGCACTGTAAGGTGGATACTCTGCCCCAAAGTAGTTTACCACCTGCTGAATCTCTTCCCCCCAATAAGCGTAGCCTCATCATGTGGCGACGAATCGTATCCGCTTGTGTGTACAGCTCGGCAAGCTAGAAAAAGTTGCACATTAAAATGAGTAGACGTTTCGTGTATTTGCCATTCTAAGTTGCCTCACAGTTCTCTCATAGCTTAACTTAGGCTAACAAGGAATACAATTCTACTTTAGTATGTTATTTGTTATTAATACTGTACACTCTTCCTGTTAAAGGAGGTGTTCAAAGTGTCGTCCTTGCACCTGGATGCAATACTGCACTCGTCTGTGCAGTGAGTTTCTAATTATTTTAAATGCCTCCGGATCATTTCGGAATTCTTTACAAGCACGTACAATTCTTTGCGGTTGTTGTATGGTTCCATTTTGACTACCTATAGTACAGCACACCTGACACTGTTCAGACGAGTGTTCTGAATGCTTCGATTGTCTGTCGTGTATGGTTTGATTACAGCTCCACCTTGTGGCAGTGTTCACTTTTGTAAACAAGAGAACATCGCGGACCGCTTCTAAAGTGGCATTTACAATAGGGCGACACCAGCGACACGCGGCGTGAATTGCAGTATCGCGCCGCGCCGCGGACTGTGTTCACAATACGTCGCGACGTGAACTAATCAAACATATTAAATAATACTGACTTAATATTCATGCAATTCAAGAATACTTTTAGCCCTATATAAGAAGAAAAATGAGAAATCATGTCAGGGAGCGTCAATTATTTATTGCGTGGGAATTGTGGTTCCCTGATTCTGAAATGTTTATGGCTACCGAGATACAGATTTCTATTAGCAAAATAATATGTGAATGACACCTTGTTGCAAATCACAGGTCCTCATATAGTATAAATACATTATTTTGAACGCGAGAATCAGTATTTCCAGCAGAGCCTATATTGCAGTAACTTTGAATTTGAGGTTAGTTTGAGCTTAGTTTTATACCGTGGAACACATAACATCCTTTTCAAAGAAAGGGCTGTAAATAAATTTTACAGGCTGAGAAAATTAAATTTAATTACTTGAACCCGTCTTGAAATGATTAAAAACCATATAGAAATCTAATTAAATGTAGTATCGTTCCCCATATAAATTGCTGTGGCTGTGATCGCCATTGGAAAAACAAAATACATTCGATTTCCGCTCATCTCAGCTGATGTCGCGCGGTAAAAGTTAACTCCAACTCAACTTCCGTCGCGCCGCTATCGTGACGTTTTGCCGCAGAAATGCTTGCTTGCCATTGGTCAGAAAATGTCGAATGCCGCGTCGCTGTTGTCGCGTCGCGGGTGTCGCTCCATTGTAAATTAAGCATAAGAGCGCAATGAGTGAAGCACAACTATGGACATCAGTGGCGGCTTATAACCACACATTCGCAATAATAAATCTCGTCAACGGCTTGTTTGCGGACCCATGTTTGCTGGAACTTTATTGCTTCGGTTATCGCATACCTTCGACCGTTTCGGTTTGCCCTATTAATTATGATACAACCGGTACATGCAATATTACATTATTATTATAGTTATTATCACTATTACCATTATTTAGAAGTTGATTTAATTCATAGTACAAAATATATCTAAATTACTTGACCCTACATGGGAAACATGAAACTCTATACATCCAGATAGATTCAGTGTGGCATTACTCTATTGCCTTGATAATGAACAGCTTTATTAAACAGTCGAAGGTAAATGAAACTCTTTTAACGGTAGATGATATTAAATGAAAGGATAAAATTATGTCAGAGTGGTATAAAATTATAACACTCCAGGGTTACTAACCTTGATATCTGTCAAATGGAATATACTTGTTTAGTTAAAAGAATTTCCATATGATTATTAAATAGACTCAGTTTGATAAAAATTGCAATTGTTAAAATTTATTACACATTTTTAAAAGTTAAATTTCTTACTGTGGTGGCAAAAATCGCCATACTTGGAGGTTCGACTAAAATTCGTACGTTGGAATCAGCCTCCTAGAAAATTAACAACCTGTGTTTACGTACGTGCGTACTAGATGGCAGAACCGCGAGCACAGCTATAGGCTAGTACGTATTATTTATTAAAATAAATGAGGTACGTTTCAAACCCTATTAAGTCCACCCACGGAGGAAAATTAGTTTTATATGATGTCGTATAGTTCCGACTTCCGAATATGCTTTATCATCCTGTGAAGTCTGTTTTGTCTAACTTAATTAAATCCCCTTCAAAATAATACATAAAACTAAGTGTTCTTACATCCCTTAGTTTACATTTAAACAACGCATCTTACCGTACAACGTAATACATTTTAACACTACTTGTAAATAACAAGTTTTTTTTTTATCCAACTCAGAAACTTAAGAAGATCAAGTTGTATATAATTATATACTGTATGTAACGTATCTTCTACTACTTTAAAGTTTGATTTCTCCAACGACTTTGTATAAATAGTTTTAAGTATAATGTTTTAACGTTTAATAATTTTTATATTCTTGACTAATGTGACAACAATTATTCAAGCTCAAGGCGAAAAAAGAACTCTCATATATGCATATATATACATTAAATCCTAATAAGCACTAGTGGAAAATGAAATTCATCAATATTACATTTAAACAGTTTTTCTTCTCTCCTGAAAAATTTACAAAAGTGGACTTAATACGGTTAGAAACGTACCTCGTCAAATGTAATATTTATTATTATTATTATTATTATTATTATTATTATTATTATTATTATTATTATTATTATTATTATTTAAGAAATATTAACAGCTGTCTAAAAAATGTGGTATGATAGATGTGGTAAAGTGATTTCATTTAGCTCGTTTCGCAAACATAGCCTACACGAAAAATGAAATCTCGTTTTTCTGCACTCTTGTTAATGTAAACGATGTTTTGTGTGTTTGCAGGGGAACATCCAGCAGCGATGCAGCACGGGGGCCAGCTGAGACTACAATACCCCGTGAGCGTATTTCTCCTCAGCGTCCTGGTAACGCTCATCGGATCCTGAATTCTGACCAACACGCCATTCTAACCGTTTTGCCATCTTTCTTCTCATTTACACATGTCGTTTAATCGTGTTGAAGCATTGGAAAAGCATTGTAAAGAGCTATTTCAAAACAATTTAACAACAAAGATTTATATTGTGAAACAAATACAGAGAGAAACACAAACAATAGAACAATCATAAACTGCAAGAATCAGAGTGGAACATGAATGGAGAATCAATAACCATGTTTCAGTCTGTTATTTTGTTTTGTCTTTATACCCTCCAAAATATTATAAATGGTTAGGCCCTGTATACATAGTTTTATCATCTCCTTATGTGATAACTTATTATTGTTGATTATTATTAGTACCTATGGTTGGACAATATATTATTGCCGTGTATAATAATATTGATGTGACGCTAAGCACGACATATTCGCATTAGAAATGGGAACTAACATTAGAGAACTAGTTAGAAAAGAGCATTATGGGATGATCAACCACGAGAGAAAAAGAAATGTCTTGTTTTTAATGTTTCGGTTGTGTTATGTAGGAAGTTAATTATACCAATCAACGACGAAACAGGTGTGTTCCAATACTCATGAATCTCTAATGAGTCAGTTGGTGCAAGTCTGCGCCACATGAGTAAACAAAAGTAGGTATTTTCACTCAATTATTGCAAGTTTTCACTAATCTCAATCATCCTGAACTACGACTTCATTGAAGACAAAGAAGACATCTGCTATGGGTTCTACGTTAGGAATATTATGATAATTACTGGAAACAATTACTTTTGCAACCTTCCACCTGGAAGTCTGCTCTCATAGTTTCTTTCAAGTGTAGAATTAATAATATCTATTTTATAAAACAGTATGGGCCCAGAAGATATATTATGGAAAAATGAAGGCGAAAGAGTTTATAAAAATGGAAATAGTGTATAGCAAACAATTTGCATAAATAACATGAGAATGTTAATTGTCCTTTCTGCGAGATTTCATGTCCCACATCACCTGAAGCGTTTATTTACCAAACTATCCTAGCGTAAGTAACTTATATTAACTTCAAAGATATTGAACACAATTTTCAGAAAACTATTTTTATTTAGTTTTTTTTTTTCAGTCCAATGGAACTTCGAATTACTTGTATGCTATTTGCATAGATAGCCTGTCTTGCAACGCACCTATTCCTATTTAAGAGGTTTTCACTCGGTATAATATCAATTCGACAAAAATTATCCTTGAGATAATGAAATATCATTTGCATAATTTAATATGTTGATTCGTTCGATGTAAGTTATATTTTGAAAACTAAAAAATGTATTGTAATCGTTAATTCTTTTAAGAAGGTTTTTTCATAGATTATAAAGACTATTAAGTCATTCTAGTGATTCTAAATCATCGTCATTGAACTACACTAAAATATTAATCCATGGCAAATTTAACTTCACCAAAAAAAACTTATTTTATAATGCCTCAAGATTGGAATGAAAATTTTGTGCATTACCTCAGTATATATTTGTAGTCTATAAATTCTGTATATGCTTTACTGTTTTCAATATGTCTGACAATTTAGCAACCATTTAAATAGTTTAACACGTATAAAATAAACTATATAAGTAGGGATAGGTGAGTTGTAATAAATAAACCGCGGATCGATAAATATTACAATTTACTTTTACGACAATTCAACACCAAATGAGTACCTATACGATAATACCAAAGTCAGACAAGATGTTGATCATTAAGATTGATTTAAAAATCACCATAATGGGAGAAACATATTACGGTTAATGGAACCTACAACACTTGTATATTCTGACTTAAGTGTGTTCTCTTTTTCAGTACAATGGCTGTATACTTTAACTAATTGTTTGCACAATGCCCTGTGATGAAGAAAGAATCTGCCTGCTGCCAGTTGGAACTTCTATCTCTTACAGGTTCTCCGAGTTCAGCCAATTAAGCAAGAAACCTGTAGTCGTCATTACACTATTTTACCACCACTTGACTGCTCACTTGCCAAGCCATGGAAATATATCAGGGATGTTCAACCCTCTGCAAAAGGCGCGAGTCTAGCTTGCAGGATTGTCTGTAGGAGCAAAAATCCCTTGTAGAATTTAGCATCTGTAAAATCTTGCTGGGTAAAGAATCGCCCATTTTGTAAGTGGCTGCGAACGCTGCAAAAACAAGAAAGGTGTGTTAAACTGTTTTACATAATAAGTAAGTTTAGGTCTCCTATTTTAGTAACACCATTATTGGGTAAAAAAGATCTATATAATTTCGGTAAGAAAAATGAAAAAGTTAAACATTGCAAATAGGGCCAAGATTGCATAATTTCCCGTCTGAATGCCAGTATCATCCCTTTCAAGTACATAGGACACAATTGTCCCTTTTATGGAACTCTTTGCAGATTCTACCAGGATCCAGAAATTTTGGTTTTAAATGTCTTGTTAGCATAAACTACATTCGTTTTCTTACATTTCACAAGTTTTTATTGTCAAAAATGACTATGAACATTTGTTATATTACATACTGAAGCCAGTATTATAGTTATTTACATGCTATATGTCTGCACTTCTCTGGCTTTCTTTCGACGATTTTAACACTAAGTAGGATTAATATAGTAATTTCGTAAACTGTTTACACTTTAGAATATTTATTTGGAACTTATATAGGATAAACTGAAGTTTAGGGTGACTTTTATTCCTTGGGACATATATGTCCCAATGTACCGTAAAGGTAATTTTCTATTTATATTTGCTATATGCATACAATATGCACTAAAGCTTGACTAAGGGAGAATATTTTGTAACGAATATCACTGAAGAATATTGTCAGCCTTTCTTTTTAAATTATGGGCCTTATTAACTTATTTATTCGAAATATAAATAAGAAATGTCAGTTCCTGTGGAATGGTCACACCAATCCCAAATATAATTATGCCTAAATCATTTCCTCCATATAACTACATAAAAAGGGGTAAAATACATGGTCTTAGTAGCAATTTTCTGTCTATCCTGAAGTTGATGAATGACAAGCCAGTGTCCCTCCTAAGTAATTTCAATATCCACAACAGTGAAGAAGAGGCCGGCTCCAGTGAGAAAATCCGTATTCAGTGTTCATTGATGGTAAAGAAGTACAATCAGTGTGTGGGAGTAGTTGATCCCATGGATCAGAAGAAAGTGACCTATAAAATTAACAGAAAAGCAATAATCAAGTAATTTTGAGACGTATTATTCGTATAAAGCAGTACTCTTCAATTTCCTGAATTGGGATCAACTACCAAATACAGAATAAATTAGCTAGAATAATTTTTCTAAATTAACTAGCACAAAAGTAGCCATTAAGTACGAAGTATTGAAGCTTGTGATACCCTAAGTGCAACTTGTTGGAGAACATTGGCCTAAAATAAAATTCTGGGTTTTAAAGTTTTTAAGTACCTTTAAGGTACATAGGGACATCTACGCCCCATCATTTTTCTAGTGGTTCAAAATTAAAGAAAGAAAAAAATAGAAAAACTAGTATCATATAATGCTTACATACCGTAAAGTGATTTCATACATCCACGAAATTATGCATGCAGGTACCTGAAAGGGTTAAAGCAATGGGTTGCGAATAAGTTGCTGAAAACGAAGTTGTTTGCTTAAAGTATGTCATGATTTATTATTAACACGATTATGCACAAAATGTATAATTATTACTGTATCTTGAGTTTCAATTAATTGAATCAAGTTAGTATCAATATATTACAAGAAGTTATTGTCAATAACATTGATATTAGTAGAATATTAACAATACAAAAATACAAACACAACATTGACAACATAAGTTATATTGTTATATATTGATACTAGCTTGCTTTAGTTCACTGAAACTCAACTAGATACAATAATTAAACATTTTGTGTACCACCCAATTAACAATAAAGTAGACTGTACTTAACAATAAAGTAGGCCTACTTCAAGCTAATGGCTTCAGCAACATATTTCTAATCCATTCCTTTAAGATAGTAGTTATTCAGGCGGTCAGTTAGACAATCTGGATAATATTTACCCACTATTGGCAATTAAATTCTTCATGACTGAAAATATAATTTAACTTTCTAAGTTATCATAACAACAATAAAACTAATTTCATGAGTTAACGTTCGTATTTAAATGAATGTTAAATTAATTACATTTCAAAATATGATAGAAACATATCCAGGACGAATTATAGGAAACTGTAAACAGAACCCTTTGTTATATGCCTTATATTATATAATAATTTCAGGGAAAATCGCTGTCATTTCTGCATTGAAATTTACTTATTTCGCCCTCAGTGAAATGGAGGTTTTGAATTGATGATGCAGTTATTAAGTTTTGGAATACCACCGACTTAAACTACATTAATTGCATGTGCCATAGAATTCTTACCATGGATAAAGTCTAACATTTCGAAGATATTTATGTCATAATTTCCTATTCCTTCTCGCAGTTCTGTTTTTCTAAAAAAAGTTTAGATAGATCCTACAGTATCGGTATGTTTCCATAGGCTACTCTACAGGGTCATTCATGAGTTTTGTTCATAATTTCAGGAAATGATAGCTGACGTGATTTCCATGAAAAAATGTTATAATAAGTATACCCTATTTCTAACGGATTTAGAGTTGTAGCCTCTGTTAATTGCTTCCATAGGTCTGTTATTTTTACAAATATTGTGCTTTATTCAAGATTAGGAATAATTTTCTGGTATGAATGTTACAACATTAAATCGACTTGTTATTTGCCCTTTTTGTCCCTCCCTTCAGGAAACAGTTTATATAACCTTTTTAGTGGAAATTGTATCAATTCTAATTTTCTGAAGTACAAAACTCGTGAATCATTCTGTATAATTATTGCCTCGACTGCTCAATCATGATGCTGATTATATATTGTCAAATATAGCATGACTTGCACAAAGTCATTTTTATTTACTTTTATCGAAAACCATTTTGGGTTTCAGCCATTTTCCTTCTGCGGCAAGCAAGAATACGATTTAAAAGGAACGACAGAACCAGATCAATTTCAACGTCTTATTCAGTCCTATCCTAGAAGACTTGATGAAATTATTAATAGGAATGGTGTATGGTTACAACGGTTGTTTATTGTAAGTTTTTATTATTTTTATTATTATTATTATTATTATTATTATTATTTTATTTTTATTTTTATTATTATTATATAAGAAGAACTTTCTGTTAATATATTCAATAGTGTTATGTTCATTTAGCGAGAAATTAAGGGAGTTTTTAATTATATCTTGATTGTTTCATGCCTTTAATTTACTTTTTAATATAACTAATCACTTTTTAATGTTGTCTCGAAAAGTATTCCTTGAATTTTATTCATGTTGATATAGAAAATAATAAGGAACAATTTATTTATTTTTTCGGTTCTTGATACGGTGAGTCATGACAAAAAGTATTAGCACACCGGAACTCATTACAATAAAACTTATCTTTATTTATTCGAAAACTATTAATGTTATTGAAAAACTCCTAAGGATTCATTTATTTTGTTCGTTTTCTCTACAACGAAAAATTAAGCTCGGCCATGTGATAGTTTTCCAAAGTGGAGCAGTCTAAATGTTTCGACAAAAAATATTTTTCTACAGGATGTACATTGCAATAAATTTGGTATTAGACTTTCTGTTGTATTTGACTCGAAAGAGTTACAGTAAAAATCTTCAGGATTCTTTCAATTCTTTATATTATATTAAACTTCCAGTCCATCCCTACAATGTTTAATTCGCTGGCTTGTGGTACTGGGGTACAACAATCATGTCTGTGCTTAAAGTGAGGGTGTAGGTAATGGCATGACATTGTTTACTTTTCCGACTATCCATTGCGCTGTCTGCAGAGTATATAAAAAGCGGAAAGTCTGGCAGCGTTGTATCTGATGCTAAATATCAACGAAGAAATTTAACGTATAATATCAGGGAAAATGATAATCGTAACTTGAAGGATGATGCTGAGGAAAGGTGAAATGCCTTTAGTAAGTAGTCATAACTTCAAATTATATATTTAATTATTTTTGTTTAAGTTATTTGCGATATAAGACTGTTATAAAGAACATAGCAAACAAGCATGAGGTTAAAAAAAAAACTAGCGCCAGCTAGTTTTTATTATTCGTGTGTGCCTGTTAAGTTCTTATGACGGTCGAACATTGTACGACATTCTATGTTATTTTGAATCGTAAATTTTAAAAGGAAAATAATTTCAGTTCGCTTGTGCTTAGCATAATAATGAAAAAAAAACGGTTTGGTAATTTCGTATATAGCGGAATTCGGGCTCTTTTGGTTGGAAACATATGACATACGAAAAGAAATGAACATAGTTTCTACATTTACTGAAAATACTAAATTGTGATCTATTCGTATAGAATATTTATTTATAATACCTCTCTTCAAGTTATAGAATAGGTAAATAAATAACTAATCTGGGAAAATCCTTTGCTTCGATACTTTAAATGAATGGGAGGGGGAGAAATGTAGGTCATAAGTAGGGGCGAATATCTATGACATGTCATACTTTTCGCCTTTGCATTATTTCAGGTTTCCGATTAATTTAAACCCGGTTCCTGGTGAAAATGGAATGGCTTTCATTGTGCATATAACTGCATATTTAGGAAATTTTCAACTATTGTAGCATATTTAGTATGAATATGCATATTTAGTATGAATATGTATATTTAGGTCATATTTTTGGCATATTTGTGTGCATATTAAAGAAATTTTGAAGTTTAATATCGTGTATTGTAAATTTTGCATTATAATGACACTTTTTGAGAATTTACAGATATTTTAAATAATCAACACTATATTTTAATGAAATGTATTGTAATGAAACTTAAAAAATATACACAATATGTAAGTGGTAAAGTCATATTTTAAATTTTATTGGTCATATTTTAATGTTTTTTAGATCATAAATGCATGCATATATCCTATTTTTTAGGTCATAGAAATCCGCCCCTAGTCATAAGTAATATTTTCAGCGATCTTAGTATCATTATATCGTGTTTGACTTACGATTGTGCATTGTCAAATACCATCTAGTTTATTAAACAGTTTTTATTTCCCAAATATTTATGTTATTTTGAATCATAAATTATTAATAGGTACACTATAAATATGTAGTGGTTAAAATGAATGAAATAGATAATTATTAATTTGTACGAAAAGGAAGAGAACGATAGTGAGATCTGCTGGTATCCTCTACAATCTCTAGCACCTAAATATTTACCTTAACGGGCTCAGCCCGTAAAATGAAATACATAGACGTTTACTATTCAGAAAAAATCAGGTAAACTGGTGTAACAAAGTACCAGATATAGTTAAATAGGCCAATATCTGAAAACTTGTGTTTTATATTCATAACTCCTATACCTGAAACGAGCTAAGAAGGAAACCTGAAGTAAACAAACACCAGTAGGCTGTCTCACTCTTAAGTCACACGAGTAATGTGCAAGAGTGAGATAGAGGTACTCTTTTTTGTTTACTTGAGGTTCCCTTCTTAGAACGGCCAGACTTTAGATAAGGTCTTATATTCTGTACTTCGGGCCTGTTTGTTGAAGATTTTTTTATAACGTTTGTTAAGCATTGCATTGCGGATGTTCTTAACCTAAAACTCCTTCTCCGTCCCAAAGAATCCGATCCTGAGTTCCCTTACCGTCCTAGTTTCCTTGTTTGGTTTCATAAAAATCCGATAAAGCGCATTCGAGTTAGCGCTCGTACAGACACACGGACGGACAGACAGACATTTTCCGTCCACCACACAATCTCAGAATAAAGATTACTGTGTGTATTAAATCATTGGCCTATTGTCGATTTCAGAGTCCCCCTGGCTTAGATTTGCTTTACTGTGTTGCTATCGGTAGTTACAGGTCATCTATTACAAGTAACTTAATATTTATTTCAATGTTGTTTAAATTATAAGGTGATTTATTTTAATATTCACATATTTTATTAAGTTATTTGATCTTAATATTATATTAAGTCAGAGAACTATTACTACTTTTCAAATGTTTGGATGAAAAATTACCTGCAGGAGATTATATATGAAAACTCGTTGACGAGATTCTCCGTAATAAGATTAAAATACTGCAGAGGGAACACAATTGCCAAAGGCAATATACACTCTGAGCAGTATATGATATTCCTTGATTTAACTAAATAACTTTTTTTTTAAATAAAATCAGTTAAACTGATATAACGGTCGCGGCCCGGGCGGCTTGGGTCGCTTAAAATTCTAAAAGGGATTGGTGAAACCAAGGGGTGCTCATTTGCCATGCGCAGTTAACTAATATCGTTCGGCGCGCATGATGACGTCGCCCGCGAGGGAAATGGTGTAAGCAGTAACCGTAGTACGTGCATTTCATAGTGTTTCCGTGTGAAGTTTTATGTATTATTAGTTTCTTTTATAGCATTATTCGCCAGTCGGTTTCCTCACTATTTGATATGGTCCTTAAATATTTAAAGTTAATATCTTGTGCTATGACTGCGTGATAATCAGGGCCCAGATTCTGATGACCTAAAATTGTTTGAAAAATTACCTATAAAATGACCCTAAATTTTAAGGAAAATGATTTAATAACTGTAAAGAATGACCTAAAAACTGATATTTTTTTTTTGTAAAAATTATTATTGTACACACAAAGTTATACATAATTTATTGTAAAAACTGTAAACGCAGAAAGGATGTTGTAGGTCTAAAAACTTTGTTCTTTGTTCTTGATTGGAGCATTTGAGAAGAAACGTAAGAAAATAGTTTTTAAAATAGATCCTACAAAAAATGTTGCATTATACTAACCAAGTAATTTAATTAAATATTACCCTATGGGAAAATAAGACGACAAAAAAGTTAATAAACTCAATGTAAATGCATGAAAATGACTAACTAATGAACGAAATGACATGAACATGAGAAAATAATGACCTAAAATTGAAATAAACTAAACTAAAACTAAACTAAACTCCGTGGCGCTACATCCCTGGAGGGACTTGGCCTACCACCCGACCGCTGCGTCATCTCCCGTAGGCAGATGGCAGGATTGGGGGGCATGTGGTAAAATTGAAATAAATGCCCTAAAAATGCAAAAATGCATAAAATGACAAAAAATGACGTAATAAATATGCATTTCTATAATCTAGAGGCCATGATTAGGATTTATCTATAAGTTGACAATGTCTATGCAGCTTCAATAAAAATATGACACGTCATTAGAATCCGGGCCCTGGTGATAATCATAATCACATAGAAGTTTCCAAGTATGATTTAGTGTTTTAGGTTATTAATGAATTAGGATATTTTAGCTTTCTTGTGAACATTCTTTGCTCAAATAGAGTTCATTCGTTATGGGCAGGTAATAAGTTTTGTCAAATGCATAATTTACGTAGACAAACAAAATTTATTGACTAACGTGTAAACCCAGTCAAAATATCCACACTCCGCCATTGATTATTATTGTTATTAGTATTTTTATTATTATTTCACGTTAAAAGCATTGTACATAAAGATCGGCCTTGATGCTTTCCGCTCTATATACATGTTAGTTTATTAAAAAAATGTATGAAGTAAAATTTATTTTCTAATTTACTTTTTTCTGCGCTAGCTTTTAACTCGTATATGCGAGAACGTTTGTGCAATATATTTTGCACCATTTGTATATTTTTAGTAAATGTTGTATATTTTCCTCACATTATGTAATTTTTTACCCACTTACAGGATAGATAAAATCGTAAAATTTGGCAAAAATATTGGCACATACAACAGCCATAGCCTAAGTGTAAAACATAAGTATGGGAAAACTGGCCAGATAACCGTAACATCTTTCACATCTACGACAGTCTAATCAACCACTTATTAACATTGATGTATACTCACTTCCAGTTGAGTTAGAATCTTGAAATTTGACAAACTTATAACTTTTAGCCTATAACCGATGGAAAAATTCCAGGAAGTTAATTTTTTTTATCTTCTCCCCTCCAAAATAAACTTTGAAATTTTAAAACAGTAGAACAGCATATTTTTTTGTAGTAAAGGTAGGCCTATTAGTTTGTTTTGATTGCAATAGTGTTTAAAAGTAATTTTGAATTAATAATACCTATAGCTATAGCTATTATATATATATATATATATATATATATATATATATATATATATATATTAGGCTTGATTTATCACCTTTACTTTTGGTTTGACCGTCACATCATCACTCTAAATCATGTATACAGTGTAGGTCTTTACTGCATTAAAATTCCCGCCCATATTCAGAATCTTGAGCCTCCTTAATAGTCCAGTCAATAAAGGTCGTAAAACACCAAATAGAAAAAAAAATCGTGTAGCTTTGAAATTTTGCAGAGTTGTCGGAGGGAGTGTCCTGAACAACAAAGAGTCCCCGAAGGTGGGGGGTGAGCGGGGGGCCGGCAGAAGGTCCCGTTTTTAGGGTTTTCGCTTATATCTAAACAATGGTGCATCATAGAGAAAATTTTGCTATATACAAAAATCAATCTGATAAAATTTCCTAGAAGTTTCATTCTAAACATTTCTTTCTATTCCCAATAGTTTTCGAGCTATCTGCAAGCGAAAATAATAAATTTTCTAAAAAAGCTCTTTCGCCTCACGCTTTTCGACACACTTTGCCTTCTACCGCCTCAGCCCTTAGATATACAGCAATGTTCTCATGAAAGAAGTTGTAGGGAAATAAATGTACTTTAAAATGAGTTGTCATTTGTTATTTTGTTTTCAAATTTTCAAAAGTTATAACAATTTAAAGTTTCGGTCAAATTTCGAGATTTCTAAAGAAAACCATATGTCGCACTTTCTCTACATTTAGGGTTCTTATCTTTGTATATAAGCTGTATATTGTGTACTTAAATCATGGAGCTTACACAACCACTGAAGTTGAATTTATTAAAAATCCGATCACGTTACAAGCACAGTACATGGAATGGAAAATACATTATATTCCATGCAAGAAAGAAACAATAGGCACAAAAAAATGATAGTTTTGAAAATTGTCAGAGATGTGGGGAAAAGTGTCCTAAACAACATAGTAAAAGTCCCATGGATAGGGGGTGAGCGGGGGGCGGGAGGCACTTTTAAATATTTCCCCCCAGTTTTCCCTAAATACGCAAAATAAAGCTATGGTTTCTAGCAAAAAACAGTTTATGCGCAATATTAAACTACATAAAAGTTCTTATAAAATGTATCTGAATGATATTTCATAGAATTAATAGTTCAGGATATAGAAGGATATGAAGCAAACCAGTTCTTAGAATAATATTCGTAAGGTAAACATCACACATAAAACTAATTATTATGATTATTGTTATAAAGCTTATAAAAATCACATGGTATGAGTGCACGTTAAAAGAAATATAAATCAGGCCTATTAGCTGTTATATTTTTCGTTTAAAATATAATTTGGAAAAATTGTAATATTTAGAAATTATAAAACCTAATAGGCCTACATAGTACTTTAAATAAATGTTTAGTTGTCTATTTTTTTCAGTCTCCAATACAGGAATCCTAGTCCATCGTATGATAAGTTAGGGTTATATTTTTCTATCTACCGAACACTCAGTATTTATACACATATAGCCTACAACATTGATTAAAGAGTGCCTAAACAACTTATTTTGCTTGGACGTCATCAATTTTAAGCTCATCTTCTTCTAATGGTATACTGTTTGTGGATGAGCATTTGATACCAGCTTTTCGGCATCCGTATCTTCCACCACACCGAGTTGCACAGTAACAAAATATGATGTGCAAATATTCCCAGAAGCTACATAGACAAGTCAACATTTATTTAAAGTAATAGGTGGGCCTACTATTCTTACAATTTCTAAATATATATAATTCCTTACCATCTTTCAAAATACCGATTATTTTTTTAACGAAACATAAAACGGCTAAGCATTGCAACAAGAACAATAATAATAATAATAATAATAACTATAATGGTAATGAGTTTTATGTGTAACATTAACCATTAGTAAGTATATTTTTCTAAGAACTAGTTTGCCTTTGGCATCATGCTAATTTAATTATCGTCTGCTTTCTTTTTTGTTAAAAAATATAATACATAGGTGTATGTAAAACAGAATTTCGATAACTGCCATACTTCATATCCTTCTATTTCCTGAACTATTAATTCTACAGAAATATCAGTCAGATCAATTTTATAAGAACTTTATGTAGTTTAATTTTGTGCATAAACTGTTTTTTGGTAGAACCCATAGTTTTTTGTGTATTTAGAGAAAACTGAGAGAAACGACATTTAAAAGTGCCCCCATCCCCCACCCCCGCTCACCTTCTATCCATGGGGACTTTTACTATGTTGTTTAGGACACTTTTCCCCACATCTCTGCCAAATTTCAAAACTACATGATTTTTTGTGTGCCTATTTTTCCTTTCTTGTCTGGAATCTAATTTATTTTCCATTAGTCTACAAAATAACAAATGGCAACTCATTTTAAAGTACATTTATTTCCCTACTACTTCTTTCATGAGAATATTGCTGTATACCTAAGGGCTGAAGCGCTAGAAGGCAAAGTGTGTCGAAAAGCGTGAGGCGAAAGAGCTTTTTTCGAAACTTTGCTATTTTCGCTGGCGGATAACTAAAACACTATTGGGACTAGAAAGAAATGTTTAGGATAAAACTTGTAGGAAATGTCATCAGCTTGATTTTTGTATATAGCAAAATTTTCTCTACGATGCATCATTGTTTAGATATAAGCGAAAAACCTAAAAACGGGACTAGGACACTCCCTCCGACTACTACACGATTTTTTGTTCTATTTTTCGTTCGTTGCCTGGACTATAATGTTTCAGCTTAATTCGCACGTAGAGGTTACTGTTTTTATAGAGGCAAATGACAAAAATAAGACACAAAAATTGTCCTTGTAATATGTTTAATATCGTCACAAATCTACGTACTGACTATGCAACTGCTATGTAATAGCAGCCATATGCTCGATCGTTCCCTCGTGGATGACGTCACACGCTGATGAAGCAGTCCGCCGCTAGAAATGGCGCTACCTTAGTAGCTTTATATACCTTGGGTGAAACTACAATAAAGAAAAAGAAAAGAAACTATTATAACAAAGTGCCAGAATGATTTTATTTAATCAGTGATAAGTTAATTGGAATTGTGATAATGATCAAAATAAGTTATTTTTGTAATCTGCCTCCGAGTTAAACTCCAGATCGATTCTTTAAGCATGGCTTGTGGAAGAACATACTTAACCTTAATTCAAACTCGTATACACTGATATAAGAAATTCTTAAAATATGCCAAACTTTCACAAAATACACTGGCGAAGAACTCCACTTAACGTACATAGGCCTAATTATTTCACAGTAATATACCTTCTGTATATAAAAAGTACTAGCATGTGCCCGCGGCTTCGCATGCGATAATTATTTTAAAAAATAAGAGCATAATAGTTAAACCATTATATTTATTAATACCTAAATCACATGGACTACATACCACGATTAGATAGCGTCGCCTGGTAAAAGCGACCTCAGATTCGAGTTCCTTGGCCCAGAAAACCCCTGTATAGTGAGTTTCGTTCAAAACGAACAATGTTTGACCATATTTAGGCCTATATTGATTATCCCTCTTCCGTGTAGGTTGAAGATTTCATATGTCTACGGGCCTTGACACTCTAAACAAATGAATCGTCCAGGATGGACTTACAAAATCAAGCGATCGAGTTCCCTGGCCCAGAAAACCCCTGCATAGTGAGTTCCGTCTAAACCGATCAATGTCTGTCCATTTAGGCATATCCCTCTTCCGCCTGCGATGAAAATTTCAGATATCTGCGTGCCATGATATTATAAACAAATGAATCGACCAGCATGGGCTTACAACATTCAAGCGATCGCGATGCTTTTATTTCCAATGTATGACAAAAATAGCCAAAGCCAACTGTAATTAATTTGACATTGAAATGTATTACTGAAAACCGATGCTTCGAAAACGCAAAAAAAATGCACGTTTTCTGCCCGTTTTTCAAAAATAACTCACGAACGAATGCTAAAATTACAATTTCGGCTTCGAGGTGCATTTTCCGACCCTTCAGTCCACCTATGTTTAAAATTTCAGATCTCTGCGTTCAGTAGATTTCGCTGGGCATCGCGGACAGACAGAAGGAAAATCACTTCCTTTTATAAATATATAGATTCAACGTGATCAACGAAATAAACATTATGACTAATCAAATGCAAAGGAATGTGTTATGGCTAACTGTATTGCAAATTCCAAAGCCATATATGATCAGTGTAAAACAGTATGTTGTCAGGATAACCGATTTGCATTTGTTATATTCTTTCTAATAGATTACCATAAAATAGGCACTCCGATACCGGTCAACCGATTTGGTCAAATATCAATACGTTTCTTCTCATGGACATTATAAAAGCGTATACCAAGTTTCATTAAAAGCCAATAAAGCGTACTTCAGTTATCGCGCCTTTTGTTATATATTACCATAAAAGGTACTAAATTGGGCATTATTACGGTACCGGACAACCGATTTGGTCTAATTTCAATAGACGTCTTCCCATGGACATTATAAATGCGTATACCGAGTTTCATGAAAATCCGATAATGCGTATTTGAGTTATTGCGCCTTTAAAATAGACACTAAATTGGGTTTTACTCCGGTACCGGTCAACCGATTTGGTCCGATATCAATAGGCTTCTTCCCATGAACATTATAAACGCGTATACCAAGTTTCATTAAAATCCAATGAAGCGTATTTATCGCGCGTAAGACACACGGACAGACGGACAGGCATTTTCGCATCCCCCACACAATCTCATAAAGTACCACACTGGCACTTAATAACGTACCGTAACACTATTTACTTACTTACTTACTTACTTACTTACTTACTTACTTACTCACTTACTTACTTACTTACTTACTTACTTACTTACTTACTTACTTACTTACTTACTTACTTACTTACTTACTTACTTACTTACCTGTAGTCAGCTTTGTAGTTAGGAAGATTCTCCAAACATAGGGAATTTTACTTTCAGAAAATTTGTTTCATAAAATAGAATCTCGGTGTTGTCGCAGTCTAGCAGTTAAAGCAAGCACGACCTCACTCTAAGAATAACTGAAGAAACGAGCAAGACGTACAGGCTTTTAGTAGACTTTTAACATAGCTGCATTTTAGTGCAATGAAAGAGAATTCTTTATCTTTAATTGGTGAATTTTTCCTATTCCTATATACTTTACTAGCTTAAAAGGCCCGGCGTCGCCGGGTTTTTTATTTTGTAATTGGAAATTAACTTATGAAGGATTTTTAAATTCTAGGTCCTAATATATGCATTTATAATTTGAAATAGGAAGAACGATTTATCACACTCAAACTATTCCCTCAGAAAACGCTTGATATAGCTTTTTATGGCTCATAGAGAATTTTGCATCCCATCGCTTGTACAGTACACAGCAAGCCTGGTAGGGGTTCAAATAAGAAGAAACAGAAATTCCGGTAACATAAAATTGTATTATCGTGGCAGAGAATTTTTATTTCTTACTCTCATGTTACCATAAAACCGTTTTGGGGATGAAATTAATCAGAAATGCAATATCACTTTCATACTTCTCTTCCCAAAACATATTACCACAGAATAAGGAGCATACAGAATGGACACTAGCGGTCGGCTCCTTTGATCTCGTTCAGCCAAGACTCGTGCCCGACCCAGCGGTGGCCGCCATATTGAAATGTATTAAACAACGGCTGGCTTACCACTGTCACACACGGTTTCGTTCGCTGTCAAGCGAGTTTTTAAGCATTAAGAATAAAGTTTTCATTATAACAATTAAAGAATCTTAACTTACCTGTTGTAATTACGATGTGTTTTTAAGGGAAAAAATCCTCGAATATAAAACACAACGTAGCAAAACACATCCTGGCTGTAAAAAAATGTCTGCGTACTATAAATGAACAATAGGCTATGAGGTTTACATGTCTATATTACTTCTTAGGCTATTTATTGTTTACCCAACACACATACAGTTAAACAAGCGCAACTTAAGAATATAAGTATCAATCAAGATCGAATATAAATACAAAATGAACTTTACGTATTATTTTTGGTAACTCCAGTTTATTCACTACAAATATAGACCTAATGATCAATTTGCAGTTACATTGAATACAATGGAAGGAAGAAAATACAAGGAAGAAAGAATGTCATAAATATTATACAAGAGCTAGACAGATTTTACTTGTAGGTAAATCATAGTTACATGGAATTATCCATATACACTGTATTATACATAGTACAAATAATCAGCATGAAACATGTTGGCAATCCTTAATCACAGATGAGTGACTATGATGAGTTTCAGTACACTCTACATGAATTTCATTGTTGATGTTGTGACTCACATTTACATTCACATATTCAAATTAAAAATTAGACAAATATAAAATTACTATCAAAATGCTTATAGCCTACTTCCCAATAGTAAAAAAAATAAATATATATATATATAAATAAATACGGTAAATAAATACAAAAAGTGTGCGTGGAACGCCACGCGACAGAAGTGAAACTTGTTTTAGTTTTTGGATTTTTTCAATTTTGGATTATTGGATTTTTTAAATGTTGGATTGTTGGACTTTTTAATATTGGGATTTAGGACTTTTTTAATTTTTAATTTTTGGATTTTACAAATTTTTGATCTATTAATTTTGTAATTTTGGATTTTTTAAATTTTGGATCTTTGTATTTTTTTTTATTTCTTTAATTTTTTATGTTGGTTTTTTTAATTTTGGATTTTTAGATTTTCAAAATCTTTTATTTTTGATTTTTTAATTTAGGATTTTTTTTATTTTTATATTTTGGATTTTTGGATTCTTTTAATTTTAGATTTTTTATTTTTTAAATTTTGGATTTTTAAATTTTTTAAATTTTGGATCTTTGAATTTTTTAATTTTGGATTTTTACAAAATTTTTATATATAAATTTTTTTATTTTTTATTTTGGATTTTCTATTTTTAGTTTTGGATTTTTAAATTTGGAATTTTTTAATTTTTAAATTTTTTTTAATTTTGGATTTTTAGATTTTTTCATTTTGGATTTTTTAAATTTTGGATAAGCCTAATCATTGAGTTGATTGTTTTCTGTTCAGTCCGTTCCGTCACAGCCCCACTAATTTCGTGACGATTTTGAGCGTAACAATTTCCTGACGATTTAGTTCGTAAGGCAAGTTTGGGTTAGCTCTCGATTTCAAATAAATTATTAATAAATACACTGATTTTTACATACCGTTGTTCATCTTTCGGAAAACGGAAAAAGCTTATGCCTTTATTCGTGTTTGAATTCTTCTTGCAGTTGGGTGCTGAGCACCAGTGACCGCCTTTTATGTTGGGCTTACTAACACTCATTATTGATAATAATAATAATAATAATAATAATAATAATAATAATAATAATAATAATAATAATAATAATAAGAGAAGTGCACTTTATTTTCGTAATTATTCTCGAAGAATTTCGATAACGAGCCACCAACCTACATACACAACAAAGGCAGCAGGGCACAGTTTAATACATTTCAAAATGGCGAACTTCGGTCATGCGCAGTAGAAATTGGCGCAAGCAGACCACCTCCAGTGTCCGTTCTGTATCCTTCTTATTCTGTGATATTACCTTACCTTGTATTGTTTTCTCTATTTTCAGGCTAGAGAAAGTTATGTGACTGCATTATTTTCGTGGATTTCATTCTTTAATATTTATTTATAACATTATTATATTGATAGCTTTTCTAAATTGTCAAAGTCACGTTTCATTTATTTCCAAACCCATCTGAGACCAGTGGCAACAATACACTGTTGTGATTTGGATTTGATAATTCTGTGTAAAAAGGGATTAAGTATTCTCAAAAACATTTGATTTTTGGCATTTAAAATCAAAAATTTTCAAAATCCTTTCTTAGTGAGCACCTACATAATGAAACGAAGGTACCGTCAAATTTCCAAGTCTCTGCCTGTTATAGTTTAGGCTCTACGTTGATTCCTGTCAGTCAGAACAAAGCCTTTTATATACATATAGAAGATAGAGGTAAAGAAATGAACGCCTATCAATTATAGGTCTGTTCCTACATTTTAAATCGTGTACTTGACGTCTGTGCTCATTGCAAGTACGCTGAAAACTAACAACTTGCTCATGCAACATGAGCTGACAACATGGCAATGCCATAAACTTGTAAAAAAGTCTATTGGCAGGTATTAAGGTACATGACGTATATTAATTAATTTTGAGAACAAACCTTATAGCAATATGAACCAAAAGATCGAATACAAAAATAATGTACAGGCTGTTTTTCCTTTATTAATTTCGTTTGCCTGCACCTACCGCCGGATAGGGTTGCCACCTTTCGGTAAGGCTAAGGAGGGACACTTACCGAATATATGTAGATCGCCGATCTTCATACCTAAATTTGTACTTGGAACAATGCATTAATAATAGGCCTATTCATTACAAAGCCAAAAAGCTATGTAACAATAACACTAACATTAGAAAAGAAAAGATTAGCATGATAATAAAAAAAACCTGGGCAAATTCACGACTTGTATTTCTTGTTTGATTTGGCAGCTTCTAATAATTCTTTGATCTGTTTCACTCTCACTACATAGTGTTTGCAGGTATCTATAACATTTGTATAAATTATTATTTCACTCTTTATGAGGTCAGCTGAGCACTTGTCTCTGGATTCTGTCCATTTTAGATTCATGAGAGAACAATCTATCCACAAAGGCATTGCTACCAAATTCCTCATATAACTCATCCAAATTAACATCAGATTCTACATTAAGTGCCTTCACAGAGTCTTGGACGGTGATTTCACTGCTGCCAACACGATACATTTTAGCGATGGAACAATATCGATATCTTGAAAATGAGTCGAAATTCACAAAATATGCCACTAAGAATAATTTACTGTCTCATATTTTGTTTTGGAATAATTTGACGTCCCGCAATATAATGCGTCCCTCTTAGACATAATTCGGGACGCTGAAAATGTTCTTAAAATGCGTGATGTCCCGCCTAATTCGGGACAGGTGGCAACGCTACCGCCGGACATCAGGGGTAGTCGGAGCCTACAGATCTTAGGTCAAAGTTACTCCAGTATCTCACCGCTAACTAGAAGCAATGCCTCGTCATCCAGCCTAAGTTAATTTATATTTTATAACCGGTGTTATAATCACAAACATACACAGTTATAATATAACTTTCAATTGACTTTGTTTTCTCTTCTGCATTGTTATTGGATGCATTTTTGTCTTATGTTTCATTGAAGCATACCAATTATTTTTTTTTTTATTGCTAGTATTTTGTGTTATTGTGATATCTATTCTATTTATTGTTTTTGTAGGTACTCATTTAATGTATTTTGTATTTATCCTGGTTGAGTGGAAGATAAGACCCTATGGCCAGGGCCAGGCAAAATGAAACGTTATTAATATTAATAATAATAATATTATCATTGTTATTTTTATTATTATTATACTTATTTACTTACTTACTAACTTACCCAATGGCAATAGACAATTTCCCAGCAATCTAAAGGAATATTATATATTTTATGGAAGCCGAAGGTTCATTGCCGCGCTTACCTGAGCCCGCCATTCAACCCTATTCTGTGCTAACTCCATCCAATCATCCATCTCAAATCCTATTTCCCTTAAATCTATCCTAATATTGTCATCTCACCTACATCAAGGTCCCCCAGTGATCCTTTCCCTTCGAGTCTCGCAGTCAATATTTTTTCTATACAGTATGTCTATCCTCGCCATGCGCGCAACATGTCCAGCCCATTTCATCCTACGTGATTTAATTCCCCTACTATATCCGGTGACGAGTACGTCGAAGCTAATCGTTATACAGATTTCTCCAGTCCCCATTTTGATCTCTCTTAGGCCCAAATATTTTCCTAAGCATCTTGCTTTCGAATGTTGTTGTTGTTATTATTATTATTATTATTATTATTATTATTATTATTATTATTATTTGACTTGAGACACTGGGAAAATGCCCCTACGTAGAATATCGTGGCTTATAAAAATAAAATAAAATAAACATTTTTTGTCGCGGTTATTAACTTATAATAAACTTACCAAACGTGATTGCACTATCTGCTCTGGAATATATACTACTACTACAAAATTACCCTTATTGACAATGTTTAAGCATACTTTTAAGAAATACTAAGATGAAAGAATTTATCAAGGGATATATGAAAACCAATATTTTCAGCCATTAGAGCAACGTTTAATTTCACATTTGAAAGTTATCACATCAGTCATGTTTGCTTATATTACTGTACAGCCTACTTCAGGTTTGCCTGATTATCGAAGTGAATTAACTTTAGCCAAGCTAGTCGCGTTTCGAAAACACTAACATGCCACCATATGTTGCAGGAGATGTTCAAAGTGACGGAAATTAACTTCGCTGTAAGTTCTGCAGCTAAAACCCTCTTGCACTGTTTTGTATTCCAGAAGGGACTAGAATTTCTGCACAGTCTTCCTACATGTCAGAAGTCTACGGAAGAGTATGTGGTCCCATAAGAGAAGGCTTTAAATGTTAGTCTTGATCGTTCAAACCTGAGAATGGAGAAAAGCCATCTCCCTGATGTTCAATTTAGGTTAAAATGAATTTGTTACTGAATTGGTTAATGTAATGGTATAACTTTTTACCGTAGCTTCTTTATCATAAAAAATATATATTGTACTCCCTTTAAATGTTAAGATCTTTTACAATATCATTTTGATTTAAAACTAACGACTCCAATAATTCTCAGGCGTGTACATAATTTGTCAGTAAGTTTAGCAGTCGCATTTTGCCCGCTTTTTTGTAGTATAAGTTACTGGGTTTTATAGAGGTATAACTTTCGATGCTTCCTAGGATTAATAATCTGATCTACTTATATTGCCACACATACGCCTAATTCCTTCTGTTGAAACACAACAACTTATTTACTGATTTTTCTTCCTCGTATCAGCAATTCCGAACTCTGAAATAGCATAATAGTAGTGGTAGGTAATAATAGTAAGAACACAAGTAAACTAGAGGGGGTTCCAAAAACTGTATCTTTGCATGTCTACAGACTTGCTCCCAACACAACTGCGGAACAAGTATCTAGTCGTTTGAAATCTAAATATTCTGAAGTGGTTAGAAATAGTGATTTGTTCCATCACAATAACTAGTAATATATCTGTAGTACCTATTAGATCTAAATTAAACTAAACTCCGTGGCGCTACATCCCTGGAGGGACTTGGCCTACCACCCGACCGTTGCGTCCCTACCACAGGCAGATGGCAGGAATGGGGGCATGTGGTCAGCTTGCCGACACAAACGGCCGTTAATGGTGGTTTTCATTACCGGAGCCGCTACTTCTCTATTAAGTAGCTCCTCAATTTGAAACACGAGGCTGAGTGCACCCCTTTCAGTGTCGGAGAAACTTTTCTCCTATAATATTCTCATGTAATGTCCAACAGAGACAATAACCTGTGGTTCATGAATGATTATATATCTATCTAGACCTCCCTACCTCAGAAAAATCCGAGAAGGTACCGGGATCGAACCCGGGCCGATGGATCTGTAGTCAGCGACGCTAACCTCAAGACCACGATCATCTATACATAAACAATAACTGAATTAATGCTGTTTGCGATTATAAATACACTGTACTGCTCTCTGCCCAAACCCTAAAAAAAAAATTTAAAATCTGATTTGGAACACTCACGGGATTTTCTCTACCCTTAATATGCCAACATATAATGAGCGGCTGCAGAACTGAACTATACGTCATTTGCCTAAAACTCATTCAAAGTCGTAATGGCGAGACAAGACTGATAGCTTTAGTCTGTGGATAAGATTAATAGCTTACAATTACTGCTCTTCATAGAAATTATTGAAAAGTGTGTCAAATAAAAGTTATAGAGACTATTTATACACTTCGTATTCAAAGTTTGAATAAAATCGTTGGAAAGTTTTTGGGAAAATCGTGATATTTTTAATGTAAAGTAGTAATAAGAGTAAGATAAAGTCATCGTCAATCTACGTGTTGTGTTTTAAAACTTTTGTAAAAATCCCCACATAAGGTAAAACCTAAAGAGATTATGGCCCTCGCACCGCTAGTAGGCTATGCGTACCCTAGAAGCGTTGTTGTTTCATGGCAGCAATATTTCTTTCGTTGAGCTCCTCGACTGTTTAGCCTAATAAACTGTGTTACAGAATTTGCATTAAACCAGTACACTGACGTCATGCTTCCTGCAGTACCGGTACTAAATGTGCATGTTTGGATGGGTTACGTTGCAATAAGAATAATCTTATAAGTAAAGTTGATGAAATGCCATCTTGTTTTTATTTTTTTCTGAAACATCACATACCATGCAGGATGTAGTACAAATCCGTCTCGCCTCAAAACGAACAAAAATAGCCTTCGTTTATTTTGCATTTTTTTCTTTGCATTTTCGGAATTTTATTCTTCATTGGTCATTTTTTTAGGAGATTTTCATTTTTTCGTTGCATTTTTCTCTATTTTGTCTTCAGAATGGACTTTTCCAACACTAAAAACAAAGCAATCTCATAATTCCTTACCTCCCGACAGTTAAATGCAGGGGAAGACAGAAGGTTGCTCTGTGACGTCACTGCTTTCTGCTCTCACTGCTCGCGTTGTCCTCTGCGAGGAGTATGTGAAATGTAGGCATCAGTGAACAGGGGGGAAGAGAGGGGTATTAGTATTGCGGGCAGGGGGAATTTAGGGGGTTAGAACTTACGTAATACGTGTTTCCGAGTTAATGAAACATCAATCGATTTTCTTGATAGTTTATCGGTTAATTACAGCACAGTAGTTTAACATATTATAAATGATTCTATTTTTCTATTCTGTGAGAACAATTGCCTTTCCACAAAATCTATGATCTTTGACAAAAATAGACAATACTATCATTTGAATTAACATAATTCACTACTATAAAAATAATTTAAAAAATGAACTGAATTAATTACCATACAAGCTCGTCTGCACCTTAGATGATACAAGATTACAGTAACAATTTTCTGACTTTCCTGTCTCTTTTTTCTTTAACAAGTTTATCAATGTTGGGACGTAATGTTTGAGCAATATTTAATCGAAGACTACATTTAGGTTGTGATTTAACAATGCACTTCTTGATTTGAGCTTTGCACATTTCATTAGTGAAAAAAATTGTTCGGCCACATATGTCGATCCAAAATTACATAATATTCGTGCGGCAAGTTTCGGGAATCTGGTTTCAGAGAAATTTCTGTAAAAGTTACCCAAGACCACTTTACGTTCGTATTTGTCCTTTAACAGATCGTCGCATTGTAAGTTTAGCAGTTCCAACTGATACGGGCAAGGAACGTCTTTGACATTAACTAAATATGGGGTAGCAAAAAGTTTAAATATTGGAGAAAGGTTTTCCACATCCTGAAACCTCGATTCGAACTGAAGAAGAATGTTTTGCAGAACTAACACATGTTCTGCAGAGAGAACACTATCAGGATCGCATCTCGCATTAACTTTGAAAAATGCTCCGTATTTCCAACCAGAAGTTGTTCTACCCACAGAGCTAAAGTGAATAGGTCCTCTAGTACCTAAATCTAGCGTACTCTAAACACCCCTACTACCGTGCGCTCTTGCTGACGTCACACACATGGGATCCGCATGCTCTTGCTCCACAAACGTCATCACAAGACGTAGTTGACTTCCCCTGGTTAAATGCGTATTTATTTGGCATCCTTATTGTCAGACAAAACGTAAAACATTCGTTAATAAATGTAGTAAACATAACAATAACGGATAACACAATAAAAAAATTGTAATACAAAATACTTAACTATTGTCCATTATTATTATTTATTATTATACTACTTTGCATCCCCTTTTTAACATATATATATATATATATATTTAGAAATATTAATTTTCTTTTTCATTTTTCATGTCATATTTTCATAAATATAAGGTCACTTTTCATGCATTTTTAGGTCATCAACTTCCGAGCCCTACTCATAAGGAAAAAACCAATATTTTCCGTGCATGATACGATACGTGCGGGTAAACGATGTGCGCATGTTAATGTGAATGGGCTTCAGTGAAGAGTTCCACTATTTTTAGAATATGGATAAAGCCAAAAAATGAATAACATTGTTTTCTTCTCATACTGGTCAAAACATTTCGTAATATATTAATCTTGTTGACTTTTTCAAAACGTTATGATCTTGTTGACTGTTTCAAAACGTTAAAGGAATTAATAAAGCATAAAAGTGGCATATTAGAAGTAATAATTTTAATAGTACTTCAATTAAACGCGAGGCTATGGCCTGCGATCAAGTTTTTATCACTGTTGCCAGCAGCAGGTTACAAGCTACGAGCGTCCTGTGTGGAGTTATTGAAGTAGAATAATCAGTTCTAAATGTATTTATTGTGAGTTTGAGTAGCTGTCCCATTCTTTCTAGCTGTAAAAGGATTTAACTAACTTTTATTTAGCACTGGAGCTATTTACACGTTATGATTTAGCTATTTTTATTTTGCTGGTGTTGGTGGTACTGCCAACAGACTTCATCCAATGTTCAGTGAACAGTACCGGTTCCATTAACGAATGTGAAAGATGACAGTGTGGAAAATAGTGGTGAAATGTTAATAAAATATTGTTTCAGAATGTAACATATAGTGCATCTGAGCCGAAAAATAAGGTGTTTTACTCCGCGGAGTGCGGACTAATTCATATCACTGTGAAGTTCTATTTATAAATGGGGAAACGAAGTGCTCTTTCCGTACAGTGCTTATGAAAGGCAAACTTCTGTAAATGGAACTGCATTTATATACGAAACAACAGGGAATTGGAATCCACAGGTAAGCAAAATTATTTATATGAAATCACCAAAGTGACGTAAAAGTAAATCCTGTCGGTTCGAGAGAGCATGATGTTTTCATGCCAACTTACTGCTTCGTATAATTTGAGTTACCATGATATGATTAATCTAATTAAGAAAATATATCGTATATACACATCTTATTTACTAGCACTTCCCTCCTTTCAGGTGAGATAGATGATTGGAGTCACTATAATAACAATAATTCTAATTTCGTTCGATACACTGAACTAGATAAATATAACTCAGAAGTGTATTTTATAAGTATAGAGCATTACAGCTGGCTGCAAGCTTTGTTACATTTCCTTAAAAACACAAAAGCGGCCAAAATAGTAGGATATAAACAAATTTGCTAATTGAAGTTGACAATTTCAGTCTTAACCTCTTTTACTTCCCTTTTTATTTCTTAATGTATTAATAATCCATTAGTCAACTAATCAATTATGATGCAAGATCTCGGATATAAACATATTTGCTAATTTAAGTTGACAATTTCAGCCATAACCTGTTTTACTTCCTTTTTTATTTCTTAATTTATTAGTAATTCATTAGTCAGCTAATAAAGTATGATGCAAGACCTCGGATATAAACATATTTGCTAATTGAAGTTTACAATTTCAGTCTTAACCTCTTTTACTTCCTTTTTTATTTCTTAATGTATTAATAATCCATTAGTCAACTAATCAATTATGATGCAAGACCTCGGATATAAACATATTTGCTAATTGAAGTTGACAATTTCAGTCTTAACCTGATTTGCTTTTTTATTTCTTAATTTATTAGTGCTTCATTAGTCAGCTAATAAAGTATGATGCAAGACCTAGTTTTTTGGAATGATGCTTGCGCATATGTACAAGTAATCGATGTACCATTGTCACTAAAACATAGTAGTAATGCGCTCTTCTGTCTCCCTACAGATTTATAAAGTGTAATTACATAATATTACGATTTCGCCATTTTGTTTTCGAGTTCTAGGTCGTTTTGACAAGCATTGCTTTCGGCAACTTCTCGGGTTGACTGACTGCTGGTTCAGGTATAACGAATGCCCTTGCGAAAACGAAGATACGCATCAATATTTGATAATATTTGAAAAAAAAAAACACTTTTTGTTACTTTACATGCTGTTTGCAACCGTACTTCTATTATAATTATATAGTAGTGTACTCTAAAAGACAGATCAGTATCAGCTGTGTTATCAACGTAGAAAGGTGGAGAAGATTACCATAGAAGAGGAACGGGTTATGCGTGTCGGCCGGTTTGTAATTTGTACTCGCTGCTCCTCGTAGGCCTATCGAGGTGAGTAACACCATCATCCTATGTTCGTTTGGTTAGATTTGCTTAATGTGTTTGATTTGTCCTCATTTGGTAGGATACATTAGTTCAAGCGGAATCCTTTAGGTTCAATTAGTTTTGTTATGTAGATTGTTGAAATACGTATACGTTATGACTGAGTTTTAAGCGTAATGTCTCTTATTAAGTAGCCGTGTACAGATGGCCAGAGAGTTAAACTTATGAGCTGGAAATGCAAAATTCAAGCCTACAGTATTGTGACTTATACAGTACCCGTACATCAAAACTTTCTTTCGCCATATTACAATATAAAAGCAGGAGAAGCGAATTCTCCACTTTCGCCTTTTATTTTCTGTTCTTTCAACGTATCCTACCTAGCCTAACCTTGTCAAGTTAAATAAAACTAATACACGTATTGTTCAACTTTCCTTTTTTTCCGTCTAGGTCTTTCAATGTTTATGGAATCATCAGGGCATCTTTGATGGAACACAATGGCGTTGTTACGCTATTAAAGTCAATGCCCTATTAAATAGTATTGATTTTATTAGTATAAGGCCGTTATGATTAACCAGACTTTCAATGTCTCTGAATGTCTCAAATTCTGCATTCAAGATGTTCTTATGATTGCGTATAAAATTGAAAAACCTGCAAGCATATAAATGAAAGTTAAACAAAACATGTATTGTTCTTTTTAAAATTTATTGATCGAGCCTAACGATATAAATCAGGGCCCGGCTTTTTAAGTTCTTACAGGTTAGAGCACCAAACTATAACTGTTTTTTACATATCGATTCTTTTGTCTTGGTTAGTGTCCAAGGTTCAATTCCAGGTTAGTTCTTCGTAGTTCACTTGTCCATCGACTAAGCAAGGTGTGATTTAGCTATAGGCAGAGAGAATCTAACCCATAGGAACTTAAAAATCCGGCCCATGAGTCATAATCTTCTTGTAAATATTAGACTATGTAAGTCTACGTTTATTCTAATTGTTTCGCGAAATGTGCATAAGTAATCATGGTTTATAGTATGAATTAAATTAACATTTTAAATTCTTGCATTTTAACAGGACCAAATTTTCGAGTTATGACGTCTGTACAAAACTCGATTAGTAGTAGACCTTTTCCCATATTAGACCTTTCTGTTCGCAAAATATATTTCATCTTTAGACATTTTGTCATACATATCTTTTGTTGTAAAACATAATTTTATTGCCATTTCTCAATTATTTTTATAACTTACTGTAAATGGGCATTTATTTACATTAAACCCCCTGACCTTGAAGAGTGTTGCCAGATACATAGATAGTAAGAACAAATCTTAGAATGACTGCCCTTGAATGGGAAAAGGCTGTTAACAATAAGTACACTGCATTCTCTTCCTGTTTTAATATCGACAGTTATCTGCGAAGGATCTATTGCATTCACTGGGATTATCTAGGATCCATTAGATTCTTGATGTAAAAGCGATTATCCGCATTTACGAACTAAGTTTTACCAAATGTTTCTTCCTTTAAAAACAATTTACTAAGTCAAGATCACATATTTCACGTAAGTAATGTTAAACTTAGCCATTCAAATTGTTAATATTATAGACTGTACTTAACTATCTAGTCCGCCAATACGTTTATAAAAGAAAAACTTAAGATGCAGCTAAGCCCCTCTAGGGAACTATAATCAAACTATGTTTATATACATTATCTGATTGCTTGTGCTGGTTACTATAAACTGTTTTGTTAAACTGACTTCGATTTTTGGGGATTCTCTCACATATTTTTTTTTAAATTGCTAAATTCACTCTTTTTTTATCCGTATTTATGTAAACTGGTTTCCTTATAATTCGCCTTAATAACAACAGAGAAGACAAGTATACGTGGCCATGATATTGTAACGTACCGGATGTTAAATACTGTATATAACACAGACTTTCGTTGATTATTCTTCAGTACTGTTTTATGATTTTTTTTTTTTTTTTTTTTTTTTTTTTTTTTTTTTTTTTTTAAATTTGTTTACGATGAGATAAGAAATGCTAGGTAGCTCCAGTGTAGCTCACTCATAGCTGTAGAAAACAGTAGGCCTGCTCATCGGGGCTAACTGGATAGCCACCTAGAATGTTGCTTCAGTCGTTTGTTTCATGATTTAGTTTCTCTTTTAATATTTGTACTTCAATGAAGAACTTGCATTTTTGGGGAATAATTTATGCTTTAATAATCCCGATCGATATTGTCAAGCAACTTCCTCTAAATAAATGACTTTTTCAAACGTTGCTCATATGAATATGAAACTTACATATCTGTACCAAATAAACAGCTTATAAAAGTTTAAATAATTAGAAGTATGTTTACGTATCTAAATTTTAATTTATATTACACAATACTGTTTGTAAAAACATGATAAAATATATTATTTCGCATAATATAGTACAATATTATGTAACTTACAAATAATGATAGACAGGATGCTTAAAACCACTATTCTACAACAAAAATCCTCTGCATGTGTCAAACTTTCATTATACTGCGTTTTCTGCTAAATGATTCGCTTGCCATTTCCAACTAAAAGCTTCCACATCATTACTTTAACTACAGGGAAGGCACAGTCCACCACTTAGAGTCTGCACTCCCATTTGCTGCACAGACCCTAGAGGCCTACTTGAAAATTACATAGAATTACAAACAGGATAAAATTTTGCAGGACTGGTGAAATAAATTTTCATGCAGATACAGTTTTCGTAAGATACTTGTTTGATTGCAGTTAGACAAAAAGACCTACTAACAACCAGAAGTACAGGATTTTTACGAAAACGTTTCATCAAATTGAATGTGAAAAATAATTTGTGGGTTTAAATTTTGTGAGGAATCGTTAAAATAAAATACTTATCCAATCAGATAACCGATATTTTTTTCGTTTCATCTTTATATATAGCATACATGATCTGTAGGTATTCAGCATTTTACAAAGGTAGCTCCAGAACGGAAAACCGTATGAAAATAAAATTTTGTATTTGGGTCGGGTACGTTCGGAGGATGTGACACGAAGATTGGCGGCAACTTTATCTTATTTTTAAGTGGACTGATTTTATCGTAAAAGGCTGTAACGGTGTTCTTTAAATCTTGTACATGGGCTGCTTATACTAAGAGCTAAAACTTTTAATTTGAACATTTTTTCGAAAAAAATTATCTGAGCCACCCGCTCTGAATACTCGCTCTTTGCAATATGGCCTCTCGCTGTATATCAGAATGTGAAATGAGAAAAATGTATTGACCATCCTTAAAGTAAAGAAAGTTACGAGAGTGCATTAATCAACGTTTACTTGGGTTATGTATCCTTCGGGGATGGAATGTGATGAGATAACGACATTCTTTTCATTTTTACAACCAATTTACATCAGAATGTCATGCATATTAATTATATAACACAAAGAAGCAAACTATTATTTGGGCATAGGGACGTTAACGAGAGTTTCACATTAGATTTTTAAATATTAACATAATTGGCGTTATAGCAACTCAACTCTGCCACTATTTTAGTCCAGATAAGATCACATCGCTAAACTTCAAAATAATGTGATCGTCTCAGCCGGGCCGTACCAAGTAGGACCTAGTGTACAATCTCGCCAATATTATTACACAAACAACGTACCGATTGAACTCAGCAGATGGTCGAGTAGTCTATGGATTGTAGAGGTCACGCTGCGCCGAAGTGTTACCTCGAATGACGAATATAATCAGTATTAGCAGGAGTTACCTTAATGAATTATTACAAACAAAGGCTCTGGTCTGCTTAGTGTAACGATATTTTACTTGAAGTGTGGAAGGGTAAAGAAAGCTTCTGCATTAAGGTAAGTAGTGACAGCTAAATTCTAGGTCAGTGACAGGTTATGTTAGGTTAGAACAATTATATTAGTTAAGCAGCAGTAACTGAACAGCCCGGGGTTTGTTGTGTGTCATTTTGAATCTTCTTCTGCGATAGGAAATTTTACCACTGCGACAATCGTACCTTTTTTGTTTTCCGCGGCTCGGAGGGGCACGAACGCTAGTGGCGGAGCATAGTACCTCGCTCTTAGCAGGCTACCGTATTCTGAAGGAGTATGGCCAAAGTGTATATGGGCTTTAGTAACGAACTTTGGTGCATAAAGTGTTTTTATTGTTCTAAAAAAGTTATATCAATATGTTTTGCATTCAGAATTGCTATAGAGTTTTGTCTGGGTTGTTTGATATACAAATCACTTAGAATGTGTCATTCCACTTATTCTGCTACGACATAATGGCACAGTTTCTAAAATAACAGTTTCTAAAAAAAGCTATCTGTTAACTTATGTCTTCTCATTGCAATGCAGCAGACGTATGCATTGTGAAAATTCCCATGAACAGTGTTTTGAAACAATATAATAGATGATTTATGGTTAGTTAACGACGAGGGTTTACTGCTACGTTATATCTGTGACCGCCGCCTGTGTACCGGAATTTTACTTCGCTGGAATTCTTTTTTACATATCTGTAAATCTACAAGAACAGGCTTGTCTCAATTATACACACATTAATGCCATCAACTTGGGCCGCAATTGAACCTTGGACATGGAAAGCCAGTGAAATAAGTTAATTCAATTGTGTCGCAATCATTCGTGTAAGTTAATTATTGTTTTTCCTATTGCCTATTGCTTTCATTAATCAAAATAAAAGATCTATAAGAATGCTTAAAATAACTCTATACCGTATAAACAGGACGCGTGTCGTCATAAACTTACGGAAGTTATGACAGATATCGTTCCTTGAACTTAACCATTCTGTATATATAACTTGCACATATAATTTGACATACGGAACTGAAAGTAACATTTAGGCCTATGAGTAAGGCGATAATGGAGGATTTGAAATAAGATCTTTATGAATCAGAAATATTTGAAATGGAATTAAGATTTCTAATAGAATTGGTTCTAACCTTACACTGAATAAGACTCACTTGGTTGTTTGCAAATCATTGTTTTAAAATGTATATACGAATACATACATATATACATATAATTATAAACTACATATAAATACACATACATGTTATTAACTAAACCCTATACATTTTAGGGATAAGATACTACATCGATGAACAATATTTGACTTAGGGAACTGGTGATACAATTTATAATATTGAGTTTGAATCGATCCCTTTATAAATCATAAGTAATGTTAACTGGAATTAAAATTAGAATGGTGGAATCTTTTGCTTGAAGTTTTTTAAATTGATTTATTTATTTTTAAATCTTTCTTCAACATTACAATCTGTTCTACGACGAACAATAAGTAATAATGATACAAGAATGAACATGTTACAGATGTAGCCCAGTGGCTAATATTTGCCTGACATAACAAATCTGTTTGACATTTAATTAGATCTGTAGATCAAGTCCAAAACTCTATTTCTATTGAGCCTACACGTGTTTGTCCCATTGTTCAGGAGATATACTGCATATGAATTGGGGTGTTTGTTTAGACGATTCTGGTAGGCCATACTGTATTTACTTATTTCCTATTTACTGTTGGTATTTTAAGATCTTGATAAATTTATTTGTTACTGATGTACCAGGGAATTTTACAAATAGTTCGTATCGTTTTGGATTGGAAACGTTCTAGAATTTCTATGTTGGAGTTGCTTGATGTACCCCAAAGTTGAATTCCATATGTCCATATTACGCTTGAAGTGAGACTCACTGGGTTGTTTGCTCATCATTGTTTTGAAAATTTAGTTTAAACAAGCTGTGTAAAACGTGCAATTCTAGTAGACCGTGCGGATTAATTATTTATCAATTAGATTAATCAAGGGCTCAGAAATGTATGAAGTGACATTTGTTCGTGACTTACAAACTCCATACGTATACAGCATTTTATGTCACGATATGGATATTTCAGTCCGCAGATCAGGATTTTCTTTCCTCAAATAACTTGTTAAGGCCATGCTAGTATTCTTAAAATGTACGCCATGGTTCACTCACACTCTGTATATTCTATTACAATAAGAAATATTGTAAGTAATCAGCTGACTATAACATTGTAAAAGTATATTATTCAACTGTATAATTTTAATCTGTTCAGTTCTCCTTTATAATGCGAAAGATTTCGTCTCAGAGAATCGTAAAGACCTCTCCCCAGGGGAGTTTACTTCCGGTGTCGGCGCCAGTCTCCATCATTAAAACTGTGTATGCGGTTCTGCTTTCATAGAAGTGAATACTTCGGCAAGGTGAAACGAAAGAGGATTTTCTATAGAAATGTATAATTTACTGTTGAAGAAATGTACTGCAGCCATAGCTGTGTCTAGTTCTGGTGGAATTAATAACAAAAAATCCATGGGCTTCTAAGAACTATGATGTTACTTGTGGGAATTTTATTGCGTAACTACGCGTAGAATTATTTCCATTCTTGAGAAATATAATTCAAAACAAGACTGTACATTCGATGCAAAAAAATTAGATATGAAGAAATAATCATGATAAAGTTTATGTTAGGAAACAATTCTAGCTCTTTTTTTAGGAATAATCTTTATTTCATGTTTCTAAACTTTCTTCGGGCCTCAAGATATTTTATAGGGTCTCAATAATATGCTGTAACTTATTCTAATGTTTTTTGTCCGGCCATATTATAATACGATTGTGTGCGACGTAACAGTTGGCCATAATGACATCCATTAAATTACAAAATTTAATTATAAGACTGTTATCCAACTATCGGGTAATACAGAACACGGAACAGTATTGAAGCCTTGAAAGCAAAAATTCATACTGCTTAGTAAACAAAAAGTAAAGTGATCCCAATACAGGCCATGGAGGCCCAGAGGGTTCCAGGAGGTTGAGGCTCCCAGATTTTGGACATTCAGAACGTGAAGGTGGTAAGGTTGTCAACCTTGAACCTTACGCACCGGCCGCCTTTACCCCCAGGATTGCTCCTGGTACTCACTTCTGTTGGAGGTTGAGTCGACCCCAGGGCCATAGTGGCTTAATAAACAATGCGAATTTAAAATAAAATCATTTCTATTCATGTTAACTTTAATATTACATTCCAAATGAGCCCTGAGATGAGTGTGTATGTGTGTGAGTATGTATGTGTGTGTGTATGTGTGTGTATGTTTGTATGGTCGCTTCTCCTCAGAGCCCCTTTGACCTAGAGGTCTGAAATTTTCAACATGGTTTCTTATAGTCTGGGAAATGTTTCTCAAATTGCATTCTGATAGCGAGAATACAGAATGTTGTACCATTATGATATCACTCATAACGATTTCTTTCTTACGCTTCAAATTAAGTGATGTAGATGCTGATTGTTTTTCTGTTCCACTTTAAAGTATTGGCCTACAATACACTTGCCCTGAGCCAGCTAAGTAACATTATCTATAGGTATATCGTAGCCAACTTGAATCCAAAGTCAAAAGTCAACACATCCAGAAAGCGTCTCAAATAGGCTACTTTTCTACTTTCTTTCTCGCAGATCGGATTATAGCGATCAAAGAAAGCCGTTGTCCAACATCTCTACTTCAAAATGTAGATTTTGAACGTTATTGTCAGTATTGGAAGAAAGAACAGCTCTAGTTTCTTTGCTGTTCTTTCCCATGTCTCTGATCCAGTTTGTATTTATGCTCTTCCTGGAAATATTTTATTCTCTTTGGATGCAATTTTGCTGTCTAGTTTTCCGTGTCGCTAGAATATTCATGTGCTGCAAGCACAAGTAAAGGCAGAAGAGCGGGTCATAAAAATGAAATTTGCATAATATTTTTGTGTTACATTTCTTATTGCATTGAGCGCTCTACATTAAATTCGATTGATCACTGCACAAACGTCAGATTTTGAAGCCATGGCCATCTTTCTCAGATTTTTGTTGGGTACAGAAGTCGTGATAACTAGACCTTTTATAAGTATATTAGCCGACCCATCAATGCTTCGCATCATTAAATTTATATATATACAATATATATATGTTATATATTTATTTAGATCAAGTGAACACAATTTAAAGTCTGTTTGATGTAAATCTATAAATCATCAGCCTTCCAGTCAACGCGGTGAACGTATTTATATTCTTAATGAAGAACGAACACTGGCCATCAATATGTCATACATGGACACGTGAAGTCAGAATGAAAAATTCAATGCCATAGCCGGGATTTGAACCAGGATCTTCGGTTCTCCGTGCCGATGCTCTAACCAACTGAGCTACCATGGCAACGTGCCGGTACAACATTAAATTCTCCAACTGACTCACAATCCCAGAATACCAATTGGTATCCTGTTGGTTAGAGCATCGGCACGGAGAGTCGAAGATCCTGGTTCAAATCCCGGCTATGGCATTGAATTTTTCATTCTGACTTCACGTGTCCATCTTAGCCTAACACGGCCAGTGTGAAAGAATTATCATTCCAATATGTCATACACATTTTTTATCATTATTTAGTTTGGACTAGTTTGGAATAACACTTATAATTCGACTGCGTCATAGGATGTAAATAGCTGTGGCGTGGGGGATGCGTTCGCTCCTCTCACGCAGCGGGCCCGGGTTTGAATCCTGGTCGGGACAAGTTACCTAAGTGGGGGTTTTCCTCACCTGTAAGACAAATGTCGCGTAGCTTTAGGCCTTGTGGTCCCCGGGTATCATTTGGCCGCCATTATCATCCTCATGCCATCCTCGCCTTGTTGAGAGTGAGTGTGTGTGAACAGTGTGTCTCGTCCTAGGTGTTTGTGTTGTCTCGGAGGTGGCCCCGGCATTGGGATGATCACCCATCCGGGGAGGCTCTCCATGTCCTTCTCTGGTCAAAAAAGTATGTATGTGATCCATAGATAATCCCTCTCCCGAAAGATCGCGGCCCTGCAAGGTCCGGGTGGCGTGGGTTGCTTAAAAGTCCCTAAAAGGGAAGAATAGAACCCAGGACCATCTATATTTATTTCGTGTCACAAAATAGTTTAGAAATATTTCTCATCACTTTATATTAGGCCTACAGGAAATCACAGTGTCAAGCAAAGCCACCTTTTATCATGTTGTCATCGGGATTATGTACATGCAGTAGGCTATGAATTCCTTATGGTGAATTTCGTAACTTTACAACCCTATTTTGGCCCTTAGAGGTAGTGATGAGCGAGACCAGTCTTGGTCTTGCAGTCTTGGTCTTGGTCTTGCAGAAAATGCAAGACCAAGACCAAGACCGCATCAGCGTTAGCAAGACCAAGACCAAGACCGACCATGCAAGACCGAGACCGAGACCAAGACCAAGCCTGCAAGACTCTGGCAAGAACAAGACCTAACTGCAAGACTCTTGCAGTCTTGCTACTCGAAAAAGTTTTATAAAGCCCCGTTGTGTACGCAGCGAGGAAGCAACCGCTACTCAAAGGCGCCGCAGAGTCGCTAGCCGGGGTAGTCCCAAGGCTGGTAGGCCTATAATGTAGAGGTTGCCTCATCGTGCGGTAACCAATGAGAGCAGACCCGGTGCGTGACGCTGTCCGTATCCAAAAACGAGCGCACCATTCAAATAATACATGTGAAATCCGTATACAACCTCTCTCACCACTACGTCAAAACAAATTACTGCAATGAAAACTTCGAGTTAATCTGACGGATTTTCCTGAATGGCATTCCATACAGCTAGTTCCTTCAATTGGTGGGAGTTGAATTTACGATAAACACTCCATATTCATTTTTAAAATGTTTAATTGCAATAGTTCTCTAGTATTATGGTACGAAAGACAAACAGATGTAACAAGGGACCTAAGACATATATGAAATTTCATTTTGCGTACAGTGTAAATACTGACCACATAGTTTATCAATAAAACTGTAAAAATGCTACCATACAGTTATTTAATAACTAGTTTCTCTAACCTCTCACTGGGTTAAAAGAAAGCTATGACTGAGGATTTATAATAATTCTTTATTACAACCAAATGGTCATACTATGATGACTGGAGCAAAGATGAAAGGATATACGGCAGGAGAAACCGGAGCACCCCGAGAAAGCCTGCCCCAACCCCACTTTGTCCACCACAAATTCCACTTGGATCCATAGAGATCCGATCCCGGGTCCCAGCGGTGGAGGGCGAGCGGTCTAACCACCCAGCCATGTGGGCGGCCTATGACTGAGGATTTGAAACTTTAAACAATAACTCCCGTAACTTAAAACGCCTATTACCATGCTCAGTAGCCTATTTCATTAATGATGATATCCTTTTTTACACCTATCATTAATACTCATAGCCTACTCTCACATATAGAATATTTCTTGTCTACTTGAACAAAATATAACATAGCTATTCAGCTCTTTCCGTTCTCCTTGCAGAAAAAAATCATGTTATAAGCCCGGTATCCTTTATAATTATTCAATAAAACACCATTAAACCGTAGATTAATTAAAACAGGAACTTATTTTACGGGTATTTGCTAGTTATTACTTTACAGTTACGTAGGCCTATCTGATTGTACTGTAGCTATACAGGCCTACATTTTGCTTATGATAGGTAGGACATCCATTGAAAACCATTTTTTATTACTACAATTTTGTTATTGACACATAACGGTGGCGGTGTTTAAGTTCTTGCTGCTGATTCATATTAAGGATGCATATCGAATGGGGAAAGATACTAAAACTAGAAAATACCTGATCTAGGAATATTTGCTTGCATGAAGAATAGTTATGATTATTTATGACCCAATTGGTTGAAGGCCCGAAACTTGAAAGCAAGTAGAAAGTAATTTATGGGGGTGGCGGAAATCTTTCTGTTCACGATGTGTTATAAATAAGATTAGGGTATATGGAAAGAGAAATATGCAGCCTATGAGTTTGGGTTTCGAATGGACATTGTATGATTTTCTATAGATTGCACAATTTCTAAAGCATCTGCTTCAATACCGTTATGTTTTGTTATTATATTATACAGTTTTAAACAGGTCAGATAGAACCTCTCTCCTATGCGGAAATCGTTTAAACATTTCATACACATCCTGTTAATTTTACTTATTGTCTCCACGGCCGTTCAATTTGAAACTTTACACTATAATATTCATATGACAAATCGAAATACTTCAGGTCTGAAGAAGCACCTGTCCTCAAGAAAGATATCAATAATAGGTCTGGTTTGGAAGAGAGCAGTAGAGCAGGACTCAGCGGGCTATGAACGCTATTTATGTCCGTCACATAATAGGTGCTTACTATGTAAGTACACTATCAGTATCATATACCTATACTTAAAAATAACTGAAACCGCTGCAGGCCATAAACAAGAAAAAGTAACTAATGGCTAAATTTAGGTGGGTACTTATAGATGAATAGCTTTTAATTGTTTTGAAACTGTTTACAGGTCAAAGCAACTAAAAGCAATTAGCTTTCGTTACTTTCGCAAGCAATAACAAACATGTCATCGGTGTAACTTTAAATCATCGATCACAGTAAGTTGCGTAAAAGAAAACTGCAAGACTCTTGCAACAAGACCAAGACCTAGTATGCAAGACCGAGACCAAGACCAAGACCACTGATGCAAGACCGAGACCAAGACCAAGACCAGGGTTAACTATGCAAGACCAAGACCAAGACTGAGAGTGCAATACCAAGACCAAGACCAAGACCGCCTTGGTCTTGGTCTTGGTCTTGCATTTGCTCATCACTACTTAGAGGCCAAAGATTTTGAAATCCTTTCTTAGTGCGCATCTAGTGCCTATGAGCAATATGTGTACCAAGTTTCACTTTCCTAGGCTGTATGGTTTTTTAGAAATTGTGATCAGTGAGTCAGTCAGTCAGTGAGTCAGTGGGTTTTGGCTTTTATATATAGAGAAAATAAGTCAAAGTTGTTGTGGTAATTGAGATGTATTTAACATACACCCATTTCCATTATGGTCATGTGACATAAGCAGTTGAAATAATCTTTTGCATACAGAAACATATCTGTTCATGGGAACTATTTTTTTTCTATAGCATATATTAACTTAGCATTTAACCCCACTCCTACTGAATGTATCTTCCCTTTTATTTCTATATAGAAGTAGCAGAATTCTGGTGTCTGGTAGTTGTCCTTTAGCACCTCGATATGTACCCCAGGGAGATTGCGTAACCAGTTTATCTACTTACGAGCAAGTGTTAAGAGTCAACTGGTAAGAAAAGAGCTCAAAATTCCCTTGATTATGTATATTTCCATAAGTATGCTACATTTTGCATCACATGAGCGCAGTAAACCTGTTCTGTTTTAATATTAAATAACGCATAAATTGTATTTATTACACGAAATAACACGGAAATTTATTATTTTTATTCACTGAAAAATAGGATTCCTCAATGCATTTCGAACAAAGAGCCACTACCGTTGACTCAGTTCTCATAAATCCTCGTTAATACTACTCTCGTGGCAGCTGTACTGTTAATAATGGAATATGCTATAGGCCTACTGTTATGGATTATTTTATACCACCACTACATATGATCCTATTATGCAGAGCTTTTGGAATAATAAAACGTTTTAAAAATATTCCGAGAATTCGTATAGTAGGCCTATAATTAAAAATAGACATTTGACGTCAACGTTGTGATAGTATCACTTTTTCAATGTGACGATAAGTCCATAATAAGAATTTCAATTGGGATAGTGAACTTAATTTTTTTGTTTCATATATTCATAATATATTCGACATTTCTTAACAAATAATTAATATACCCTCCGAAATTTCTACACAGGCCATACACATTCGAATCCAGTTAACCCGGACAGTGTAAAAATGTCTGAGATATTTTTATTACATTCTACAGCCTGAAAAATAATCGTTGCGAAATTGCTTTGAATGTCAGTCATACACAGGTAAGCGAGTAATCTATTATCAAAATTTCTTTGGTAATTTTGGCATTTTAGACGACAGGTAAAAACTTGGATTAATATGAATACGGATTAGACTGACTTGGAAATTAAGTTTATTTTCACTTAGTTTGGTTCAAATTAGAATTTTTTTCAATCTGAATTTTATGGAGTGAAAAGGTTAAATGTAATTTATTTTGTTGCAATAAGAGTGAGTTGGTTTTGTATCTGGGACTCAGTCTGAACAAAGTAGTTGGACTAAAGAAAACTTGTTGGAAAAAGTTACTGACAAAAGAAAACAAAAAAAATAAATAAAAAAATAATATTGTATACTAAACAAAAAAAGGGGAAAATAAAATTCAGGTTATGAAATATGCTAACAGAATACTGAGTTTCGTTTAAATTGTTCTTATTTATCATGCATTTTCTTTCATTGTGCGTTCATTTTCTTTCCTTGTTAGAGCTAGAAGACTTATTTTTAGAAAAAGGCTGTGCAAGTTGTTTCTCAGGAGATATAATAATAGTCGTTTCAGTATGACTTTCACCATTCTTCACTAGCATGTCGTGATACAAATGCCATCTTTCTAACCGGAACTGATCTTATACTCGACCTCAACTGAAGCTGTCATGAAGTTGTGTGTTCAGCTGCTCTGTAGTAAGCATAGAATGTGCACTTATCCAAAGCAGTACTTAGCTCTGCACTATTTCAACTTTACCATATTCAGGAAAGATAATCTTAATTATTTCATAATTATTTTACAAAAAAGAGGAACGAACGGAGATGTGATATAAAGTTATCAGCTACTCGTCGAGAGAAAATAGGGTCCATTATATGTTGTTCTGTAGGATTAATACGGTAAATGAGTGCCTTGATGAAAATCTGCTAGTTACTAATACATTTCGGTATTTATAACGGACTAAACTCTCAGAAACCATTAAGGCAAGATAGGTTGACTCGCCGCACTTTTCTGGAAATTCGTCTATCTCATAATAGGATTGAATATTTTGAAAACTTTTTTTGAGATTCCAAGCTATGATCTTCTCTCCCTGTATTTCAGCAACGTAAATATTTTTTTAAGAATAATTAAGTGTGTAAGTACAATTATTCAATTGAAAGGCAAGGCGGGAGAGATGCCGCGTTACAGGATGCTATTCCGCACGTATGCGAGACATGCCGCATTCATAATATCAGTTTAAATTTACATCAAAGGCACGTATAGAACAAAAGAGAATCTATCTGCACAATCTCCAAATATGGGCGACTAGCCTTTTCTCATTTTCTGTACCAAGTACTCCTTCAGGCCCAAGTTAGGGTTTTCCCATATTTCTTGTATCCATGCGCCTACGAATAGTCTCTCTGGCATAAGCAACGTTACGAAATTCTACGCAACCTGTGACTGAAGTATCATGCATGTTATTAAAACTAAACTTTCTTTACATCATTAACTTCACTTCACATTTCTTCTTCTTCTTCATCAATCCAGGGATTAGGCTAGAAAGCCTGTTCCGTCCACACTTAATTATTCCCACCTCTTCATAGGGCGTCCAATGCTTCTCTTCCCTCTAGGGTTATAAGTATATACAAGCCATGGTATTCTATGATGTTCCATTCTACTAATGTGGTCTTTCCAATTTTCTTTATTCTCGATTATTTTTTCATTTAACTCAAATATATCTAAATCTTCCCTTATTGTTTCATTTCTTATCTGATCTCTTTTTGTACATCCCTTAACCCTTCTTAAAACCGCATTTCAGCTGCTTGTATCTTATTTTTATCTTTCTGTCTTATTATCCATGATTCGCTTCCATACATGAGCACTGGAACAGCCATTATCTTGTAGAACTTCAGTTTTGTATCTCTACGTGTCTTGTTTTGTAATGTTCTGTTTATTGTTCCACAAATATGTTGAAATTTATTAATTTTATTTTCGACATCATTATCTATATTTGTACTTACATCGCATCCTAGGTAGTTGAAGTGGGAAACTTGCTCTAAGCATACTTTATCAATACATATCTTTGATCGGACTGGATATTTACCGTGGTGTGCCATTATTTTTGTTTTATTTGTAGATATTTTCAAATTATATTCTTTACTTAACAGATGCAATTTATACAATGATCGCTGAAGATTCATTTCGCTCTCTTGTAAAATTATAACATCGTCTGCATAAAGCAAGATATTCAAAACTCTATTATTACCTATTCTGATACCAAATTCAACCTCTTGTTTCCATTTTTTAATAAGATCATCTAAGTATATGTTAAAAAGGGTCGGAGAAAGGCTGCATCCTTGTCTAACTCCTTGGTTTGTTTTAATCTCTTCTGTTTTTATTCCGTTCATGTTTATAACTATGTATGTTTCTTTATATAAAAATTTTAATGTATTTATAATATGTGAGGGAAAACCTCTCTTGTCCATTATATTCCATAACTTTTGTCTATTCATAAAATCGAAAGCTTTTTCGAAGTCAATAAATGAAACATGAGTTTCAAGATTTACTTCTCGTCTTTTTTCTAAAATCCTTTTTATACTAAAAATGTTGTCACTACATGAACGGCCTTTACGGAAACCAACTTGCTCTTCTTCCAGTAAAGCTTCTGATATTATTTTAAGGCGGTTATTAATTATTTTTGTATATAATTTATAAACAGTATTTAAAATACTTATTCCTCTATAATTGTCACATTTATTTCGATGGCCTTTTTTAAAGATAGACATTACTTCTGCCACTCTCCAAGATCTAGGAATATTATAGCTTTTCCAGCATTCATTATACAGATGTAATATTCTTAATTGACATATTAAACCAGAGTATTTAATCATTTCAACACTTATTTTATCTTGCCCGGAAGCTTTTCTGTTCTTCATACTTTTCAAGGCTGTCTGTAATTCATTTATTGTTAGAAGATCGACTGATGTATTATAAGAAGGTTGAATTTCTTCCACTTCCATTTCTGCTATTTTTTTATCATACCATAATTCTCCATAATGTTTTTTCCATTGTTCATTATCAATTATTTCAATATTTGCAGTTTCCCTTTCTTCTCTATTGAAATATCTCATCACTTTATAAGCTAAACTTTGTCTTCCATGTACATCATCTTCTAAATTTGATTGATTCACTTCACATTTAGCTGCATAAATTAAATATCAGTTCTTTGCTTGATTCTCTACCATTCTTGGCGAAATTCTAGCATTACATTAGACGATAAAGTCAACTGCATTATCAATAAACGTGAGTCGTTGTAAAGTCAAATACGCACTAAGAGTTTCGAACTCTTTCCCTCTCCCCTAAGAAATCAATCATGCTTTCTAAGATTTCTAAACAACCTCAATTAATTTAAAATTAAGTTTCTTGCATTCATTAACTGGCAGAATTGAAGGCCAGAAATATTTCTATCAGCAATTGAGGAACAATATTCAGTAGTAAGACTTATGTGCAACAAGACTTGGACAAGAATTACAGTTAAACGAAATACAGTACATGCTTAGAAACAGATATAGAACAGCTATAGTTGTATCGATACGAACTTGTACGGGGCACGATATAGGCAGGCCAGAAAGAAAATAAATTGTGTAGATAAAAATCATTCTCGCTTTTTAATTTTATTATATCATTTACAAGATAAGTTAAATTCGTTCGCAGTATATTGAAATGCCCTGGTACATATTCATGACCACAGAAAACCATTTCCCTTATATTTGTTTTTGGAGTGTTTAATGAGATGACAGTGACCAGTATTCCTCTTCATACTGTAGCATCTGATTAACTTATTTATAGTCAAAGGGAGGCTACTGCTATATACAGTTTGCATTTAACTGTTTTCAAACCCTTGGCAATGATTTTCTAGGTCTACTTATGAGGTGGGGTCTTCTCTCAAGAAGAAATATTTCAAAGAGACACACTTTTCTCCTTAAAGACGGCTCTATTTACTGTTCCTGAAATACGAGAAAAGTCCATTAATTATAAACTTAACGAAGAAGCTTCTAAGAGTATTTATAAAGTGAGGTCCATGTGTTTAAATGGGCTGAACTGAAGACTATTAAATGATTTTATCCTATAAATTGAATTAAGTCATGGTATACGTCATCAACAACAAAATTAACAAGCCATGGTATAAGTGATCTTATAGAACAATCAAATACTGTACTTACACAAATTAACCTAGTAGGTCTAAAAGCGGAAAAAATTATGATATAAACAAAACAAGGTATCCTGAACTTATACGTAATACATTGTAAAAGTCATCTTCTTTTTATCTCAGCTCTTGTACTCTCTTTGGAATTCATGTTTACTTTTGAGCTCCTGAATACATTGCATCGATTCGTTGTACCGGTAGGGTTTCCGAAATTCGTTGTACTCGATAGAGACCCACAAAGCTCTCACCACATATAACTGGTTCATTAATTCGGCGAAAGTCAAATACAAGGTTCACTTTAAGCTCCGCCCACGAGATATTCACATTTTGTTTCTCAGTGAAGCGGGCTGACCAACTATCCTTGCATATTATCGCAGACACTCCCGACCGTACCAAATATTAAATATGCGAGTGTGCCCCTTGTACCAAATATTAAAAATGCGAGAGTGTCCCTTGTACCAAATATTAAAACTGCGAGAGTGCCCCTTGTACCAAATATTTAAAATTCTAGAGTGCTCCTTGTACCAAATATTAAAAATACGAGAGTACGTGCCTTGTACCCTTGTGTATCAAGATAAGCCAAAATGAGTGTTTTATGTAAAAAACATATGCATGAACCTCACAGCATATGCCTCTATTAGTCAAATATTTCCTTAAATAATTAATCACAGTAGTATGGAAATCACAAAAAGTGAATTAGAGTTGGATGTGTAGCACATCCATAAATAACTTTGAATTGATGTGTTTCATTTCGCATGTGGTCTCTGTTGTTGCTGCACATAAATAATAGTTTTTTATCAACCGGCTAATATGATCATAGTCAAAACCACCGAATATAATTGTGTCATATCACTGGGTGATTCCGTTGTTCACATCATCAGTAAATTAAAAAGTAACAGTGAAATGCTCTTGTAAATATAACTTGTGGTAAACGACTATTTTATGTTGAGAATCTTGATCAGAAATGCAAGTAAAATAGCACCCGGATAATCAAGGCTCAGGTAATAGGTAACAATCGGTTAACCATGGCAACAGGCAGTTCTCTTTTTTTAATTTACTTGTTTAAAATCGCTTTTTAACAACCAGGATCACAGCGACCACAATAATTAATACATTGACACCGAGTAAGTGGTACAAGAAGTGAGGTATCTAAAAAACATATATGGTAACTTGAAATTTAGTAAAAGAACAACACATTAAATATAAAAAGAACTGGAAGTAATTTTGCAACTATTAGCAAACTATGAATTGAATTAACATTATATGTTTCTTTATTCAGTCACTGATATAACTTGATTCATTTTTGTCGCTTACACCACTTCAATTTGGTGGGAAGAAATTGAGGCGATAATTAAATTCTTCGTTTTTAGTGACATATTGCACCCCAACCCTTTATAAGAACTCGTCGTTTAGAAGCACCTTGAAATTTTCAGCGTTGAATCATTTCACCACGTATTTATAGTTTTGAAAAGCTTCATGACCTGTTTAACACATCAAATTTTGTTTTTTTCGAATCCGAAATGTTTAAAAACCAGTTTTGGTTCGACCGTACTATAATACGCTTATTGCATATGACATCCATTAAAGTTCAAATTATCATCATTCTCATATTTTAATAAATGCTATAATAGGCTCGTTGCATGGTGTATTACAGTGGGTACTGTTGACCTCGATCAATAAAATAATTGTGATACATCTTTTTCTGAACTTAGAATCTTTATTTATGCCTCAAACCTTTCAGTAACAAGACCCTTCTTGTTTTGTTGATGACGCATCAAAATTAGTGGGCTATAGAAAAGAATTTCTGATAGCTTCGTTCTATGTGTCACTCATTAAAAACCCATTAATGTTTGTAACACATCAATTCAATTCAGTATTCCATTCTTCTTGCTGTGTAGATTAGTCTTCCTGGTTCTTCTTAATTAACTTAGTACATCATCTACAGCTTTTTTTTATTTATTTATTCGCTTCTCGTGGTGCAATTTATCTAATTTAAAACTGGTATTCTGCCGTCATATTTACTAATATACAGATAATATTATTGCAGGTTATATATTTATCAAATAGGTAATATGCTGTTGTGTAAATTTCATGCCCAGTCTTGTGAACGTTTTCCAATGGTAATTAAGGGATGGGCGAATTGTTGAGAGTGGTTTTCTAAACTACTTGTCCTAGAAACATCAAATCCTGCACACGTAATTAAAATGTAGCCTAAGCTTAAATTTAAGTTTAAAATTTCATTCTAATATCTCAATTTGTTTTTGCGATAATACTTTAATTATTGAATTATGTCTCCTCCGACAGATATTAAAATAAGAACATGATTTTTTATGTTAGATACTTTATGCTTGATTTAAAAATTTACTGACACAATCATTGTTATATGCCTATATATATATATATATATATATATATATATATATATATATATGTATATATATATATATTTATATATATTTTACGCAGAAAAATGAAAATACTGCCCTGGGATTATACTAAATATTTTTAAAAGCTAAGGCCTATAAAGAAAATTTAATTACATACAATTTAATTCACAAATGTATGTGAAAAAGTTTCATAGCTTTATCTGTATTTTATGGGAGAAGATATTTTTTGATTGTGGAAAAATAATCTACAAATTGAAGCGGAGAAGACGGCTATAATGTTAAGGTTTAAAAATGGTGCCAGCAGCATTTGTTTCAGTCGTCCAGAAGACATAAAATTTTTCACAGATATACTTCACGGAATGATTGATTTTTTGACGCTAAAATCCAAAAACAGAATTTTTTCCCAAAGTGGCTAAATCGATTCTTCTTCCCTTAAACAATTTAATTTTAACTAAGGGAGCAGAAGAAACCGAGGGAACAATATTGCAATTGATTTAACTTAAAGTGATTGATATCAGATAACGTTATGGTCGCTTCAAAACTAATACTATGGAATTATATATTTTCCCATTCTGCTTACTTTATTGTAACCTATAGAATGCAATAACTATGCTTTATTAATCGTTCGTTCGATTTTATTCGCGAATTTCCATAAAACTGCGTTTTCCGGACATTAAATTACTTCTAACCCTCATATCAGAGTGTTTTAATATGAGCTTCGATATTTGAACGGAATGTGAGCAATAATGAGTCGTGTACCTTCCAAATATAATCATCGATGCTCAATAAAATGGTTCAATTAGTTGTCTGTGAGAATCAGGTATAAATCTAATTTTGCCCTTCCCTCTACATGCATATTTCGGAAGATTCATAAAATATCTCAACAGGTAGTGAGATATTATGAGAGAGCACATACCATTACACCAGTGAATATAACATGGAAGCGTGCCAAGATACCCACAATTCACTGATCAGCTATTGTCCTCTCATTTGATGTCCCCATCATCTAGTGGGTCACTGATTTTAGCTGAAAATAAAAAATGTGAACCGGTGGCGTCTCACAGCACATTAAAATAACGTACCTGCAGAGAATGGGGTTTGTATTGTGGTCTCTTGGACATTGTGTGTATTAAATGTACCACACAAATGTAGGGCTTTCATTCATGCAAGTGGAAAATGCACGTCAACCATACTGACCTTCTTCGTTCCCCTTCGCTCCATCCTTCCTTGTTTCTCTCATATTCTCTCACACTTATTTCTAACGCAGCTCTCTTATTTATAAGAACTCCGTTTTCAACTTTTCTTTATTTATAAAATTATTATTGTAATTTTCACTGTTCATAAAATGATTCCATATTGATGTTTTTTATATGATCAATACCGATATGGAATCTACGCCTCTTCAGCATACACAGTTTTTAAAATATCTTATATTTCGTTCAACTTGGATATCGGTTACATCTAATAAAAGTACATTTATATCTACAAACCATAAAAAATACTTAGAAGAAGCATCAGTTACAATAATAGTAAAAAAAATAACCATTCTACTATACAGAGGTAACATAACATCTACCAAAATAATACGCAAAAACATTGTACAATTCGCAACGGAATACGTATTAAACAAATCCATTAATTTCCTTGATTTCACCATCACAAAAGACAACACACTGTAACACAAATTTAAAATGTATAGAAAACCTACTATGATATACACACTGACACAGAACAATTCCAATCATCCAACAATGCACAAACACTCCCCATTCCGTTTCATACTCCACACATCGCTCTCCTTTTTCCCGCATCTTCCTCCTTATCCCACTTCCCCCTCTTTCACTCTATCTCCACTGATTTTCCTTTCTCCTCTCTTTCTATATATTTTTTTTTGTCTGTGAACAGCATAGATTGAAAACAAAAACTTAAATCGTTTTCCATATTCGTGTTAGACGTATTCTTCATTTTCTCTTTCTATCACTTTAACTACAGATTTTTTTTCCGATTTCCTCCAATCTCTAACCGTTCTGTTTAAATGCTCTACACAAATTGCATGCATTGAGGCCTCTAGCTGTGTGAAATATGTTCTGTATAAATTGTCTGAAGTAGGCTATAGCTAAGCTAGTAGCATTAACCAAGTCTCAGTTGATCAACTATGAATTAGGTAAGGGTAGGATATAATTAGACCTGGGATTTTAAGACAAGTGTCTATTTTGTTCCTTATGAAATAACATGAAAATTGTTAAATATGTGGATGTTTCATGATAAATCAGTTATATTTATAGAGTTTTATAGTGCCCTAAAATGCCTAATTGGACCTTTAGAGCCTATTTTACTATTTTAGTGCCTAAAACGCCTATTTTATACATTTAAAATAAAATTCAACTTCTGTAATTTTTAAAATTTCATAATGGACATCCCTCAATGAAAAGCAGAACAGCAGAAGTCGGGTTTTCACGGAAACTTGATTATTCCAAACAATTGTCGCTAAAAGAATGCTGACTGACGGGGGAGGGGGAGGATTAAGGGGGAAGGACTACTGTGTCAAGTCACCAGTGAAAGAACATCTGTCTAAGTGAATATAGTTCGTGATGCCTAATTTTGCAGTTAATTCTGTTAAGAATAGGTATACCACGTTTCTTGCAGTAAACAAAAGACCATGTTGCAGTTTAAGTGTACATGTGTATTGTAATATTTTAAAGCCTATTTTCTATCTATTTACACATTTTCAAAGCATATTTTAAGTGCTTATTTTCTCTTTTAAAAGCCTATTTTAGGTGCCTAAAACTAATTTTTTCTATCTATTTACACATTTTTAAAGCATATTTTAAATGCTTATTTTCTCTTTTAAAAGCCTATTTTTGGTGCCTAAAACTAATTTTTTTAGAGCCTAAAACCCCAGGTCTAGATATAATATAATGCGCACTTCTGCTAGACTATAATCCGGAATGAAAGTCATGTCAGTGTCTCGCATCTCTTTTTTTTTTTTTTTTTTTTTTCCCCACTCATAATATTTAGTGGGTCTTTGATACCTGCGTTTCAGTTGTAAACGCGTCCCACTGTTATATTTGTTCAGTGGATGTGATGCCCCAAATCTCTCCCAAGCTTTTTGATAACAGGCCGTACACAATCCTCGATCTCTGCCTCTCCCAATTTAGGAAAGCTTAGAGTGAAACAAAGTCAAAGGGGAGTGATTCCAGAGATGGAAATCTATACCCAAACGCCAGTTAACTGTTCTCTTTTATGTACATGCCTTAATTCCCGAAGTTTTATCCCAATCAAGATTATTTATGTACGCTGCTCCGTTACTTTTTTTATTAATAATATATACAAGATTGATTAAAAAGCTAAGCTGTCTTTCCCATTCAACAGAGCTTACGTTAATCCCATGTGCTATTGCGAAATAATAATTTCATAGAATTTTAATTTTTCCAGACCCTCAACTTTAATCTAATTTTGGAAGTCTGTTCTTGTTTTCTAATAGGACTAACGTCCAATCCGTAAAAATTATGTTCCTCTCGGATTAGTGAATGGCCTTGCACTATATGAATTAAGAATTATGTTTCTTTGTTTTAAGGTACACTAAACAATATTTTAAAGTAAACTTACTGTGATTAGTGTGCAGCCTAACGTAATGTACAGTATGACAATGATATTAAATTTTTGCACCTGTTAATACTATGGATTAAAAAGTCTAGCTTAACGATTTTAAATCAGATATCTAATTATTTTTGTGAATAATGTGTTTTGAAGGAATCTTTTTTTTCCCCGACCAGATTCAGCTACCATGACAACGAGATTTTCCAGGAAGGTGAAGCAAAGATTCAGAATAATGGTTAAGAATGTATTGGGGCCGCGCTTTGCTATCTGTTGCAATTTAAATCCGAAGTCTTCGCTGAATCCTGTTATACGTTCCTTCGTATGTTCTCTATACACGACCGAACTAAAAAAAAAAAAATCTTTCAGTAGGCTATACCGGTATGCAAAATGTATTTTCTGCGAAACTGTGTAGAACGTATTTTAGCCAGTCGTATAACGTTTTAAAATTCCGTTCCAATGTACAAATTCCTTGGTTCACGATTTTAAGTCTGAGTTTTATTATTGAAATCGCGTTAACCATGCGCAGTTCCTATATAATAAAGCTCTGAAATAAATCCAACCATCCGCAATTCAACACCGATTTTGTTTAAAATTTTCAATCATTGTTTAATTCATTAAATTGTTTTAATTTTTCTTCTCACTTTTCATGCAGTTGTGATTTGTCTTGTTTTAAGAAACATTAACTATACTATGTTCAACGAATAGGTTATATTATTTTACTCAATTGTCTTGTTTAATATAATATATCACGTAGATATTCGTTGTAGATATTCGAACAGTAACCAATCCTGAATTGTTTTTTAATATTGGTAGTATATTTTGGCGGAAAATTACAATTCTAACCTATAGCTATATATTCATGAAACCACTGAATATTGTTTCTGTTTTATATTACAAAAGAATATTTTAAGAGAAAAATGTGAACCTCATAGAAGAGAGATTCCATCTTCCATCAAAACTCTCGCTATTTCAGGTGGTAGAGCATCTGTATGTAATGGTGAAGTTCACGGGTTCAAATCCCGATCTTAGAAGAACTTTTCCTTTCGGCTGATTATTTTCACCTTTTTTCTTCCATTCCTGTACGCTACATTATATATATATAATGTATAAAATATTTCATGCTTAGCTTGTTTTGTACACTTTGTGTCTTGGCAGCCACTAATTAGTGGAAGTTGAATAAAATTCATTTCAAATGTAATAAATTTACAAAAATTAAAATGCTGAAATGGGTTCCATTACAATTCAATTTCATAAGTATATTATTTTATTTTTTACATGTATTTTCCTTTAGACTTCTTTCGCAGAAGATTATCATCCTGAATTGAAATTGGCCAATCGGTCATTTTGACCACCAATTTTGGTATTGTATGACAATCCTTTACCAATTAAATCACCTAATACTGCAAATATACTGTTTTAGCTCCCTTTTTGGTGATTTTTGCAAACCAGTGTTCATATGGAAGGACTATAATAAATGCAATAACATTTATTTAACCAGAATATGAAGGGATTCAACTGGACTGCTTTCCACACGACGCAAACCATTCTTCTAACAAAACACACACATGCATAGAAATGGACAGAGAATGTTCGAAGTAGGTGTTAAATGTATTCCAAAACTGCATTCGCATGCGAAGGGGAAACCCTTGGAGAAACCAAACCTCAGATAACCCGACCAAGGGATTCGAACCTGAATGGGAGTCTCCGCCTTGACCAACTCACTTGGTTGTATTATAGTCAGCAGGAGAAAATAATCAAGAAGTTGTAACAGTAGAAAATAATGTAGTGTAATTTGGAATGAAGCTAAAACTGGGCCTCATTCGGAAAAAGTGTAACTATAAATAAGCTAAAACACGGGAAAATGTACTTGATTGAGACGATTTAGATATACAGAAGAGCTAGCTTCCCTTAATTACTGCCGCAGGGTATTGGTAATATCTCTCATGACAAGACACAGTTCTCCATCACGATCAAATTATGCCGATTAGCTTCAATTTCCAGTAACTTCCTGCTTGTCCACTGCCCTGTCTTTGATGAATAATTACAGGAATTGTGACTGAGGTAAGCCGACTCCCCGCTCCGGGGTAGGCTTTACTTAAAATGTAATTAATGGCAGATGTTACAAATGACAGTTTTCGTATATTGCAACACATTTAAACGACCTAAAATATTTTGCCATGCCTTGATTCCTTCTGAAAAAGGAAGTTGCGATCGTAAATAACTATAAAGAGATAAAAAACAATATAGCCTATAAATGCTGAAAGATGCTAATGGTAATTTCATTTGAAGCTTTCTAATGACGGTGGATCATTTTTGTTATGACTATTCCATTCATATGACGCGAATTTTATATTGATTAAAAACGTTTAGTAATACTTGGGTTATCGACCAATCATATTCGTTTATCTTATAATATGCTTGCAAGCATTTTATCTGATAAAATGTAATCTAGTTATTGGATACGTAAACGTATCAATATGATTAGTACTTCGAATATCTGTATTGATGTCAGTAAACAAGATAAAAACACATTTATCTTATACAGCATAACTTATTTGGAAATTGAAACAATTTAAATACGCATTGTAAAAAAATTCTATTAGGTGCACACCAGTTTTTATTCTGTTCTGATTTTGCCTTATCTTAATTAGATTAACTATGTCATAAGCCTGTCCGTAGCTTTGGTTACTAGCCTATCTGGTAGCACGTTCCATGATTTATTGTTCATTCTTTTAGTATGCCGTGATCTGAGTACTTCGCATTCACACATCTATCGATAAACTCGTTATTTTAAACGATATCGCTAAGTTTCACGATATGATCGTAAGAACAGTAGTGGTAAGCAAAAACCTTATATTGAAAAGGACAAAAAAAATGTACAAGAAGAGACTCAAATTATATATATATATAAACAGGAAGTAATTAACAATTAAGAGGAATGTAAGCAGCTTCAAATTTAAGCACAACTAAAGCATAGTGTATTTGTGAGTTATGCAATTAAAGAACATTGTGCAAAGGTAACCATGTGGTAATTGATCCAAAATACGAATTAAAAATATGAAGTCAATGCAACTTCATTCACAGTCACAGTACAGGGAAGATAATGGAACAAAATCGATTTTTTTATGTAATTTTCTTTTACGACATTGTAGTTAGCATCAGATTCTCCTAGCCGCCCTAGCTTATGAAAACGTGGAAGTTCCTATACTTACAGAAATCATTTTACTGTTAATCGCACAAATTTTCTTGAGCTCTTAAAAGGTAGGGGAAAAGGGACTTCAGTTCAAGAAACATAGGTGGATTAGCTGAATATGACGTTATATAACATATAGCCAGGGGTGGGCTATATGGGGCGCTGCTCTCCAAAATTTGTCTTGCCCCCTCTGGATTTTTAGCATTTAAAATCCTAAAAATCTATTCAAACGGTACTTCGGAATTTTCTTTAAATGGCTTTTGACAGTCTCTGTTGGAAATACTAAAAAAGGATAGTGAAAACCGGAAGCAGTTGAAAAATGTTGGAGCTGAACTCCAGTTGGTCACAAACCTCATTCTATCAGTCTCAAATAAACAATCTTTAACTGCTTTGAATTAAACTTATTTTGTTTCTCTGCATATGCAACAGCTAGTTTCAGTAAGTTACTCAATGACATAAATAGGTTCAATATGTGTTTTGATCTCGGAACGCTCCGTACGTAGACCTTAAGGTATTAATAAATACATAATTATTTTTTCTTGCTGGAGTAGTAGCATTTCTTCCGATAGCCCTGGAATTCTCTCCGCCTTACACCCAAACCGGAGGTTTTATAACGATAGAAGGCATTGTATGCTAAAATATCGCCCTCCCCTTTTACCAGTACCTTGAATATTGAAGTTTTGAGTGAATTCCATAACTGGAACCTTTTTAACAACATATTTGTTTTGGGATCACCGCAAATTTGTAATTTATTCCTTGTTAGGTTAGGCCTATAGCACGTTCGGTTTCCACGATACTGCAGTAATTGTTTTATTTGCTTAAACTATTTAGCCTATTTTATCTGTAATGTTGTTATGCTAAAACAAAGAACTGGCACATTCGTGAAATTATCTGACTTAATATTGCTTTACTGTTACTTGCTTACTCTAATTTTCTTGTATAACAGAATCCACGAATGTGTCTATGAATATTTCATAAAATATATTAAATATTCTGCTGTAAGGGACTTGACGACATCTAAGAAAATTTTTACAATGGCAGTACTTATATGTAGCATTAAACAAACTAATACGGGTTGCAAATTCTAAATTTTAAATTGACTGCGAAGTTTTAAATGCATTTTTTTTTTTCGAAATCTTAGAAATGCACATGCCGCCGCTGTTGTTGGGGTTTTTAATAAATGGAATGGGTAATTGATACTAATTTTTTCCACCCTTTTTCGAGAACCTTCTTGATAAGATCTGTTTTCAGCTTTATAGATTCGGGGGCGAAGAAAATGTGTACGATCTTTATAATATACCGGTACACCTTGACTGTTACCTCTCGATTAAAAATTTCCCGATAATAGGCAATGCGTTTACGTGAACTATTTTTTATTATTATTCGTGTGAACAAACTCATATTAGTCTAAAAAACATGAATTTATTACTTTGTATTAGCGTAATATTATTATTTTACCTACGTAGACCTATACAAGATTTGTTACTCACTTGATTATTAATAAATAGCTTCCAGAGTAAGCTGTATGGATTGGCGGAAACAAAGGAATCCGGCAGAATTCAGAGACGACCTTCACAAAGACACCTTTGAATCACAAGAATTGCACTCAGGTCTTATTGATATTTGAACCTCGGTCTTCCAGCATAAAAAGACTATCTAGGTCTATCCGTGAGGTGGTCGCGACTGAAGCTGTCCAAGTACCATTAGAGTGGATCGTTGGCATGATGAATTGATGGCTATGAGGGGTAGTGTGAAATATGATGGGAGGAAACAGGATTTCCCCAATAATACCTAACCCTATCCCCTTGCTCACCAAATATTTCACATAGAGTAGCAGAGATCCTGTGCACAACCCCAAACACACAAATCTAGTAGCTCACTTAGCCCTAAGGCAGATCTAAACTGTATAAAGTGGAGGCAACTTCTACATATACAACTTTCTTCAAAGCAATGCCGACAGACCCTTATAATCCGCAGTAAATAACTTGAAATGAGGGTGTCTTGGACAATAGAGTTGTATATTCTGGATTTTCAGTGTGTTTTCTTGGCGTTGAATTTGCCTGACAGCCAATAGAATTTCGTGTGCAACCAATCAGTGCTCATTTCTGAATTTTTTACATTTTAGCTATGACTCCACGTGGGGCACCAGACGATTGCCGTTCAGTCAGTACCATACCACTCATTAAGTGCCAGACAATGGCTTAATCCTCAAAGCATCCCGACTGTCTACATAGGTCTAGCCTCCACTATACTATCAGTGTTCGTTTATTCCGATATCTCGTTCATCTTGAAGGGTATGAGAGTGTGCGTGTAAAGCAGCCCTTCTCAATTAATTTTCTTGAAGGACCACTTTATTTATTGTTTGAGGTAGCCGGGGGACCAAAGAAAATAAAGCCATTGATGTAAATAACCGAGAAAATAATACCGGCACTTATGATTATATCATTGTGTGTGAAAGCTGCACCCTCAAAAATACAAATTTTCAGAATTACTGAGGAAATGGAAAAAAAGTTTTCATTTATTATTATTAATATTGTTATTATTATATTTATTATTATTAAAAGATTTTAAATATTATTAACATGAAAACATATGACTAAGTGACTTACAAGTGGAGTGAAAAGTAGCAAGTCTTCTCTTTCATGAGCTCCCTTATAATTACGTTCACAAGTGAAATACATAGTATTTGTTCATCATTTTATGTTTATCATTCCTTAAATAACTCATTTTCTAGTTCTTGATAAAGGTTATTGCACGGAAATTGTTTTCACAGGTAGGTGAATCAAACGTTGTGAGAATTGTGTTAGTTATTTCTGAAATAACTGAAAATCACCAGTTTTACTCAGTTCAATGCAGAATTTTTTGTAGTCAGTGGTTTTAAACGAACGAGGTTGTCAATGTACGGTATTTATTTTAATGCAGATATTTGATTATTCTACATACCCTATGTACGAGTATAAAGCACACAGTATATAGAAGATAATCATTGTATTGTATTAGTTCCATAAAAAAAGGATTAGCCCTTTTCGTCTATACAAGAACACATCAACGAAATAACCAAAATCACAAGAACGATCACATAACACAAATATTTCATACGTAACAGCAAGTTCTACACGCAGCCTGAATGCTTCCCTATGGGGTCCTCCATTTCCAGCATGCTAGCAGAAATATATGCACACAATTTTGAACAAAAATACGCACTCAATAAGGAGGTAAATAAACATGTTTTCAAAATCATATACGGATATAGGTATGTCGACGACATAGGCGTACCGAGGGGGGGTTTGGGGGGTTTGAACTCCCCCATTGATTAAAAAAACGAAAATTGTATACTTTTTTAAAGTCAGCCCATAAATTACTTAATACAAGTATAAAGCGTGGGAAGCTTAAAACTCGTTATTTTGCGTATTAATTTTTAAAATTTTCTGGGGGAGGACCCCCGGAAGCATAAAACTCGTTATTTTGAGTCTTGATTTTTAAAATTTTCCGGGGGTGACCCCCCGGAAGCTTAAAACTCGTTATTTTGCATCTTAATTTTTAAAATTTTCCGGGGGAGGACCCCCGGACCCCGCGGATGTTATAACCCCACCCCCATATGGTCGGTCTGTTTACGCCTATGGTCGACGAAATCCTAATTATGTACAATGGAAACAAAAGACAGGTCGAACAATTTCATGCATAAATCAATAAGATTCACCCGTCAAAGAAACAGAAAAGAACAAAACCATCAACTCCCTGGGACATCACAATCACCAAACTGGACAATAAACACAAATTCGAAATATACAAAAAAACCAAAACCATAGTTACGACCGTACACAACTCATCCAACCACCCCATACCAATCCATAATTGACCGCTTACTCAATATATCAATGGAGAAAGAAACATTTCAAAACTGAACTAAATACTACCAAATACATAGCCCAAGAAAATGGATACAACCCTAGTATGGTAGATAGAATACTCAGAAAAACTAAACACAAACAAAGCGATCATACACAAACCCAAGAATCAACAAAGAACTTCATCACACTCACATACTATGGCAAGAAAGCAGCATCTTCAAGTACAACATAGCCTACAAAACTAGCAACACACTAAAAAAGCACTTAACAGAAAAGAAACACACATGTAGACAACAACAAAACTGGCGTGTACAAATTAAAATGCAATTATTGTCCCAGCTTCTACATGGCCAAACCGGCAGATCTTTCAAAACACAATTCCAAGAACACATAAAGGGAATCAAATACCCCCACAACAACAAATCAAATTATGCGGAACATTCACTTGACACAAACCACAATTACACTAACATGGAAATTCTCCGCACACTCCACAAAAGCCGCAAACTGAACACAATTGAACAACTGGAAATATATAAACACACAAAGAAACATCCCATATCTATACCGAACGACCAGCTACACTTAAAGTCGCACACACTCTCTGACACAATACCAGACATTCAAACCCCACCAAATACTCCCACTCATACAAGACTATACAACTTCCATGCCACCTAGGACCACAACACAGGCACTCAGTAGCAGTTCGAAAACCGTTGACGATGCAATAAAATAGTGCTAAACGGCCGTCCGGATCACCAAAGGTAATCTTAGTTTGCAATTCAAGTGTTTATGTGATATTATAATAAAACTTTTGTGAACGCAATAGAGAATGAACTGCCATACAAAGGCCTACAACCTAATTGTTGTGGTTATAAGCAGTTAACTATTTTAACCGTAAACGTAACTTTTAAGTAGCAGAGTAGAGTAGAGTTGAGGTTATCCGGATAGAAGTAAATCGGTTAAGTGTGGAAATAATTGCTCCGATAGGCATTATCGTTTATCCAATAACAGGATAACAGTAACCAGATACTGAATAATGACGTCACGTTGTCCAAGAAATTGTCAAATTATCCAGTTAACTAACTCCGTGGCGCTAACATCCCAGAAGGGACAAGGTCTAGTTACTCATATTTATTCAAACAACTGCTAAGAGAATAAATTAATTGATAGTACAAACTGATTAAACAGTTCCAACAAAGTTGTTAAAACATTTCGTCATGTTCTAGAGCGAATGGGTAAGAATGTGGATGCTTCTAGCTCCTATGTATATGGTGTTGTCTATGTGGAGGCTACATAGTCTGAATGAAGACCTTATTTTCTGTCACCTTTGGATATTGATAGTTGGATATAGTTAACTATCCGTTTTTTGTTCACTGACATAGAAATTAAGATAACTGCAATCAATGTCCAATTGTTCAAATAACACACCTATGCAGTTAATTTTCTGAACAGTTAACCGTTATCAAGTTAAGAGATACCAGTTTAACTATGTAGGAAAGCAGGACGTGCAGAATAAGTTACATGAATTCTCAAATAAATTATTCTGAGCTAGAATTCCGGTTAGAACAGGAGTCGGAAGATGTGTGTTAGAAAGGCATTGGATGATGGATTGTCGAGAACGTATCAGTAAATACGAAAACTAGCAAGCTCTTGTGGTTTTCTTGATAGAATGTTATCCCAAGAAGCTTCAACTGTAAAGTTAATCCCAGGTACCCTCTAGCGAGTTACTCATTCACTGATGTTCATAACTACGTCTTTAAAGGCTTAGTAATGTAGACAAGAGCTAGGCCTATGTTGAAGTTGTGAAACTTCGCCAACATTCAATCGATCCCTTACTGTATAATTCTTTAAATTTATACCAACACTTCACTCAGTAATATCGTCTGATCTATTCTTCAAAACTGTTCTTTGATTATAATAATTCTTGAAAACGACTGTGGGCTGTATTGAGGAATTAAAGTAAAACTAGCACTGGATTTCACTGGCTTATGCTTTGATGTAGCTGTATTGAATTAGTTTCTGTTTATATTCGTTTATCGGACAACAACTTCACTATAATTCTATGGTCTTAGCTTCAGTTATGTTTATTTAGGAGTCAGAAGGATTGATAAACTAAAGGAGTGCCTTGGGTCACGTCTGGTTTAGTTCGGTGGAAACCTTTAATTAAGATATTGATTCTCAGTTAAAACCTATCTTGGTTCTCAGTTCTCGTGCTCTTGTCAAGTTCAAATATTTCTCTGTTGGGACGGAATAATATTAATTACGGTATTTGTTTGAAGTCAATAAGGAAAAGAGTGCAATTATTTTAAACTTGTTGAAAAAGTATAAAATTTTAATTGATAAAGGATTGTTTCTTTGAGATAAAGAGGAAGAAAAGGGAGAATATTTCTTTCAATTAGAATTTGTTGCTGTAATGTTTACTCTAGAACCCAGATGTCATTTCGCTTTCTCCTACTCCCTTAAAATTTCAGCGAGTTACACAACATGGTTAGAAAATGAATAGGAGAGAAATTAAACGCAGAATAGTTTGCCCATCAAGCTTAGTTTTCTTTGCTGTAAATTATTTTGCTTGGAACTACCCACATCTTGAAGAAAAGTTGCAGTCTTTTATCTAGTCTGGATAGAACTCTCGTATCCAATCATAGAAGAAGTATATGAACTAAAATATGAAGAATTCTGTTAAGATGTGCTTTGCAGCTAATTTATTAGAACATTGCCATTTCACGACAAAAATATTAATAAATATGGTAATAGGTATTTTGCACTTAATTTATAAAATAAAGTCCAGTGGATGACTTCTCTGATATCCTCCTCCTAATTGAAAACACGTTGTATTCGCAAATTATACATTATAGACCTATATGAAAGACATAACTAAGTATATAATATTACAGTATTTATACAGCGGTTTGCTAATAATATAGATATTATAATAATAATATGTCTCGCATAGTTAGAATTGGAAACAATTGAAACTTGTAAACAGCATTGCGTAATAGGATTGTTCCTATAATCCGGTCACGAAAACCATCACAAGGGCCGTGGGTGTCGGTATGCTGACCATATAGCCCCCAATCCTAGCCATCTGCCTACGGTAGATGACGCCGCTGTAGATGGTAGGCCTGGTCCCTCCAGGGATGAAAAGTCACGGACTTTAGTTTAGTTTTTATTAATGGTATGAATTATTTCAACCTAAATTGCATAACCACGAGCTTCATGACCTGTATACTTCACCGGATATAGTAAGGGTAATTAAATCGCGAAGGATGAAATGGGCTGGACACGTTGCACGCATGGGGGAGGAAAGACATATCTCAAAAGTATTGAATGGGAGACCCGAAGGGAAAAGACCACTTGGAAAACCTAGACGTAGGTGGGAGGACAATCTTAGAATGGATTTAAGGGAAGTAGGATTTGCTAGGGATGATTGGATTAATTGATGGGTAAATTAGGTACTAAAAAATTAAAAGGGATTAATTATTTTACAAGCAGACTAGTTCTTGTTCCCATATGCGTAAGGAAACATACCACTGAACATCATTTAAGATGAACATTTTAACTGAATAATGTATGTTTTTATATTGCATATATATATATATATATAATACAATCCTTGGACTTACTTTATTAATATACACTAAATTTTAGTTGTCATCTATTGTAGAGCTACTGTGCAAAATTTCAATCCAGTCTTAACAAAATGGGGTATCAGGAACTTTTCAAAAGTAAAAAACAGGAAAAAACATGAGATTAGGTGAAATCTGATATTATTAGATTATTAAAAGACCTGGCTTCGTCCGGGTTTTGTATTTAGAGTTTGAAATGAAAAATAACGACTTTTCAAATTCATATTATTCCCTCAGAAAACGCTAGATATAGCTTTTTATCGTCCTTAAAGGACTTCGGATGTTGACACCATTGCTTCTACACACCATGGCTATAGTCCTACACGTTAGCATAAAACCTACGCCGTCTGCACGGAACGTAGCTGCGCTTGCTGTAGCAATCAAAGCTTCGTTCCACGCAGGTTTCCTTCTAACTTGTAGGACTATAGTGAAAGTTGAGATAAAAAAAGACAAAAATTCCCGAAACATAAAATTTTACTGTCTTTAGGGGATATTTATTTCCCATTACTATGTTCCCATACAACAGTCTCGGGGCTGAAAATCAATTATTTTGTTTCCCACATGGGAAATCAGGACGTATTATATTCCGCAGATACGATAAAAAAAATGTTCCAGCCTATTTTATCTCTTTTCACATGCTTAGGCCTCATGATTCACTGCGGCAAAGGCATGAAGATTTGCAAAGAACATGTTTTTAAATATAACTTATAGGGAATAAAAAATGGTGAAGGTAGTTTGACCGAATTTGAAGTAGTCTACCTTTGTTAGCAGTTTCGAAATTACAGTACCGGCACAGTGAACGAAAAATAGTAAATATCGGTCAAAGCATGACGTAGATAAGTAAAGAAAACTTGTTTACTATAGGTCTACAGACTAGAAAAGAACCTTGGCAGTTGTAGGTACTCACTTGACTATAATGGGAGGGTCATGCAGTCCGCTAGACCGGGTTAGAGTAGGATTACCTCCACAAAGTCTCTGGGTTTTTACGTTTATAACTTAGGAGCGAGTCTCACCGTTCATAGAGTTCCTGCCTAGGGGAGGTAGCTGCACCCTGATTGGCTATCCCATTCCACGTGTTGTCTGACGCTGTCTCTACGGCATTATCCCTCTACTCAACTATTACAGTATTTTCTACCACTGCCAACATGAAGCATGATCTTTACTCTCTGCCCAGCGGTAGCTCACTGATCTTACGCGCAGCGAATCCGCGCATCTTGGTAACGAGACGTAACGAGAAGCTCGCTGGCTGGGTTAGTCTTCAAGGCCAGAGACTTTGTGGGAGTAATCCAACTCTACACTAGCCATCTTCCCTTTCCGACAGTGAATCCAACCCGGCGCTGTGTCTGTAAGAGTTCTGTCTGAAAATGAGTCACTTACTTTATTCGAAAACCCCAGTGTAACGTGCTTGTGAAGAGTGTGAGAGTTCCGAATCACTACCGACTCCCACCACTAGCAACACGATTCTGCGCAGGTTCTTTTCTAGTTTGTAGACCTGTAGTAATAGGAGATGAAAATAGCGCAATACAGGTTAATGCCGGTATTCCACTATCAAAGTTCTTTGATCAAATCGCTTTTGCTTCGAGAAGTTGAAAAACATTGGATGATTCTTTGAATGCCGACTGCGTGTCGTTACATTGGATCAAGAATTTTCCACCATTCGTAACAACTGGTTTAAAACAGCGGTCAAACATTAACTGATTTCAATATGAGAAGTGAACGGCGCCAAAATAATTGGCAATATTGATACAGTTGAAACGGCTGAAAAAATGCAGTAGAACATTGCTGGAGTAAGACTCGTAATAATTGTATTGCTTGTTATAAAAAGGTTTTGCAAACCAACATAAACTCGTGTCATCATCAACATAACCTTCAATTTTTAAAAATCGGCCTAATTTTCATTGCTACAGAAACAATTATATAAAACTAATAAATTTATGCCAGTTATACAATTTTTGTTTAACGATTAAACTTCGAACCCAAGCATTTCATATGGAAGCCTTCTGTACAGAAAACTGATTTTGGTCACAGGTCTCTGATATAGTGTAATATTGTATCTACGATTCAAATATCGCCTTTCAATCTTGTTCAAGGTCTTCCTGGAGGTCTTGTGGATGGAACTTTGATAGTGGAATACCGGTCTAACCAAATTGTAATGTTGCCTATACAGTATTTATTCCTGGTGTTTGCGCAATTTTTTTAAATGCCAGTCAAAATATATAGATAGTGGAGAGTAAATAACGTGGGCCTAATAAAGAGGGAAAGGGAAATATTTCAGATCTTAATTTTGCAAGGTGAAATTAATATTTTCTATTCTATTCCATTCTAGGCGATACAATTTATTGAGGTACCCAAGGATTTTGTGTATATTAGCCTCAAATGAACTATTATTTACAGATATTAAGTTCATTTGTGATTAACTTACGCACTTGTATAGAGTAGGTGTACTGTTTATAGGCCTATTTGAGTGCGAAACTAACAGATTTGCCCTTAAAGTTATTGCATGAGATTCATTGGTTTGAGTTACGACGATCGAATATCGAAGGTTCTTCAGTAGTGTAGAGTGGAACAGATTCGAGTGTCAGGAAATTGCAGTAGTCGGTAGGAACATGAGAGAGATTTTTGTAATCCGATTACTCGCAGTTGTGTATACAGCTGTCCTCACAGGATATTTGCTTGTTTTGAGGATCCAAAACCAAGCTCGAGAATGATACTTGACAAGCCACTGAAATTTCCTCTCCAAAGTTTCAGTAAGTAGGCCTATTATTAGATTTTAAAATAAGCTTTCTTTTTATATCATTTAGCAGCGAAACTGTTTTACGGAGATATATAAATGGCGTATCAGTGACATTAATACCAAATGAAGATTAGTAAACTACATTATTGAGTATTTATGCATTAACTTATCTTTTATGTCTTTATTCTCTCCTTTGTTACTAACTAGCAGGTGCCCGCGGCTTCGTTCGGCATTATTTTATTCAACTGCTAGATAATTCATTTAAATAATTTATTTAATAGAGAAATAAATAAAAATATTTATTAACACTGATATCGTTTTTACATATATTGCCTGAAAAATCATTCTATTTTTAATTATATTGTTTTACTTATTACATATAAATAATTAAACGAAAAAATCTTATGCTTCTGTGTGAGTATACAGATTCCAATTGAAACAATTAAAACGGACCACAAATTCATGCTGGTATTTACTTTCAAGACAGGTCGCGGTAGGCTGGTAGATTTTTTTTCGATGTCTACTTCCTCTGGCTGGCTGATCAGTTGCAGCAATACCTAGTGGCGTAGTCAGAAAATAATTTCGGGGATGAGTCGAAAGTGCCGGTGGGTGTGGGGGGTATGGAAGAAAGGGGGCCCAGGGATTCACCCCCGGAAAATGTTTAAATACTGAACTAACAAAAATCTCATTTTACGCTATTTTAGCACTGAAAAATTAGTTAGCAAAGTTGTTTACTATACTCTAAGACATGTATGCTTAAACAAGCAATCATTACCTAAATTTTAGCACTTATTACTATTTATACGATATGTTAAATAACACATGAAACAGTGGAAATAATAGGCCTACATTTACAAGTTTAGTATTTTATTAAATTAAATAATTAAATATTTGACAAAATGGAACTTAAATAACTACAGCACTAATCTAATAGAACAATATAATTTTAGGTTTTTATTTCGGGTGGAGTCCTGACCCCCGGACCCCCCCCCCCCTCTCCCGTTCCCTTCGCCACTGAAAATACCTTCTGTACTAGACGGTTAAAAGACTGAAATCTATACGCCTATCCTTCCCATCCACAGCCAGACCGGAGACTTCATACACCGTGAATCTACGTTCTCTCATGGTGTAGTGATGGTCGTTTCTCAGATTTTCCCCAGGGACAGTTAAGTGAAATTGTACACTATACTACTTCTGAGTTCCCCTAATTGTTGTGAGCAGATCTACAATCTGCCACATGTTCACAGACCTAATCAGTTACAGCAAACCCATTTTTAGGCTGAAATAACACTTACTTAATGGCAATAGAGAATTCCTCAGCAAACTAAAGGAATATTACCTATTTTATGGAACCCAAAGGTTCATTGCCGCGCTTACCTGAGTCCACCATTCAACCCTATTCTGTGCTAACTCCATCCAGTCATCCCTAGAAAATCCTACTTCTCTTAAATCCATTCTAAGATTGTCCTCCCACCTAAGTCTGGGTTTTCCAAGTGGTCTTTTCCCTTCGGGTCTCCCAGTCAATACCGTACTTTTCAGATATGTCTTTCCTCCCCCATGCGTGCAACGTGTCCAGCCCATTTCATCCTTCGCGATTTAATTTCCCTTACTATATCCGGTGAAGCGTACAGTTCATTAAACTCGTAGTTATGCAATTTAGGTTGAAATAATTCATAACATTAATAAAAACTAAACTAAAGTCCGTGACTTTTCATCCCTAGAGGGACCAGGCCTACCATCTACAGCGGCGTCATCTACCGTAGGCAGATGGCTAGGATTGGGGGCTATATGGTCAGCATACCGACACCCACGGCCCTTGTGATGGTTTTCGTGACCTGGTTATAGGAACAATCCTATTACGCAATGTTGTTTACAAGTTTCAATCGTTTCGAATTCTAACTATGCGAGACATAGGCTAGTGTATTAGCAAACCGCTGTATAAAAACATTATATAAACTTATTCAAGGGTACCCCCCAGACTTCATGACTCACCCCCCCCCCCCAAACTTCATTTCTCACCCCCAACCTAATTGGCTGTCGACAAGGGCGCCCATATAATATTTTCTAGGAGGGGGGGGGGGAATTTTTGTGATTTATTTTTTGTCGCTTTAACTTCTTGGGCCACTTTGTAACATTATATTAATATTATAATAAGTGCAACAATGACGTAGCCAGAAAATAATTGCGGGGAGGGTCGAAAGTATCGGGAGTTTGGAATACCCCCAAAAAGGGGTTGGGGTCCATCCCCAGAAAATTTTTAAATATTGCACTAATGAAAATCATATTTTACGCTATTTTAGCACAGAAAAACTAGTTAGGAAAGTTGTTTACCATACTCGAAGACATGCCAATGTAAATAAGAAATCATTACGTAAGTGGGGGTCCACCCCGGAAAATTTAAAAAAACTGAACTAAAGAAAATCACATTTTACGCTATTTTAACACTAAAAAACTAGTTAGGAAATTTGTTTACCATACTCTAAGACATGCCAATGTAAACAAGAAAATGTTACCCAAGTCGGATGTCCACCCCCGGGAAATTTTTAAATGCTAAACTAATGAAAATCACATTTTACGCTATTTTGGCACTGAAAAACTAGTTAGGAAATTTGTTTACCATACTCTAAGACATGCCAATGTAAATAAGAAATCATTACCTAAGTGGGGGGTCCACCCCCGAAACATTTTTAAATATTGAACTAATGAAAATTACATTTTACGCTATTTTAGCACTCAAAAACTAGTTAGGAAATTTGTTTACCATACTCTAAGGCAGTGTTTCTCAACCTTTCAGTATTCGCGGCCCAGTTTTCAATCATAATTTTCATCGCCCCCCCCCCCCACTTACAATAAAATGTATACAACAATAATGCATTCTGAGTATTTTGGAGGCCCCTGAAATCGAGAATCTTTTCCGCACTTTGTAAAGACATGGGTTTGGTGCATTCACAGTTATTATTTTATTGCGAGGCAAGATGGTTATCACGTGAGAATAAATCGCCATTTTTCTAGAAGAAGAAAACAGACCGGAAGCCGAGAATTTTCGCGATGGTTTACTTGTGATGAAATTAAGCTACTTGGTCGACATATTCGAGAAATTAAATATCTTGAACCTTCAACTCCAAGGAGCAAATATACATATGTTGGATACGAGTGATAAAGTTAATGCTTTTTGCAGAAAATTGGATTTGTGGAGCAGAAATGTAAAGCGAAAAAACCTAACAATGTTTGCAAATGTGGATGATTGTATTAAAACTTACAAGGCTGAAGAAGAACATGTAAAAGTTGTTTTTGTAACCATTGAAAATCATTTAGCCACGCTAGAAAAGAATTTTAAAAAGTATTTTCTTGCAGACGATAACTTGAAACAAAGTTGCGAGTGGGTGAGGGATCCATTTCATAAGACTCCCGAAGGACTTTCAATTGATGAAGAAGAAAAATTCATAGACTTCACGACAAGTGGCGAAACCAAAAAACAATTTAGTGATAAATCACTATTTGAATTTTGGGCAGCAGTAGATGATGATTTTTCTGCACTAAAAACCAGAGCATTTCGCATTCTATTGCCATTTTCAACAGCCTTCCTTTGCGAAACTGGATTTTCTGCTTTGGCTTCGTTAAAGACAAAATATAGATCTCGGCTAAATATAGAAACAGAACTGAGAGTGGCTATTTCTAATATTGAGCCTTGCTTCGAAAAACTTTGCTCTGCAAGACAGGCCCAAGGAAGTCGCTAATAATTATTTAATTTGTTTTTAATTTAGTATGTTTTGATAAAGTGAGTTTTTATTTAGTAAGTGGTTTTACTTTTTTTTTAATATGTCGAAATGTATTTTGTTTTCTATGTGTATGTTTTTCTGTCAGTTAATAATTTTTTAAATAATATTTTCCCTTGGATATTCTCGCCCCCCCCCTCTAGTCTGCTCGCGCCCCCCCTCGGGGTCGCGCCCCACAGGTTGAGAATCGCTGCTCTAAGGCATGTCAATGTAAACAAGAAAATGTTACCTAAGTCGGGTGTCCACCCCCGGGAAATTTTTAAATGTTGAACTAATGAAAATCACATTTTACGCTATTTTACCACTGAAAAACTAGTTAGCAAATTTATTTACTATACTCTACGACATGGCAACTTAAACAAGAAACTGTTTACCTAAGTTATAATACTTATTACTATTTATAAGAAAAGTTGAATAACACATGGAACAGTGGACATAATAGACCTACTCATTATATTATGAAAAGAAAATAACTGCTATATCACATTTGAAACACCAACAAATCTTGTTTAATTAAATAAATATTTTATTTTATTATATTTTTATTTTTTAAATACAAATATAGAATTTTAGGTTTTGACTTTTGGGGGTCGAAACCCCCTGGACCCCCTTTCCTAATCCACTGTGGATTCTGCCTCCATTCTGTCGATTTGGTAAAACTTCTGCAAACTTTTTATGTCTTAACTGACTTTCAAATAATTGTCTTAAAAGAAAAATACCTGACTATAATAATTATTAATGTACATTTGTTCCTTGCGCCCCCCCCCCGCCCCCGGGTATGGGCGCCCTTGGCTGTCGAAATTCATCTTTATCTTAAAAAAATTAGAAGAGACCTTTTGAAGTTATAGAACTTGACCGTTTTTATTTTTAGCATATAAAACGCTAATTTTGCAACAATTTTCAACCCACCCCCCCAGAAAATTCATAAAACGATAATATTTCTCCCCCCTCCCGAGAAATTTCAATGACGCAGTCTGCGTCTTAACCCCCCCCCCCCCGTTGGCACCCCTGACTTATTCTTATTATATAAAGTTATTTTTCCACCTTATGCACTAATGTGGGAAGGTTAGAATTGGATAGATGTTGTAAAGGAATCAATATATCAATATTATTATTTTATATTATTAGTATTATATAATTGTGACACATGAGTAAGATAATTAGTCCACCGCTGTGGCTCAGGGGATGCATTCAATCCTCTCACGCAGCGGGCCCGGGTTCGATTCCTGGTCGGGACAAGTTACCTAGGTGGGGTTTTTTCTGGGGTTTTTCCTCACCTTTGAGACAAATGTCGGGTAACTTTAGGCCCTTGTGGTCCCCAGATATCATCTGGCCGTCATTATCATCTTCATCCCATCCTCGCCTTGTTTGGAGTGAGTGTGTGTGTGTGTGTGTGAATGGTGTGTCTCGTCCTATGTGTTCGTGTTGTCTCGGAGGTGGCCCCGGCATTGGGCTGATCACTCATCCGGGGAGGCCCTCCATGTCCTTGTCTGGTCAAAAAAGTATGTATGTGATCCAAAGATAATCCCTCTCCCGACAGGTCGCGGCCCTGTAAGGCCCGGGCGGCTTGGGTCGCTTAAATCCTAAAAGGGAGAGGTGAAACTACGGTAAAGAAAGAAAGAAAGAAAGAGTAAGATAATTATGTAATATTACAATTAATTATGTTCATTATAATATCAAGTTTGATAATATTTAGTCACATACTAGATAAAACACTTTATACATTCATAAAAGAACTGAGAAATTTTTTACTTAATCCGTACAATTCTTGAGTTTGTACAATCGTTATGTAATACCTGCATACGGTATTTTTAAGTATTACAGTAAAAATTATGTTCTGTGTGATAACAACCTGGATTAATACATTATAAACTTAGTTATGCGTTTGATATATGTCTATAATGTCTAATTTGCGAATATACCCTATTTTCAATTAGGAGAATATCAGAGACGTCATCCACTGGACTTTATCTTATAAATTAAGTGCAAAATACGATTACCATATTTATTAATATTTTTGTCGTGAAATGGCAATGTTCTATAAATTAGCTGCAAAGCACGTGTTAACAGATTTCTTCATATTTTGGTTGATATACAGCCCCTCCTTTATGATTGGATACGAGAGTTCTATCCAGACTAGATAAAATTAAGACTCAAGTTCCTTCTGTAAAGAACAGTATTTTGAATGTTGTTCAGCCAGAATGGATTCTGACAATGGTACATTTGTAATACTAACCATTTACAGGGCACCATCAGGTAATTTCAATTAGTTTATAAATCAGTTAGAAAAGGTTCTTAATTCACTATATAGTACTAACGTAAATACCATACTGCGTGGGGACTTTAATGTAGATTTCTCAATTAATAGTGAGAAAAAGATCGGACTGATATCTTTATTGGGTAGCTATAATCTAGATTTCACAGTAAACTTTCCAACTAGAATTCAGAACAACTCCCAGACAACAATAGATAATTTTCATGGTATTTGTCTCCTACGAGGGATTTGTACGTTGTGTATAAATATTACCACCTATTCCCTCGTATAAAATCTTTTTGTTGAAAAATCAGCTCATAGCCTTGTCAAAATTAAAATTTATGTTTGTCAATATTATAAAAGAACATAGTTAAAATTTATGTCTGTCAACTTTGTAAAATAATTTTCGTGTATTGGACGATATATTTCGGCTATTCAGCCATCTTCAGGTCCTAAAAAAGTTATGAAATATATTAGTTAATTGTTAATTAATTATGTGATGCAATCTTGTGTACAAAGTTTTTGACATACCTTTTCTTTCAGCAGGTGATCTTACACTGTTGGTTAATACATTGCAACTGGTTAGGTGGTGTGTACATTACATGGAGCTTTTGTTGGCCAGTAGGGAGAGAGTTCAAAAATGCGATTATGTTCCTGTATGTTTTCATTGATGATGCCTCTATTTTTGTGGGTATATGTGATACGATTCTATTGTGTTTAATTTCCTTCCTTTGTCAATTGATTTGATTATTGACATTGTATTTTCTATAGTATTCAGATTATGATTATGTTCTATTAAATGTTTCGCGAAATTTGATTTGTTACGGTTATATTTGAAATCTGTTGCATGTTCATTAAATCGCGTTTTAAATTTTCTCCCCGTCTGACCTACATAGAATTGATTACAATCTTTACATGTCAATTTGTATACACCACTCTTGTCATATTCGCTTACATTTTCTTTTGTTGTATTGTACAATTTATTTTTAAGATTATTGTTAGTTTTGAAACTTATTTTAATGTTTTCTCTCTTTTTGAGGACATTGGTTATTCTGTATAGATTTTTGTCAGTATAGTTAAAACATATGAATTTGTTTTTTCTATTGTAAGGTAATTAAAGGATCTGATCTGGTACTTAGCGAAATCGAAAGGAAAACAAATATTTGCATGAATCCTAAGGCACCTGTATTAAGGTCACAAATAAAATTACATAAAGAAAACAAACCTATTAGACCAGTAGTTAACTTTATATCAGCTCCTACTTACAAAATATCAAAAACATTGGGAAAACTACTGAAACAGAAACTTAACTTGGAAAATAAATACACAATAAGAAACTCTTCAGATCTGGTCGAGAAACTAAATAATGTCTCAATCAACAAAAATAAAATACTGGTATCTTTTGACATTAAAAACTGCTATGGGCGTTGCTATGGGCTCACCACTATCGGGTCTTATATCAGAATGTTTCCTTCAAACAATCGAAGAAACTGCAATAGCCGACATAATACACAAATACAGTATACAATCATATACGAGATACGTAGACGACATACTTTTAATAATAAACAAATCAGATTTATTGAACATTTTTGACGCCTTCAATCAAATACACAAGAATCTACAGTTTACTATGGAAAAAGAAGAGAGCAACAAAATCAACTATCTAGATCTCACCCTAAGGAAAAACAACAACAAAATTGAATACAGCATATATAGAAAAGCTACTCAATCCGACTGCATCATCAACAACAGATCCAATCACCCCCAATCACATAAGTTAGCGGCCTTCCACAGTATGATTCACCGACTTCTATCAATCCCCATGAGCAAAGAAAATTACAACAAAGAATTAACTATTATCCAAAAAATAGCTATCAACAATGGGTATAGCAAACAGCTAATAAACAAATTAATCAACAAACATAAACACAAAGCCAAGACCAACAAATCATTTCAAACTAACCTAACACCAGTAGAGAACAATAGAAAAAACAAATTCATATGTTTTAACTATACTGACAAAAATCTATACAGAATAACCAATGTCCTCAAAAAGAGAGAAAACATTAAAATAAGTTTCAAAACTAACAATAATCTTAAAAATAAATTGTACAATACAACAAAAGAAAATGTAAGCGAATATGACAAGAGTGGTGTATACAAATTGACATGTAAAGATTGTAATCAATTCTATGTAGGTCAGACGGGGAGAAAATTTAAAACGCGATTTAATGAACATGCAACAGATTTCAAATATAACCGTAACAAATCAAATTTCGCGAAACATTTAATAGAACATAATCATAATCTGAATACTATAGAAAATACAATGTCAATAATCAAATCAATTGACAAAGGAAGGAAATTAAACACAATAGAATCGTATCACATATATATCAACAAAAATAGAGGCATCATCAATGAAAACATACAGGAACATAATCGCATTTTTGAACTCTCTCCCTACTGGCCAACAAAAGCTCCATGTAATGTACACACCACCTAACCAGTTGCAATGTATTAACCAACAGTCTAAGATCACCTGCTGAAAGAAAAGGTATGTCAAAAACTTTGTACACAAGATTGCATCACATAATTAATTAACAATTAACTAATATATTTCATAACTTTTTTAGGACCTGAAGATGGCTGAATAGCCGAAATATATCGTCCAATACACGAAAATTATTTTACAAAGTTGACAGACATAAATTTTAACTATGTTCTTTTATAATATTGACAAACATAAATTTTAATTTTGACAAGGCTATGAGCTGATTTTTCAACAAAAAGATTTTATACGAGGGAATAGGTGGTAATATTTATACACAACGAACAATAGATAATCTGAGAATATTATAGGAGAAAAATTCCTCTGATACTGGGACTTGAACCCAGGAAATTTGGCTATTCGCGCCAATGCTCTACCACCAGAGCTAAGCCGGAGTTCAATTCACAGCGCCAGATGGAACCTCCCTTCTATGGCTGATTGCCCTTAATGGTCTTCCTCACTGACAGACAATTTATGTCATATGCAGTACTGTTAGGAACACTAATTAGTGATTTTTGTGACCGGACTCCCACTGTTATTGTACAGTTAACATTCAAGATGCGTATATATATATAAAGTATTCATGAACCACAGATTATTGTCTCTGTTGGACATTACATGAGAATATTATAGAAGAAAAATTCCACCGACACTGGGCCTTGAACCCAGGACCTATGGCTATTATATTATATTACTGTGATGTAGGTACACCTTTTAAAAGCCACCACGGATTACGGTTGCTAACCCAGGCACCTGAAAACCGAGAGAGATAATGTAGTTTTTTTATTAAAATGAAGAGTTTGCTGTGGTTTGTAGACGAATTGCATATCGGCTTTTGTTCTCTTCAAGCATAGATTCTCCGTTTAAATAGAAATCATAACATTATACTTACAGCATAGGGTGTCAGAAGCCAACTTCAACTCCAATCATAATCAATCGTCATTCATAATGTTGCATTGGATAGGCTACTGCCATAGGTTAGGGACTTCTTTCTTTGCAAAGCCCTGTCAAAAGGCAAACACTATGTATTAGGCCTATTGCTGAGAAATCATTCATCTCTTCATCGCAACTTGTTTAAACACTAAGATTTAGGCCTTCCTTAGGCATCCAAGCTTCGGTTGAAACGTTGAAATTTAGATATTATAACACTTCCACTCGAGACATTATCAGTATAGTAAGGGGCTCAGCTTAACTGCTCTGGAATACACCACTTTCCCCACATTCCAGAGCAGTTAATCTGAGTCCAATACTATGGAAGCTGTGACGTCTTCAAACTAGATATGATACTCCCACCTTTAGGTTTCCCTAAAATTTTATTAGAGAATAAAATCCAATTGCCTGCCCACGTTCTTGGCGTAAAGTTTGTGCAACACAAGTCAGAAAATTAGATAACTCAACTTATTGTCCTCTCCTCAAAACAGTAAACTTTTTTCTCATCAGTCATCACCCAATTCGTGCAATCATTTTTCACACCATCAGCAATTAATGCTGCCCTTCAACGATTGGTTTCTTTGTGACAACCTGTAAAAGTTAAAAACACTTTACAAAATTAGTTTCAAATTGGTCCAAACGAGTATTAGTATTACTTTTATTATTCCTATAATTTATTGTAATGCTAGAAATAGCATCTGCACCTCTGAAATGTATGTAGTTGGATTTTAAGATCTTGTTTTGTACATATCCCTTTCCGATATGTTACGTTACGAGACAGGGAATATGAAACAAAAGATGCTATTGTAAAATAGATCATTTTTGTAAACTTTTGTATCTAACCCATTTCCAACATTCTGGTTTCGATTTAACCAAATTGACATTCAAAATAAAGAATTAACTTACCGGTACACATTTTAGCATTGATATAATTAAGGATTAGACCTGGAAAGTTCCTTTTTCGAATAGTAAAACGACTTGATTATCCTATGAAAAATTAACCAAATACAACTCTATTACAATATTTGAATTTTGTAACAACCAAGCATTACGGTCTTGTCGGCCTCGATTAATTATTAAATTGCCTACACATTCGCGCATAATCGTTGCTACGTAACGGTATATATTATGGCTTTACATTATAGTTATTGCCGTCTAGATGCTTGCATAGGTGAAACATTACGAAGTATACAATTTCTTTGTAATATTAGTATACTGAAATAGCTTATTTTCATAATAATAAGTTATTTTAGCGATGTACATCATTTAAATGTCATCACGGATTATGAAATGGCGGCATGCAATGAGGCGATTTATATCCGTTGGAATGGGCAATGTATCTGTTATTCTCCACTGTAGTTATATGTATTTTTTAGAGTATGTGGCAGTTCTTCTTGTATGCTAGTCAATATACATTATTATAAAAACATCTTTCTGCATTTCGAGAATTATTTTCTGTTGTTTAGAATCTGATAGATGATTCTAATTGAATTTTTTATCCTGAATTCGAAGATAATCTCAATTCTCCCCCATCAGGCCAGGTTTTCAAACAGACCTTGAATAACGGTAAATTAAATTAGGCCTATAGCTTGTCATACATTATTTTCAACAAGAATTTTGTTTTTCTACTTAATCATTAATTAATAATTACAAGCACATCCCTAACCTTACCTCCATATTGTACTTCAAATTTTCAGATTTTTGCAGGTTTTTTAACACCCCAGTGTAATATGTCGTGTGTTGGAGACACAAGAATTTATTTTTGTTTTCAAATTCGTCGCCACACTATTTATGGAGTATCTATGTCAAACATTCTAACCAAAGCAACTAGAAGGCGCGAAGGACATTTTGAATTACTAAAATGTAGTTTTTTAATTAATAGATAGCTTTTCTTTAGTATATTAAAAAGGAAAATACATTATCCTCCGAAAGGCTCCACCATGACCTGTATGACCTTCCAGTCGTGCCAATGACCACTTATTTTACCTGGGCCTTTTCACCTCGATTCCACAGGCATCCAGAACCTCTTAAGCTACGTTCACACTGAGGAATTTGTTGCAAGAATATGTGTCCTGGTACATGTATAGCAACTTTTTTTTTTTTTTTGCCCACCCTTATCCCCGGAGTGCCAAGCAATTAATCCTAAACCTTCGGTCAAACCAAATTTTGGTAACCATATGTGTATACCTATTGTGTCCTTATGTACATCCGTAAGAGATGTTGATGGTGTGACGTGTTTGGGCTGTGTACTTGTGATTCTGTATTTTGGCGCAGGATTGACCTAAGTGCGGATAGGTCTTATGTGCTATATTTAAGTGATTTGTGGTTATGTATTCTAGAGATTTGTAGTGCGTGTATCTGTTTGAGGGGATTAATGACCAGTCCGTCATTGGCCTTAGAACGAGGGAAACCCCTCAAAAACCTCGCTCGGACTGGAGTAGTGGCCAAATGACCGTCTACTTGGTGTGTTAATTTACTATAGACTATTCGTGAAGTGCTGTTTTTGCAAATGTTTTAAGTGCTGGGAATGTGTTTTTACACGTCCAGAACATGAGGTCCGGTGCTCAGGCTTCCTCATCTGCCCCAGCAGTTTCGTGGAGGAGTAGTCGAGCTTCTCGAGGACAAGTATACAGCACATATGCTGTATCATAATACACAGTGTCTGGTTCGCTGTCCTCACAAGCGCACAGATCGTCGTCTGTGATATTGAAGCTGATTAAGTTAGCGGCAAAGTTGTCGTGGATAGTTAATACATTTGTGGCGAAGTGGTCCAATTTAATCCATGGCATTTTAAGTCAATTTCTGATAATTGGGAAAAGTCACGAGTGATGCTAGCGTTTTGGGCAACTACCCATTTTTGCTGCCAAATATCTATTAACTGTGAGTGTATGCGGTCATATAGATATGTGATTGATCTTGGCTCTCAAATTCATTTGGTCCGACTTGAAGGGTATCTAATTGAAAATTAATTTGCTTCCGCACTTTGTACCTGGCTATCCTTTCCTCAAGCAGGAGATCAACATGAAGAACACCAGCTATGACTGGTAGAGCATCATTCGAAACAGTGGAGTAGGCTTTAGTTATTCGCAAGAGAGAATATTGCTGGGCAGATTTGAGTTTCCGGATTTGATGTGTGGCCCAAGCGTTTGCAGCGTACGAGACAATAGCCTCGAAAATAGAAGAGTAAAGTATACGGTAGTTAGTGAATTTTTATCCCCACTGCTGTCCAGAAAGTCTGGCTAGAGTCTGAAACAGGTTGTTTGCTGTAGCACTGATTCTTTGGATATGAGCGGTGAATTTATTACCTTCTTGTAAGGTTATACCAAAATACATTGTTTCTCGAACATATGGGATCCGGCCTTGTCCTATCCTGATGATTGGAGGGTGATTTCCTACTTTCCCCTTGAGGAGCGTAGGTTATGACGTCTGCGTCTTGAGTCTGTTCAGGTTTTCTCAGGGCTTCATCAAACACCAGGTTCCAGACCTTGGGTCCCAATACTGAGCCTTGGGGACACCCTTTGGTCGCGGCCTTTGTGAATGAATGAAAGTTATCCCTTAGCGTTATTCGTCTGGACCGCAAGTAGTCACTGAGGACGGCATGTATGTTCTGTGGACAGTTTATATTACGAAGTTTCTCCAGGGCGTGTGGCCACCAGACGTTATCAAATGAATGGTAAGCATGTATTTGGAATTGGATGTGGTTAGCCTACTATTTGCTGGAGCAGTGAAGCTGCATCATCAGTACATCTTCCAGGGCGGAATCCAAATTGCCTAGGCGAGTATGATTCTTCAAGAGAAGTGTCTATTTTGGAAGCTATGAGATGTTCAAAGATCTTTCCCATGACAGGGAGAAGACAGTCTGGTCTGTACGACTGGACCAGAGATGGATCTTTGGTGTCGTTTTTCAGAATAGTTTTGAGTAGTCCCATTTCCATGCGTTGGGAAAAATACCAAGATTAAAGCACGCATTTTATATATGGAGTAGTTTCTCTTTAAGGAGCGGGTTTCCTTTCTTAATGAATTCTGGGTGGATTTCAGCAATGCCGGGGGCTGTTAGATTTTTGGTTCGGTCTATAGCTACTTCAAGATCTGTTGTATCGAAAGGGGTGGCGTTGTACTCATTCTGGTATGGTCTTCGCGCAGCCCTGCGGAGTATCTGCTGTTCTAAAGTTTCCCCTACATCGGAATCATCGGGGACCAGGGCGCCTGTCAGAGTGATAGCCACAGTGTCCCACTTGTCGGCAATCGTGCCATTTGGAGTACGGAGACTATGAATGACTGTACGCGGGTGCAGTCTTTTCGTCGTAAGTTTATAGGCAAGCCCCCATGAGTTGAGGACACTTTGCTCTATGGCAATTTTCCGCCAGCTTTCTACTTTCGCGAGATAAATCGCTCGTGAGTATTCTCTACGTGATTGAGCGTATTCTGCGTAATATCTGTCCCGGTAAGGCTTTTCGCGAGCTCTATTGGCTTTTTGGAACTTTCGCCTTTTCCTGTTAGTGTCTCGCCTGAGTTGATCAAGAGCGTCGCTCCACCAAGGCACAGCCTTCTTCCCTGGGAGTTTCATGGGAATATTTTTTTCGTGCTGCTTGGGAAACAGCAGCAGTGAGTTGATGCACCTGATTAATTACTTCCCTAGTGGAGTTTAGGGGAGAGTTGACAGGAGTTAGGTTAGTTTCTAGGTTATGATAGAAAGCTTGTCAGTCAGATATTTTGAGATTGTTGCGCCTGGCATGTCGTATTGCATTTACAATAATATCTCCAATGACTATTTCTTGAACATTATGTGCACTGGTCCCGATTTCGGGCTTAATGGTCCATTGGACATTGCGGTGGGACAGTCTCGCGAAATTAATAAGACATCGATGAGCGATTGGCCTAGCCTAGTTTGGAAGGTGGGTTCAGTATTTTGTCCGTTGAGTGTAAACCAGTCCATTTCTCCTTAATCTCTCCGTTATGGTCGTGTAAGGGACACCCCATAAGGGGGATTTGCCGTTCGCATCAATACCGACAACAATGTTGGCTTAGCTTGTCTAAGACTGAATCAGAGGGTTCAGCGAGTTGGAGGTACGCACTAACTAGCGTAAATTCGCCGATGACAGTAGCTATTTTGGCGCATGTTAAATGGGGTATAGAATAGTGAGTTTGTTTAAGGCACTCAATTTCCGGGTTCGGGATTACTATTCCCGTCCACGGGTATTCGTCCGGAGAATTTCCGCACACAAACAATGAATAAAATGTACCAGAATCAAATCCGCCACAAGCTCTTGTTTACGCTCCGAAAGCGAAAACATTGAACAGATCCCAGCGAAAATACTATTTGCTCATGTGCTGTAGTTATGCTTTAGTAATAGTATTTCCAAATTAATGAACCTATTTCGTTAGTAATAGTAATTGTCTCTTTGAGCTTTTAACTTTTATTAACGCGAACCCTTAAATAATCACTGATTATTTATCATTAAAACTGTAATATCCTGAAAAATTTCACGAGTTTTATTAAGAGATTATTGTATCAAATACGAGTGATCGCGGTTTTAGTTCGAAAAAATGTTTGACATAACTCAAACACGAGTAAGTATCACATAAACTGTTTTGAGGCATGATTTTCACATCTATAAAGTAAATATAAAATATAACTTAAAAAAACGTATTCGTTGACGCACCCAAAGCTTATATACTATGTGCGTTACAGTTCTGCTTTCGTATTACTTGTAGCAGCATTTTAATAATAAGTTGCCCTGCTTAGCATAATATAGTCTTATGGTTAGCAATTATTTTTACACTTAAGTGTGACCACTCTTGTAGTTCACATGGTCCGCTGCAGTAAGATGCTTCTGTCAGTCAAGATGATTGCTGGCTATAAGACTACGCGCTAAGTAGGGCACCTTTTTATGAAAGTTCTATTTCTTGTTACTAGAAGTAACACGAAAACAGTAAGAACTGTAATATACACAGTGCCTTAGCTGTAGGGACGGAAGGGAATACTGTTTCCTAACATATACTTTATGTTTACTTTATAGATGTGAAAATCATGCCTCAAAAGCGTTTAACCAAATAAGTGATTCTTCCTTGTATTTGAGTTACTCCAAACATTTTTTTTTCCGAACTAAAGCTGTGATCACTTGTATTTGGTACAATAACCTCTTAGTAAAAATCGTTTTACATTTTAATGACATTACAGTTTTAATGACAACCTGTGATTATTTAAGGACTCGCGTTTCTCGTTTCCGGGAATTGAAGGTTTAACTATTATAAGTTAAAAGCTCAAAGAAACAATTACTGTTATTAAATAAATAGGTTCTTTAATTTGAAATTTCTTGTTTTTTTCTTTTTTTACTAATTATGAATAGTTTCTTGATTCTTAGTCAAATTATTCACGAAGGCATTTATTTTCGTCCTTTTCATTTTGTAAGTTATCTGATATGGCTTCAGTGCATTTTTGTTAAACCATATGGGCATTTTAATCCTTTACACATTCTCTTCTAATGAGTTTTTGAAGGGAGAGGAAGTAACTCGTGCTTAAGGCAGTGTTTATAGCCTTTAGGAGTCATAATCTTGAATAACAAGCGTTCTAAAATAAACTCATCATAGTATTGCAACCTTTTACTATTACAAACATTGCACAATAGAACCTATCTTCTGATATTAGGAAAACATTTAAATTTGTTATCTAATGAATTTGAACTGTTCTGAGCTACTAATTTCCTTTGGAGCTAGCAATTTTTTAAAATTATTATTATTATTATTATTATTATTATTATTATTATTATTATTATTATTATTTTTTTTTTTTTTACTTTGCGTGGAAATTTTGTTCTTGGTGCTGGTCAAATTTCTATTATTACTTTTTTTTTACTTCAAGTAGGCGATGTCCTCTTTGTTTTTAATTAATAAGCCCCTTCTAGTGAACATTCTATGCGTTGTTCATATGACGAACATGGCAAATTACCCTGATTGGAACTTGATGGTAGGCTAAAAGGTTCCAGTTGTCAGCTCTTTTACAAGCTCTCTTGGGGTATGACATATTCTCCTCTTATTAGGTAGGATTCCTCCAAATTTTGGAATGCTTTGTGAAATAGTTTGGCAAATTTGGAAAAATGAGTACATTCTCCTATCTACAAACTACACATAGACCGCGGAATGTAGGCCGTATTACCATTGACATATGAATATCGGACTTGTTAATGATGTCATCAGAAGAAATGCTACGAACATACCTAATTGCTAAAAGTAAGCTGTCTGTCTCTCTTTGGCATTGCTCTATCCCATTTTTTAAATCTATTTTATCTTTCAGTGGCTTAAAACAATGGTTCTCCGCGGAAGACTTCATATACCCACTTTTACATGCCGGCACAGAATACGAAGGCATGTTGTATTTTTACCTAGAGATTTAAAACATATCCTTTTCAAGTTAGAGATAAATTTTACATTCCTACAAAAAAATATTTAATTCAGGAAGTGACAACAATTAACCCTTCACATTAACACACGATGTTATTCCATTATTTGAAACACTCACTCCATGCACGTAACTACAATGTCCATAGCTCGCAATATCCTTAGAAATTTAGAAACTTGAATATTGCTATAGTATCTGTTAATACTTACAATAAACTCTTATCTTATGTGGAGACTTTAACGTGGATTTCAATAAAGATTCCAGAGCCAAATCTTACCTTTTAAATTTGCCAGCCTCTCACAACCTAAGAATAACGATTAGTTTACCAACCCATAAAACCAGCCATTCGTCTTCAACTATTGATCTGATAGCAGTTAATATTGATGAAAGTCTATTAGAAACCAAAGTTATCAACACAGGCGACAGTGACCATTGTGCACAAATAATCACTCTCACATACAAAACTCAACCGTCGCAACGAAAAGAGATCAAACTAAAATGAATTTTCAATTAACAAAATACCGAATACCTAAGGTACCTTCAAGTGAAAGAAACCTGGGAAGAAGTATACAATGGTGAAAATTTATAAGAACAATTTAAAACTTTCATTTATACTTTTCAGTACTATTTTTAAATATCCTTCCCACAAAAACAACTCCCAATTAATAATATCTAAAAAGAAATGCTGGCTCACCCCAGGAATTAAAAGATCATGCGCAAGAAAACTGTACCTATATAAAATCTCCAAAACAACTGTAACCTCCTCAGAATTTAATCTTTATTTTTAAAAGTATAAATCAATTCTAAACACAGTAATTAAAGAAACAAAGAAAGTGCAAATGATGAATATATAAATAGTTCTTCTAATAAAACGAAAGCCATTTGGAATATTGTAAAAAGTGAAACAAATAACAAATTAAAAACAAACAACATTGAATTAAAGAATTGACTCCATCTATATTACAGAACCCCAAGAAATAGGACATGTCTTTAACACATACTTCACTAATATAGCAGAAGAGTTAACAAAAAATTGCAAGTCTAATAGAAGATCTACTGAAGACCTAAGGATAAATAGGTCTAACTCTTTGTTCCTCTATCAAACTGATGGAAAATAAGTGTCTTCCATAATCAAAGAAATAAAATCAAAACACTCCTCCGGAATAGATGACATACCAGATTTCATTGTCAAAAAAGTTGCACCATTAATCATATATCCACTCACATATTTGTGCAATAAATCATTTTACCATGAAATTTTCCCTCCTTGTTTAAAAGTAGCATTAATTAAACCTTTATTTAAAAATGTTGATAGGAATGATATAAATAATTATAGACCAGTAGCTATGCTACCAGTTTAAATATATATATTAGAAAAAATGCTCTACCGAAGATTAGTACATTTTGTGGAAACGAATAAGATTCTAACAAACTCTCAACGTGGTTTTAGGAAATATCGGTCCACAGAAACAGCTACTTTCTCCTTTATAAATGAATATCTACAAGCTCTAGACGAGAAGATGAATATCTCTGCTATTTTTTTTTTTATCTCTCCAAAGCCTTCGATTGCATTTCCCATGTAAAGCTTCTTTCAAAACCGGATAAACAAGGGATCAGAGGAAAACCCAAAGAATGGCTGACATCATATCTGCGTGGATGGAAACAAATAGTATAAATTAACCATAAACAAAAACAGGTCTTAAAAACCATCAATCTAAACAAATGGAGATAAAATTTAGTGTACCACAAGGCTCAATATTAGGTCCAATTTTGTTTTTGCTGTACATAAGTGACAAATGTAAATAGCCCATTCTGTAATTCATTTCTATTTGCAGACGACACTGGTATATTAAAGTCAAGAACATAAATACATAGACACTGTAAAAATTGTTACTAACCAGATCATATACTACTTCAGCAACTACAACCTACTAGTTAATGTTAATAAAACTGTATCAATAGATTTCCATACTGCACAAAACAAAAACTATTTAAATCGGGACATAAAACTATTCAATTAGAGCCTCAAAAAGGTAAATAAAACAAAATTCTTAGGAGTCTGGATTCAAAAAAACCTCGGATGAGAGACACGTATAGAAAACATCAATAAAAAATTAAATACTAACAGTCTTACTAATAATCCAGTTGAAACATTTATACCAGGAATATACACCGCTGAGGAGAAAAAATGAACTAATAATCCTTGCATAAGGCTGAATGTGTGCAACGCTTTACACAGCCTGGCCCCCTTGTACAAACCTGACGTAAATAATCAAGATGGCCGATATCTGTAACAGTCGGTCTTTTCGTAGATGTCTGAGATTGAATTTTGAGGCTATGCATATTCTGAGCTGCTTTTATTATAAACATTGCTCCTTGTTTGCGGGACATATTTCCATACTTGTACTCATGATTACAGCTTCCTGAAAACAATATAATGAAATACTGAAACTAGAATTACTGTCGGTAGACGATGCATCGCTGTTTGCCCGCTGCTCCGACTGATGGCGTTCAGCAGTCCCTTCATAGCCAGGGGCTAGTAACGTCACGACTAGAGTGACGTGTTTGATGACGTTGCACTTACAAACCCGGTCTAAACCTCGGCAGTTACACTGCGTTTATTGGTAATACGGCTTATGTATAACTTGTGCGGAGAACAACCAAACAACCGTTCAACGCAGATCTAAGCACCTTTTATTAGTTAGGCTGTAAGTGTTATATAAGAGTTTTAACTAACATGACCAGGATTAATACTCTTAAAACAGTGTACTTTGCCTATGTTCCGTCCTTACTTAGATATGGTGTAGCCTTCTGGGGAAACTCATCTTCAAGCATAAAGTGTTTCAGAACTCAAAAAAAATTATCAGTACATTGGAAGGGGTATTTCCAAGAACGTCGTGCAGACCCTTATTTTAAAACATGAAGATTCTACCACTCCCTTGCATGTATATGTTTGAAACCATAATGTTGTTAAAAAGAGCACTGAATGAAAATAACTCTCTCGTTACTAAATAAATGGTGCAAAAATATGTTGCACAAACTTTCTCGCATATACGTGTTAAAGGCTAGCACAGAAAAAAGTAAATTATAGGGACAATTAAATTTTATTTATTACATTTTCATAAAACTAAGAAGTATCTAGAACGGAAACCATCAGAGTCCATCTTCATGTTTAATGCTTTTACCGTGAAATAATAATAATAATAAATGACAGTAAAACTGCATATTATTAGTACTACTACGGGAAAATTCAAATATAAGTCGCACCTTGGGATAAATCGGCCCCACCACCCCACCCACCAATGCAGTTTCTTTTATACCACGATCTAGCGAATTCTTCTCTCCTCGTATTATGAAGAAACTCGTGATTGGACGTTGGAGGTGTGACGTCATACCACTAGACGAGAGGTGGCAGGCTGACAAACTTCGCGGGAGATATAATATGCCACATTTTCGAAACCTACAAACCTACAAACTTAAGGGGCGACTTATAATTGAATTTCGCCACAACTACTACTACTACTTAGGTTATATTGCACGCAACTGCATGTAGGTTATATCACGTGTTTAGTATGGTTGCGTGAACCATTAGTCCAGTGGTCTTCAACCTTTTATTAATTAAGGGCCAAATTATTGTCATGGAGGACTTGGAGGGCCGCATTGATTAAGCGTGTATATACATATACATATATACATATATATATGTATGTGTGTGAATTTTGTCTCAGGTTAAAATAATTTACATGAATTTGTTATAACATTTTATATTTGTTGATAACTGTATTAAACATCAATATTGAAAACAATATAGGTCTACTTGACATATATTTAAACATGTTATAAAACTCAAAATTAAACTGAAAACATCAAATTTGTGACTTTTGTAGTTTAGTGAGAAATTTGACATTGTTTATCTTTTACTAATCTGTCAACATTAGCTTTTATGTCAGATGTGGCAATTCGAAGAGAGTTCTCTAAATGAGTGTCAGAGATACGGTTTCTCAGTTTCGATTTCACGTTCTTCATTCTTGAAAATAGCTGCTCACAGATGTAAGTGCTGCCAAAAAGAGATGCTGTGGCCAGAGCATGAGATCTGATTGCTGGAAATCGATCACCTTCAACATACAATGAGTAAAACTCCAGAAGTCCAAAGTTTTTAAATTTCTCCTGTAAATCGCTATTGCACTGAAAGTCAATAAGTTCCATTTGTATATTTCCGGAATAGTCTTCCACATTAACACTGAAAGGAGCACAAAAAAGCTTCATCATAGTTTTATTTTGCTTGAAGTCTAAAAACCTGTTGCTAAAATCTTGCTGTAACATGGAGAGTGCTTCGCTGTACTTTTCTTTGTTTTGAACTTCACATTGTGACAGTGTTGGAAAATGTGTGAAGTCGCCTTGTTGTACTTGATTCTTCCACAAACTAAGTTTCCTCTCAAACGCCTCAACTTGATCAAAGAGATTGTGTATCATAGCATTCTTCCCTTGTAGCCTAATATTCAAGTCATTGAGATGTATTGAAATATCAGTTAGGTACCCAAAATCAGCCATCCAACTGGGATCTTTGAAGTAGTGAACTGCCTTCCCTTTACTCTCCATGAACATGCAGATTTCTTCTTTCAAATCAAAAACCCTTTTTAAAAACTTTCCTCGACTGAGCCAACGAATCTCTGTGTAATAAATTACATCACCATACTCTGCATTCATCTCACTAAGGAAGGTTTGGAATTCCCTGTGGTTCAGTCCTTGTGATCTGATAAAATTCACGATTTTAGTCACATCTTTAATGACATCTTTGAAACAAACACTTTTTGCACACAAATTTTCTTGATGGATAATGCAATGATATTGTATGAACTTTTCATTTTCACTTGCATCTTTTCTAATCAGAGCTACAACACCTTCATTTTTTCCCGTCATTGCTGGGGCCCCATCAGTTACAACACCGCTCAAGTTATCCAGATTTAGGCCAAACCGGTTTAAAGTTGAAGTCAAAGCCTTGTAAATATCAGTGCCTTTAGTAGTGCCCTTCATTGGAAATAGTGCTGCCATTTCCTCGGTAATAGAGAAATTTTGATCGATTCCTCTAATAAAAATGGCTAACTGAGCTGTATCTGTAACATCAGTGCTTTCATCAAGTGCTACTGAATAAAAAACAAACTTTGAAGCACGGTCTTTAAGTGAGATTTCAATATCCTGAGATAGCTCCTCAATTCTTCTGGCAACTGTGACCCCAGATAAACTAACCTTTGAAAACAAATGTTTTTGTGTTGGGCATAGGATTTCAGCTGCCAATTCCATACACTGCTTTACAAACTCACCATCTGTGAATGGCTTTGACTGCTTAGCAATTTGTTCAGAAATGATATAGCTAACTTTAACACTTGATTCACTTTCGGCGTTTTGCCGAGTAAACGTAAATTGTTGATTCTCAAGTTTTTTCCTTAAATCTCGCACCTTATCCAATCTAAACTGACCTTGTACTGCGTCCATCTTGGAAGCGTGCTTTGTGTCATAATGCCGCTTTAAATTGTACTCTTTCATTACGGAGACAGACTCATTACAAACCAAACAAACTGGTTTGTTTTTTATATTTACAAAAAAGTATAGATCAATCCACTTTTCTTGAAACACTCGGCACTCATCGGTAATCTTCCGTTTCTTACTACACGAAGCCATTATTCACTAAACTTAAACTAACATTCACTTGCGGGCAGACAATAGAAATAGGTGAAACAGACTGAAACAATGACACTGGCGTGGGTTGCGATGCTACGAGTGACCTTGAGCATCAGGGTTGCCACTTAACGAATTCCCTACTACGGCCGAAGCAATTGGCCAACTTCAGTGCTGCAATGTTTTCCTATTTGTTTGGAAACAAAATCATTCGGCGGGCCACAAAAATATACACGGCGGGCCGCGGGTTCAAGACCACTGCATTAGTCTATAGTAGCAACTCATTCGTGTCATCTGATTCTATTGTTTAGTGATGTCTTCTTTTGTGATATTCAGTTTAAACTATTATGATATCCAGTGACGTAGCGGCGATGAGTTATGGAAAGTAAGCATGTCCTATAAACCTGGCGTTTGCCTTGCGAATGAGGAAACCATGAAAAACCCAAGTCAATTTGGGCGGACACAAGGTTTGATTTGAACTCAGGACCTCTTCCCTGTTAGCCCATATCACCTCGCTGTAATTGGTTTTGGTGTGTTCATTGCGACTGAGCTAAACTGGTTGCATTTCACAGCAATAAGTGTACATTAGGCCTATAGTTTTCTTGTTACTAGGGGCAACAAAATGTCATTCATATTTTAATTGACATGTATGTTCTGAAATTCGCATTTAAGCCGTACTTATTTCGTTTTTATCTTGATATCTATTAAACGTATAAAGAAATGTGTTAAACAAAAAATGTCCATTTTAATTTTCTCTACAACTTTACTGTGGTAGGAATTCGTGTATCGCCTACTGTAATGGATATAATCTAGAAAAATTGAAAATGGATACGAGTAAAGTACCCCTTAAGTCATTTTTGCAGAAATACAGATATAGCCATTTTATTAGTCATAGATAAGAGTTTCCAATTTTAAATTTTTATTAAAATCGTTAGAGCCATTTTTTCAAAAATCAAACTTTTTAAAAAAGTTGTCATGAAAAGTCCCCTTAATACTTCAGTTGTAAAACTAAATTTCTGGGCGGCTCGACAAAATTTCGAAAAAGTCCTTAATTCAAAAAATGAAATAAATACAATGAACCGTTTACCCGCTGTGCTTGTCCACAGACAGACAGACGGACAGACGGACAGGCGTCAAACCAAAAACACGTTTTTCGGTTTCTAGGCATCGTGAAACATGCTTTCCCGGTGTTAACTCGATTTCGATTTTTTGTCACGATCACAATACTTTCTCTATACTACGTATAAGCGAGAAAGTAAAATGAATCTCTCCATGATCACGATACCAGACAAAATTACATATCCCTCAAGTGGATACTAGTCTCTGTAAAGAAGGTACCCTAAACTCATAAATTAAATTATATTATAACCTCCCCATTACCATTAAATCCATTCAAAATTATAACAAAAAATTAGAGTATCTCTAAAGGCATATTTAGTGGATCAGTGCTTTTACTCAAAAGAAGAATTTATGTAATCAAATCCTCTCATATCCTAATTCTTTATTTTCCATCATCACAATTATGCAGTTTTGTGATTTATTTATTTAATTTTAGCAATGTGCTAGTGTTATAATGTTTGTCTTAATTATTTGACGTGTCCCATATCTATTGTACCGTCGATCAAATAAAAAAACGTCGGGCTTTAGTTGGTAAAGTACCACGAACGAGCATGGCATGGCAGTTCTTATAATATTAATAAAATCAGGTAAACTGGTGTAACAAAGTGCCAGTATGCTTTTGTTTAATCAGTAAAAAGTTTATTAGAATTATGATTTGCATAGAATAATTTATTTTTGTTATCGATTTCCGAGTTAAGCTGCAGATCGATTCATTAAGCAGGACTTACGGAAGAATAAAGGTCTAAAGTTTTATACTTAACCTTAATTCAAACTCGTATACACTGATATAAGGCATTCTTAAAATAATTATGTCAACATTTCACAAAAGACACCGGCGAAGAACTCCACTTAATGTACGTAGGCCTAGTTATTTCAGAGTTTACATCTTCTGCGTATAACAGTATTCAACTTGATGAACGAAATAAACACTGAATAGTTCGATAATTAAATCTTCCAATTTACTTCGTTATTATCACCGTACGTCTCAGCTTAAATGCGAAGGAATGTGTCATGGCTAACTATTCCATGGCTAACTATATCTGAAGTATGTAAATCGACATGTCAGGATAACAGATTTGCTTTTGTTAAATTCTTAATAATATATCACCATAAAATAGGCACTAAATTTGGCATTATTCCGATACCGGTCAACCGATTTTATCCAATATCAATAGACTCTTCCCATGGACACTATACATGCATATGCCAAGTTTCATGAAAATCCGATAAAGCGTATTTGAGTTACCGCGTCTTTAAAATAGACGGGTTTTACTCCGGTACCGGTCAACCGATTTGGTCCAATATCAACAGACGTCTTCCCATGTACATTATAAATGGGTATACAAAGTTTCATGAAAATCCGATAAAGCATTTTTGAGTTATCGCGACTTTCTTATATATTACCATAAATGGCACTAAATTGGGCATTATTCCGGTATCGGCTAACAGATTTGGTCGAATATCAATAGAAGTCTTTCCATGGACATTTTAAATGCGTATACCAAGTTTCATAGAAATCCGAAAAAGCTTTTTTGAGTATCGTGCCTTTAAAATTGACACTGAATTGGGTTTTACTCCGGTACCGGTCAACCGATTAGGTCCAAATTCAATAGGTTACTTCTCATAGACGTCATAAATGTGTATACCAAGTTTCATGAAAAAAGATAAAGCGTGTTTTATTAAGGATCTACTCACTGAAGAACTCTACCTTAAACTTTTTAGATAAACTGAGATCCCTTTGACAAATTTGAAGAAAGTGAGTGCATACACCTTCTCTATTCCCTGCAGCAATGCACACATAGAACGTGTATTCTCGATAATAACTTCAACATGGAGTGTATAACAAAGTACAGATGCTACACATGCTTTACGCAATGTATGGTTATAAAATATAAAGAAGATTAAATGGATGGTAATAGTTAATATCTATGAGTTCCTTCAAATCCCCTCGCTCAACACTTTCAGATCCTCAGATTTTACTCATTCTCTGAATCATTTTTACACCGAATAAAACTTAACAAGAAGTAGTATTCTCATTATCTTCAAGAGAAGATCAAGTTTCCAATACCTTCATCAAATAGATAAGATTTACTTATGTACTATTTCTAGAAACAGAAAGCTCGCCCAGCAGGAAACCCGACCATTTGTTCTCTTTTAAACTATGATCCAATAAACGGTCCAAAAATATGTTGCACAAACTTTCTCGTAGAAAAATGTATATAAATGATAGTAGTGCATAGGATAGGGGAAAGACAACACACCTTCAAAATTAGGAGTGGAAACAGCTGGATTTGATTAGCCCATTGAGATAATTGTTTATAAGAAAATATATTAAATTCAGATAATAACATTTATTTATAATTCAGAGACAAATAATAATATTGGAAGAGCAGACAAACAAATGAATTACGGAATTACTGTAAAGTATGAAATGATTTGTATATCAGAATAGTTACCAAAAAATCAGCATATAGAACAGTACATAATAATTTATAGTATAAAAGATTTGCTTTACTACAGAACAGATGTATGTAAATTAATAATACTTTAAGACAATTGTATGTAAATTATTAATACCTTAGTATAATTACCTATAAATAACTACTTTATTACAGTTCCATATAAATTAATTAAGCATGAGTAAGGTTCTAGGTAAATCGGTTAGGTTAGCCTAATGGCACAAGATGTTTGCCTCTAAATATAAATAGATCATGATCATAAATAAACGTAAAATAATTTCAATCATAATAAAAGAAGAGCCTGAAGGGCAAGAAAGAAGAAGAAAATAAGAAAGAAGGGAGTCGGAATCATTCACGCACCATACACACATTTCAATCAAAACAGATAACTGCGTGATAAAATAATTTTGAAAAGATGACCAAAACAATGACTTGACAGAAAACCCAGGTGAGCGGGCACGAAATACATATTAATAATTCAGAGCAATATAATAAAAAAACAAAATCTTATATGACAAAATATACTATACAAAATACGCGTGCCGCTCACCTGATTTTCAAACCCATCACGCAGACATCGCAGACACAGAAGATCCCAAACAGTCGGACTCAAAAAGAAAGATCAAGACAGAATGTCAGTGCGCCCGAGGCAGCACCGTGAAGCGGGAAGAGTGGGAGATGGCACATGCGCACAACGTAACAATCCAGCGCCCTAGCAACGACCTTGAACTTAAGGTCAGATTAACTAGTACGCATACCAGCGAATACCAAAAGCAAGTAGAATATAATTTCAAAAAAATTGAATTACTTTACAAGAGAAATACTATATAACCTAATTTCAACCAATTGAATAATTTCATAAGACAGAAAATACTATATAACGTATAACAAACAGTTCGTGTGTGTGTGTAAAGTATATAAGTTGCAAATATAATGTGTGCATATAAGTTACAAATAGCGTAGAAAAGCTATGCACATAGCAAAACCATGTATTTTATAAATACCAATGATGAATAAAAGTTAGTATTATTATTAGGGTTCGGATGTTCATGACATATCATATTTTTATCCTGACCTCTAATCTTGTCGCAAGCTGAAATTAAACACGAATTGCACTTTTGTTATCCTAATTGGACCGTTTTTATTTTGCATATAAAGTCATATTTTGGACATTTTTTTTTAGTTTAGGTCATATTTCGGTCATTTTTTTAATTTAACGTCATATTTAAGTCATAAATTCGGTAAAAGAGCACAATTGCACAGTTCATATTTTGGACATTTTTATAGTTCTGGTCATATTTCGGTCATTTTTTTAATTTAACGTCATATTTTAGTAATAAATTCGCTAAAAGACCACAATTGCATAGTATACTGTAGGCACTAAATCGTAGAGTTAAAATTTTTTTGAGAAAGAGTTACTAATATTTTGGTTTGACTGTAACTGGAATGTGAAGGGACAATAACAAGTGCAGGTAGTTGGAGCACAATGCACGGGATTTTACCTCCTTCCTCCTTGTTAACAACTTTCAATAGAGACAGTTTTAAAATATTTTCAGTTCACACTTGCAGTGGTATCGGGAAACATCAAAATGCCGACTAATAAGTGTTCTGAAAGTGTAAAACTAAAAAGTTTTGTTAAAGAGTTTGGAGAAAACCACTTCTGCATCGACGGGAAAATTTTGTATTGCAAGTGTGTGAAATTAAAGTGACGGCTTAATACAGTTCTGAGTAGCCCACCAAGACTAAATAATATTAACCAAAATATACTCATATTAAAACAATAGGTGATTAAATTAAGGATAATTATTATTCATTAAAATAATATCAAATTGCCAATAGTCATGTTTGGTATCAAAATAAGCAGAATTACGATAAAATTTCATTGCAATTGTTAATAATTTACCTATTGTTGATAGGAATGAACAAACAGAATTCATAAATAATTACACTTTTCTGAGTAAGCAATGGATGTGAGGGAACGGCTGAGGAGTTAGCTGGAATTCCCATTCCTAACATGAGTGTCAGCCAGGTATCAACCCTTAAACAATAGTAACGACAGAAACTTCATCGATATTTCTAAAGGACTGGTAATTTTAAGATTGATGTTGAGATAATAGTTCTTTGTATGAAACTAAGTGTGTATATCCATATTCACTAGCACAATGGCAAACTGATGATTATCGCATAGGCCTTCTCGGAGGTGAGAACAATTAAACATTCTTGTAGAAAGAAAAGGGAATTTCCAGATGCCAGTTTAGAAAGTCAATCTTATACTATTGGCTGATAGTAAAATTGTTAGCTTCCAATTATATGTAGCATACGTATCACGTGGTGTCAATAGTATGGGGGTAAAAGGGCGGTCCTTATATGGACTTTTCAGTTGTTAAAATTTATGCTAGAGTAAGAGCTATCATTCTACGATCACAAGTCTTTTGGGGCAGTTGGTTCCCCAGAACCGCGATCGTTCGCGGAGGAAAATATATCTAACTTAGAATATTTTCGGACATTAATTTCTCATACTTAAACATTTGAGGGACATAATTTATTCCACTTAGAAAATTTTTCAACCACGGGATTTTTCATACTCAGCAACGTGCGAGTGAATATTAAATGGGACTTTAAAAATTATTCACTACATCAGTTTGCTATTAAAATACTCACCACTAACGAGCATTGTATTAATTATTGTACAAGTTGTATTTCTGCCATCTGGGATCTGATTTAGTATTACGAATAAAAGCTTTATGTTCAACTTTAAAATTCATTATCATTTATAAAAGAGAAGTGTCATCGATCTGCAAGCCTACCATTCCCGCCTTGAGAAGAGACGAAACCTGCTCGCAACCGACTTGAAGCTACCGGAGGGTCATCATCATCATTTTGATATAGAATAACTATATCTGGCGCCCACACATCTTTTAACCGACCCGCCGCAGGCTGCAAAACGATTTAATGACGTTCTTCAAATATGCACCTGTGACATCCTGTAACGTCGAAAGGACCTTCTCGCGGTTTAAGACGATATTAAGTGACAACAGGAGAAGATTTCTATTCGATAATCTTAAAATGCACGTGGTTGTATAGTGTAATGCAGACAAAAATGGAGACTGAAAACTGGTAGTCTACGTAATAGCCTACTTAGAAATTTATTTCATTAATTTAATGTTTATGACCAATTAATAGGTAATTTAGTCCACCGCTGTGGATCAGGGGGTGCGTTCAATCCTCTCACGCAGCGGGCCCGGGTTCGATTCCTGGTCGGGACAAGTTACCTAGGTGAGGTTTTTTCCGGGGTTTTCCCTCACCTATGAGACAAATGTCAGGTAACTTTAGGCCCTTGTGGTCCCCGGATATCATCTGGCCGTCATTATCATCTTCATCCTCATCCTCGTCTTGTACTGAGTGAGTATGTGTGTGAATGGTGTGTATCGTCCTATGTGTTCGTGTTGTCTCGGAGGTGGCCCCGGCATTGGGCTGATCACTCATCCGGGGAGGCCCTCCATGTCCTTGTCTGGTCAAAAAAGTATGTATGTGATCCACAGGTAATCCCTCTCCCGACAGGTCGCGGCCCTGTAAGGCCCGGGCGGCTTGGGTCGCTTAAATCCTAAAAGGGAGAGATAAAACTACGAAAAAGAAAGAAGAAAGAAAGAAATAGGTAATTTAATTTTTAAATTAATGCAATTTTTCATGTTTTATAGGGACACGCAAGGACTACAAAATATTATATTGAAGTGGTGAAGCAATCACAAGAAGCAAATGCTTTAAAATTAGATGTCCATTACAAGCAAAACTGTGAATAATATGTAAAATTCTTAAAAACACGATCCTCATTGCATTCATGCGATGTAGTAATTTTAGTTTCATTAAACGTTTAAAAGTGGAACATTTATTATTAGAAAATAATTTCTTTTATTAGGTCATATTTACGATTTTTTGGGTCATATTTAGTCATTTTTAAGGGCATATTTAAGGTCATGTTTTCCAGTTTTTTAGGTCATAAACATCCGAACCCTAATTATTAATATATTATTACTAACCACCGCTGTGGCGTAGGGGATGCGTTCGCTCCTCTCCTCTCACTCAGTGGGCCCGGGTTCGGTTCCTGGTCGGGACAAGTTACCTAGATGGGGTTTTTTATGGGGTTTTTCCTCACCTGTGAGACAAATGTCGGGTGACTTTAGGCCCTTGTGGCCCCCAGATATCATCTGGCCATCATTATCATCTTCATCCTATCCTCGCCTTGTTTGGAGTAAGTGTGTGTGTGAATGGCTGATCACTCATCCGGGGAGGTCCTCCAGGTCCTTGTCTGGTCAAAAAAGTATGTATGTGATCCAAAGATAATCCCTCTCCTGACAGGTCGCGGCCCTGTAAGGCCCGGGCGGCTTGGGTCGCTTAAATCCTAAAAGGGAGAGGTAAAACTACGATAAAGGAAGAAGAAGAATATTATTACTATCAACATAGTTAACCGCGTGAAGTGGTGCCGGCATCCATACTGCAGCGAAACGCAATAATAATAATAATAATAATAATAATAATAATAATAATAATAATAATAATAATAATAATAATAATAATAATAATAATAATAAAACTTGTGATTAACCAAGTTATAAAATACTGAAATCAAATTACCATCCAACTCTATCTATGTCAAAATCAAGAATGTTCTTTTGACAGAATGTCTCTATAATATAGTTGAGTTCTTAAATATTGAGTTCCTGACGTATAATAATGTAAGTCTATAATACTACGAGTATTATTAATTTGTATTTAATGTTGTTCTCAGTATGAATGTTTAAACTAATTTTTTACACGACGTAACTAATTAGTGGTACTTAACGAATATTGTTGCCGTGGATCCTAACTTGACATTCCCGCACGCAATCTGGTTGCTATGAAAACAAAAGAAATCTCCGTGCGGTAAAAATTACAAAAAGCACAAGTGCCGTAAGTAAAACCATCATAATACAAGCCTTTCTGGAAGACCGGAACCAAGGCCCCCCCCCCCCAGTTTGTTGCGACTTTAACAGGACAAATATTCGGTCCCCATATCAACCAACATATGCGAATCACTTTCTGAAATATAATATTCATCTTCAATAGTGTATAAACATAATATTTTCAGCTAATATCTCAATTAATATAAATAAATTGATATAAATAATCATCGGCACAAAAATAGCATGCAATACTAGTGCCGTAAGCGCATAACGGATCTCGGAAATTGAAAAAACTCTTTCCTCGATCCGTATGCACCGCTTACGGCACTTGCATCGCAATATAGTATGCCTGACCATTGTATGTTTATAATTATTAAGCTACACGTGATAAAATTATTGTTAACCAGCCTTAACTTTACTATATAGCATTAATAGAATATATCTACTATTAACTAAATTGACCTTCATATTTTCAGTCTATGCAGTAATTTTTTAATATGTAATTATATTAACTCCTCCTCTATTGTTTTAAATGTAATTAAGCGTTATTTATATATGAATATATTGATGGTTGTCCCTACATTTGTGATGTGCTCAATGAATGTATTATTATTACACATAAACATGAGGCAGAATGAAGGGCAAGTTCTCCTCTGATTCTGTTGCGCTCTTCTGGTCAAATGTGTAACTCCATGCATAAGGTTGCCACGGTACTGGGGCGCGAATGATCGCACTTCTCAATTCTATGCGTTATGACATGTACAAATAACTTAATGGGCGGAATGATATGGATATAATGTTTGCCTTCTCAAAACGAATGGATAATTAATCCGACCGGAATTAGGTATGCAGACATGCCACAAAATTAAATGTTACATTCAATTTTATTTATATAGTAATAAACAAATAGAATTGTACCATATTTTCTCTCAGTGCTATTATAAATTACAGAAGATATAACAAAATAGTTCCCAGGCGGTTTTTTAAATGAAAGTAGCGCTATACGCAATTGTTGTCGGACTCTGATTTTCCAGTGTAAATTTCAACTAGGCTCGTGAAAAAATGTCTGAAGGTGATCAACGTCAGTCATGGCTCAAAATGATCATCAATCGCCACCCAGGGGCATCGAGGGAACGAGTCTTTGCCACATACAGTGCAAGACACCTTGCAGGAAAAAGTGAAAAAGCTATCAAAAGAAATAAGCTCATCGTTATGGCGAAGTTGACGATGATGAGAAATCGTGGGATGATCAGAGAGACAAGGGGGGGCCTGTACGTTAGTCTCATTGGATACCACACGCGACATCCTAATCTGGATTTAACGCAAGATGCGTTAGAAGTAGTGATCGCAGAGACAGTACAAGCAAGTCTGTTACGAACACGGAACATACCAGGAGGACGAACCTCAGAGGAAATTTTCCAAGAAATTTCGCAGCATCGCCCACAGGTACTTTTTCTTCGTCTTATGAATGTCAACCTTGTAAGACGGGTGTTAGTAAATGAGACAGGGTTCCTTTGGAACCAGCTAGCACCACAGAATGAACCCCGTAGGTATCAAATCCTCCGTGAATATATCTAAAATTGATGGCTTCACATGACTTTGCTAGTAAAACATTCATGGCTGTATCTAAGAAGTGTGTGGAGGAAGGTTCAGTGAAAATATTAACCTTATTCAAGTCCACAACACCAATTTTTGATATGTTTAAAGTTATTCTGCTTCAATAAGTTACATTACAGCATACAGGTTTACTTTATGCCTTTTATCTAGTTAGAGTGATCTACAAATTTGCAGAAGACTGTTAGGACATGGCATCGGCTTTGGAACAGTTTGTCAACAATGTTCGTACTTTATCGGCTCAAGGAAATTTTAGAGAGTTATGTGATCTGCTGAGCAAGTCCACTGATGTGCTTATGAAGAATGGACAACATTTAGACAATGTTCTCGAGACATTAGATTTACAGCAACATTCTCTTGGAGTTCTTGCTGTTCTTTGTGTTAAGTTTTCTCTCCCTGCTCCAACGGCATCTCCTGATCATCATGAACTCCTTTTTGCTCAAGTACAAGAGTTTATTACCGGCTGCAATGGAGAACAAGTTAGATTTGCTCCTGATACGTATGCAGAGTTATGTCATTCTTTGACACACAGCTTGGCCGAACTGAAAGTGCCCCTCAGAGGCATTGACTTGATACGTCGTGCTATACAGAAGATACAACTGTTTGATTCGCAGCTAACCTCAATACATGCAGACATGTGTCAGCTTTGCCTATTAGCAAAATACTTTAAACCTGCACTGGAGTTCCTTAATATTGATATTACCAGTATCAGCCAAGAGAGCGGTCAATTTGATGCAAAATATTTTCTCTTATATTACTATTATGGAGGTATGATATATGCTGCAATGAAGAATTATGATAGAGCGTTGTACTTCTTTGAGGATGCTATAACTACTCCTGCAATGGCTGTTTCGCATATCATGCTAGAAGCATATAAGAAGTACATTCTTGTGTCTCTAATTCTGCATGGTAAGATTCTAAATATCCCAAAATATACATCACAAGTAGTAGGTCATTTCATCAAACCACTAAGTCAGCCATACCACGATTTGGCAACAGCATATTCAACCAGTCATCCAGACGAACTCCGTACAGTAATCAACAAATACCAAGACACATTTACGAGAGAAAACAACATGGGTTTGGTAAAACAAGTGCTAGCATCTTTGTATAAGAAGAATATTCAGCGCCTTACAAAGACTTTTCTCACTTTGTCATTGTCTGATGTTGCCAGTAGAGTACAGCTGGCTGGTCCTTCAGATGCGGAAAAATATATCCTCAATATGATTGAAGAAGGAGAAATTTTTGCAACAATTAACCAAAAAGATGGTATGGTAATATTTCATGACGACCCTGAGAAATACAACAGTCCTGATATGTTAAGAATATTGGAGGAAGAGATGGCAGTTTGTACAGATCTAGATCGAAAAATGCAGTCAATGGAAGAGGATATCATGGTAAATCCCCAGTATGTGAAGAAATCTTGTGGTGCTCCGGATGATGACCTACCTCCAGCCCCTTCACAGGGGTCTAAATTAACAACTTACTCAATGTGAAACTACCTGGAGGAGTAGTCCATTCATCGATATGTGAATCTTAATAAAATAATAGTACACATGAAGGGAAGCTAGCAAGAAAGAATTTGAAATTGAAGCATTGGAACTTTGCATCTGACATTACCAGTTTTCTATCGTTTGCTGTTCACATATGAACCTTTTTCAGATGGATTATTTCATCAAGCACTGCACTGCCATTTTCAGCAATATCTTTCTTACTCAAACATGTCACACAATTTTCAGTCAGGAACTCAAATAGAGAAACCGGGGTATTTTCCTTTGTTCACAGTTTTTAACCAGGGTTTGAAAAAGGACATTGAAAATCAGGTGGTACCCGGCTAAACCGGGTAATATTGTAACCCTATATGCAGGATACGTAATAATGCTTAAGCAGGCGTTCAACAACGGAATGTGATAAATTTAGGTACAATGACTTCCTATGACTACGACAACAATGACAGCTAAGAAAGCACATGAAAGCAAACTGTTTTGAGTTATTGAATTAAAAATATTTGAGCTTATTAAAAAATACTATAAAGATGTCGAAAAATCAGTCAGTTCAGAGCCCTCAGAAGCCTATTTCATGTCATAGTCTAAACTACAGTGCATGACATCACGAGGAAGAGATTGAAATTAAGTCTATAGTGAAAGAATTTGATAATCGTGTTTCACTAAGATAGGGTCGCCAGATTTTAATGCTGAAAAACCGGGACGCTTCCAAAATTTAACCGAAAGAAGATTCAATGAAGTTATACAAAATAATAATGTTATTACAATAATCACCATCACCTTAATAATATAAGACAAAACTGTGGTAAGTTATAGATGAGTTATTTGAAGTTTTTGTGAAACAGTTGTTAGTGAATCTTAATTAAATAGTAGTAAACATGAAGGGAAGCTAGCAAAAAAGAATTTGAAATGGAAGCAATGGAACTTTGCATCTGACATAACAGAAGAACATTTGAGTACTAGTTACGTGTGGCAGAAGAAGCAATAGCTTTAGACTATCAAGTACCCTGTTATAAATCACAATTTATGTCATCAAAGTTAATTTTTCCCTCCATTTTCTTCATAATGTTTTAATTATACAAATATAAAGAAAGTTCTTCAAGTTTACTTTATCCGGCATGAGGGTAATATATGTCCCCCTCAAGCTCCCCTTCCACTCAATAATAAAAGACCCTTGCACGAGACATAATATTTGACAACTATAAATAACAAAATAATATTTCATAATAAAAAAAGACCCTTCCACCAAAAATCATATTTCACAATTCGTGGGTGCGCGGGCAAAGAGAGTTAAGTCCACTTTCTTGTTACTGAGAACTAGAGTGATTTAACACACTTTACCTGTCCATCATCGCTTTAGAGATGGATAATCCCATGAGGTACACATCCATAATTACTGTACATTTTTTAATATGACTTACTGGACTTAACACAAATGTAGAGAACATTTTTATCTTTAACTGTATGGACATATTTCAGTTTTTGAGGATGGTGGAACTCTCTTTGCTCGCGCACCCGCGAATTATAGGAGTAGGAGTGGAGGACTCGGGGGACGACATATTTTACCTTTTTCCCCCCTTTATCCTTTCTCCCAGTTTGCCATCACTCCTTTATGACACCTATCAAGGCTTGACCAAGTTTTAAGCACTGTAGCTTAATAGCTTGAAATGTGTAAAACATAATCTCCATTTTTTCACCCTAGTTCTGGGTCATTAACTCGCTTTAAAAATTGTGCCTCTTCAAAAGTACGATCTTGGTTTGCCCTTCAAGAATCCATTGAAACAAAGCAGAACACTAATGTAAGGACCAATTTTAAATAATTAAGTTGTTTGTTTGATAGCCTTTAAATATTATTTTTCTTATATGCCATGTAATGTTTTCACAGTAAGTATTTTAAAATGTGGCTTTTTCTTTTCAAATTGTAAAATACTACTTCCCTACTGACTAGGGTGACCAACTATCCTGCATTTGTGGTCATCCTGCATTTTAAGTTATTTTGTAAATGTCCAGCGTGGGTCATCATTTGTCCTGCAAATGTTTTATTTTCTATCTGAACAAATTTTTATGTTATTGGCATCGGTACCAGTTTTCACAATACACAACTGTTCTGCCATCAAGTTTCAACTAAACATGGCATAACTGTTGCCAACAATATGATCTTTGAATTTGCAAAGAAGCTTAGGGCAGTACCGGTAGTTCCCAAAGTGGGGTTTACGGACCCCCGGGTCCGCTATGGTGTTTCAGAAGGCGGTTTAAGAAGAAATAGGATATCCCGTAATTTTGAAGTGCTTAACTGTGTTCCCCACTACTTATCTATGTGAAACAGCACTCTCCCACCTCGCAAACTCTAAATCAAAGTTGAGAAATAAACATGAAGTTGAAAGTGACTTAATACTGAAATTAACAGACATGAAACCTAATGTTGCAGAATTAATTAATCAAAAGCAGCTTCACTGTTCACATTAAAGAGTAAACTCTGTTTGTTACCATTGATATTGTTATTTTGTCTATTGCATTTAATAGATTTGAATCAAAGTATTTATTTAGTTTTTTTATTTCAAAACCCAGAGGGGGTCCCTCGAAATTTTAATTATTTTCAAGGGGTCCGCGAACTGAAAAGTTTGGGAACCACTGGCTTAGGGTCTTTGAATAAGTGTTCTGGATGTACATTCTGACTTCAGAATTACTGTTCGCATGTGGCATAGTGTGTGTGACCATTCTGTAACATAAAGCACATCAATATAGACATGTTGTAGGCCTATTAACTGGCATAGGCAGCAACTTTGAGGAGGGCAAGGTACTTTCTGCCCCTCCAGTATTTAAGATTATAATTATAAGACCTATGTATAACTACTAAAAATCCAATTATACAATAAATGTGTATGTGCATATAATGCAAAATGTACTTTTCTATGTTATTACTTCAGTAGGAGTGCTCTTGGTAAAAAAAAAAATGTAACTGTCTCCCAAAATTGTAGAATGTTACCCTTTTTTGACTGCCTTGTCCCTCATTCCTTCCTTCAACAGTTGGTCACTCTACTACTGACAGTAACAATTATAAGAAAGCATGTTTTTTTAAATCATTTAAATCTATAAATTAAAAAACCTGCTTTAATTGAATCGCTTACAGGTCCTTAGCCAGGAGTGGGCTACAGGATTTTTTTCTTGCCCCTCTAGATTTTTAGCATTTAAAATCATAAAATCTATACAGTACTAAGGAAATTTTCTTTAAATAGCTTTTGAAGGACATCAGCTTTTATTTAAAATTTAAAACATCTGTTGGAAATACTAAAAAAAAGGCAGTGAAAACTGGAAGCTGTTCGAAAATATGGAGCTGAACTCCAGATGGTTACAAATCTCATTCTCTTGATCTCAAACAAACAATCTTTAACTAGAGTGTGTAAAACATTGATTCAGTATGAAGGAGTATTTCCAGGATTTCAGCTTTTAGTTGATGTGGCATTGACTATTCCAGCTAATAGGTAGGGGACTGGCGCACCCCGGTAACAAATACGCTGAGAATATCCCCTTACAGGATCACCAGGGGTTGATCGCGAACCTGAGGAATAATTATGCCACACTATCAAGCTGCTTGAATCATTTAACATCCATGTTATGACTACAAAGACTTTCCATGTCACATGAAAGGGATGCAAAGCTTGTGCTTTTCAGCTATAACAAAGACCCTTGATGTGGATCAGTTTGTATTACAGTTTACAAAATAAAAGTCAAGAAAGTTAGCTTTATAAGTATCACACTTGTCTATTTGTAATTTTCACTGCTAAATAAGTGTTTAATATTTCACACTTCTTTTAAAAATAGATAATTTGTTGTAATTTTCAATATCTTAATTTCAGTGGAAAACTGTAATTTGAGGTAATAAATTATATTATCTGGTGGAGTGGTTATAACTTACTTATGATTCAGTTCATTTTGTTTTGGGGAGGTGAGTTGTATAAAAATTATGCTAGAACTGATGGCCCACTCTGAAAATTGATTTGCCCCTTCGAAAACTTGACCCTGACTTCAGGCCTGACCACTTATCTAAACTGCCGTATAATATTTCCATGGTGAACAGTTTAATTGCATTGACTTTATAAATAAAACACTTCTATTAATTATAGCACTTAAATTAACATAATGAACACAATTTTCTATCATGACATACACTAAATGCACTGCAATGGATGTATAGGGAATTTCTGGATCTCCTTCACAATAAGATAGCCAGCTAACAGTGAGGTATGCTCAGACACTACTGTCCTTTCCCCTCCAAGCCGTGGAAAACAGAATGATTTTCGCAGTGGTAAAATTTTCCATTGCAGGAGAGATTCAATATGGCTCATAACAAAACTTGCGCTGTCCAATGTACTGTTACTAAACTAATATAGCTGTTCATACCTAACACAAACTATCACTGGCACTACATATGTCACTGACCTAGAATTTTACTATCCTTAAAGCAGAAGTTCTTTACCCTTCCACATTTTTTTCTAAAACATTGTTACACTGAGAAGTCCGATGCCTTTGTTTGTAATAACTTCTTAAGGTAACTCCTACTAACGCTGATTTGATTTGCAGTCCTGTATTTACCATTGTATTATCCCATACAAAATAACACAGTGCGGTCGCGGTGTGGCATGTTGTTTATAATCCATAGAATACTCGATCATGTGCTGAATACAATTGACACATAATCTTGTTTGTAATATTGGCGACTGTACACTTGGTCCCATTCATTATGGCCCAGGTGAGACTACAATTACCTAATTCTGAAGTTTAGCGAAATGTTTTTGTTTCAATAGCAGATTTACAAGGGAACTGTATTGGGTGTCATGTTCGAAACCTACCCTCAAATTTTGCACATCATTAGGTCTTCATTACAGATGACACATGCAAAAATTAGCTGCTCAAATTAACTGCAAGTAGGTGAAAACTGGCTTGTAATGTTGCATAAAGAAACCATGGCAGTCGTTTGAAGAGCTCACTTGAGTAGTCTGAATGCTGGGATTACTGGTGAGCAGTGGAAAGTGGGACCAGCAAGTGCAGCTATGTTGTTAATCATTAAATATGGTTCATACGTTTGTTTCTTTACTAAACCATTTAAATATTTTAGACATTGAGGGGTTGACTATGATTGTAAGTTTTTGTGGGTGTTATAGAAATGTGACCACTTAATTGAATGATTAAAACAAAGATACATTTTGGGTCATTCAAAGCAAACCCCTGTTCACAACGTTGTCCTTTCTTGTTCAGACAAAATACCTAAGGTGCTAAGAGCTCGGACTAAGATAGGCCTAGCCGGCGCGGTGGCTCATGCTGTAGCGCGTGAGCCTGGCATGCTAGCAGTCCTGAGTTCAAATCTCGGGGCCGGCGGGTGTGTCATTCGTGGTGGACGAAGCCGTGCCTTGGGGGGGGGGGGGTTTCTCGGGTTTCCCCCTTTCATTCCACCAACACTCTCCACTTCATCTCACCTTTCCCCCTTTTCATCCTCATCCCGTTTCCTCTTCTGGTATCGGGTCTGCTTCGGCAGTCAGTGCCCTTTTGGGGGCCTCTCCCGTTCTCCCCGCAGCTTGTGGTCAAGAGGTTGTTGGTGGTGTGTGTCGCAAACCTGTCGGGGCTCCCGGTTGGAGGTACCACAGGGGGTGGCGCACACGTGGCATGGTACAGGCTTGTTGGATGTAGGGGAGTTCCGTGGCGGCTCACGGGGGGCTCTGCGGGTCCGGGGTGGCCTGTGGGCGCGCAATTCATCCCATCCTGGAGGTAGGCACAATAAGTCGGTAGCGACTGCGGTGCTTAGGGGCGTTCCCACCCCGCCTCCCCACCTTAAAAAAGGGCACAAAATAGAAATAGAAATAGAAGATAGGCCTACTACCTATTGTGCCCTCATTTAGGCCAAAGTAAATAAACTTGATAGAATCACTAAACTCTAGAATTTACTAGTCACTATGTCAGTCATGCCACACAGAGTGGTACGAAGTGAACAATTTTGCCAACATCAGAAACACTACCTCACATGAACATCACAATGCTATGTGAAGCTTAGCTCAGCAGGTGACAGAGTTGTGTACAGATTATAAACAAAATGCCTGTGTAATTTAGAATGGGATAATATGATGGTAAAAGTCTTGATGTGAGTAAAATAGAATGGATTTTTGGATATAGGCCTAGTACCGGTACTGGGATGATGAACAAAATCGGTGTTAACAGGAAATTATTTTTAAAAAATATTGAACAGATTATTTAATGACAATACTAATTATTAGGGCAAGGCATTTGATGATTTTGCTTCAGGTTTATTGTAAACACCTTGCCAGTTTGTCTTGTAGCAATCAAGAATTATTTTATCTTTCTTTTTAAATGGCACTTTTTGCTAGGGGCAATTTGATAGGCATTCCAGTTCAGAAAGAATTTCTTTTTCCCTTAGGGTGTCCAAGGAGCATAAATCTACTTATTTCTTGAGTAACAAAATAAGTGTGTTTTATAGCGTAAATTTATATATAATGCACTGTCATAAATTGATTTCAGCAATTCATTACCTAAAAACTAATTATAAGTAATAATGGTAAATTTATTGGGCATTTTTTTTAAATTATGGGTCATTTTTAAACTATTTTTAGGTCATAAATGCATTTGTTATTTTTCACTATTTTATGGTCATTAAATGCCTTGCTCTACTAATTATCAATTCGTGGGTGCACGGGCAAAGAGAGTTAAGGCCACCATCCTCAAAAATTGAGATATGTCCATAGAGTTATAGATAAAAATGTTCTCTACATTTGTGTTAAGTCCAGTAAGTCATATTCAAAAATGTACGGTAGCTATGGATGTGTGCCTCATGGGTTTATTCATCTCTAAAACGATGTTGGGCGGGTAAAGTGTGTTAAGTCACGCTAATCCTCAGTAACAAGAAAGTGGACTTAACTCTCTTTGCCCGCGCACCCGCGAATTTATCAGTCTCTAAAAATATTGAACAGATTGTTTGATAACTAAAACTAAACTCCATAGTGCTACATCCCTGAAGGGACTTGGGCTACCACCCGACCACTGCTTCATCTACCATGGGTAGATTTCTGGTATTAACGACACCCACAACATTTTTCAACTGACACATTTAACATTATAAAAACACATATTTGTACCAGATAGATTTTATTTTTGCGAATTGAAGCCATGAAATATTGCAAAATGTTTTTATTCTATGAAACCTACTTTAAAACATGAAATGCGAGCAAAATTGCTTTTATTGTTTAATTGTTTATTTGAAGCTTGAGTGATGAAATTAGCCAAATGCAGCATCAAAAAGCTGGATAAGCTGTTGGCAGAAGATCCTGTGGGAAAAATCTTTCACTCAACTGCCCAGCTTTTTCATTTCCCTAATTTACTGGCAGCACCATTATCCAATGAGTTCGTGTCACATGTGAGTCAGATTCCACTTCTGAAGGGCCTCTCCAAAGATGAATTACTGAAAGGATACCTAGCACCAGGGGCAGCTTGCAAAGGGGAACGCATAGCTGCAGTCCCTCCCCAGGCATTATCTTGTCTTAGATTTGCAATTTATTTACCAGAAAAATACCTATTTTGCTGGTCTAATTTTTAAAAATTCACCATCATCTACATGCATAGGCTACACTCCAAACAGAGTGCTTGCAAAGTGAAGTCTTTTCCTCCCCTGGGGTTGTAGTCCAGTTAACAAGGTGCATGTCCATTTCCTCCCTGGGGAGAAAGTCCCTGCCTACAATTCATTCATTACTACTTTTTTACATGTAACAGAAGTGCATTTTGAGCAGCAACTTTAACTTTTCACAAGTGTTTGCAATTTTTTTTATTATTATTATTTTTTAAGTTTAACGCGTTCAACATCTGGTACGTAATTCTATTCAATATTTACTGCCATTTTATTTCAGCAAGTTAACAATTCAAAGGAAATGTGAAATTAGGCAATGTGAAAAATTTACACCTGTGCTGGATATAAAGCAGTCTGCAACAAGCCGTCAAAAACATATACGAGGGGCTTTAATTGTGATGTATAGGAAGTTCGAATGGTTACTATACAGTATTAAAAATCAAGCTATCTTGTTACTCACGTATTTTGGTTGATAAGGACTTGAGCTGTACTCAGGAAGGCATAACTGATCTTAGGAAACTAATTGAAAATATTAATAAACAATAATTTGTTGAAATATCTAAATAACTTCTTGAGAGATTAAGTTCACCTCATAAGCAGCTGTTGAGCACCATAATAACATAATAACATTATTGTCCAATGAAAGACTATGCTGAACTAAATACCAGAATTTAATATGGAGCTGACTGAAAACTTAAGTTGCATGGTTAGGCCTAAAACATTTTTGCATGCAGACCCACTCGATTGAATACCTATGAGCTGCCACTGCCTAGCACTGCACCATCACGCAAAGGCAGTTATTTGAAGCAAGATGTGAATAACATGATTTTTCAAGTCGCTACTTGAACGCAGTATGGTTTCCAATTATAAATGTATACAGTGAGATAGTTTCTTAGCCTATGCAAACTTACTGCCAGGCAGGCAATCAAATTTATGCCTAGAAAATGTAAAAACAATGTTGTGTTTGTACTTTGGTGACACTTTCAGCTATATTTCCTTATTTTTGTCATTCATTTATGTTTTTCTGGTACATAAGACAAGTGTAATTATATTCAGTTCATTCATTTCTGTGTCATCTGTTCTTTTTTCTGGTACATAAGATAATTGTAATTATTTTTCAACCTGAGTTGAAATTCATTAATTTTTTTATTTCACTACCAGCCTGTTATGAAAGTAAGTAACATAAGACAAGTGTAATTATATTCAGTTCATTCATTTCTGTGTCATCTGTTCTTTTTTCTGGTACATAAGATAATTGTAATTATTTTTCAACCTGAGTTGAAATTCATTAATTTTTTTATTTCACTACCAACCTGTTATGAAAGTAAGTAACATAATGAATTTCTGGTCCATTTTAATTTTTTCATTTGGAATCTGTATGCCCGCATAGCAGTATAAGATTCGGTTTTCTTTGTTTCATTATTTATATTTCATACGTCAAACAATATAGGCTAGTTAAAAATAGAATGATTTATTCTGACAATCTACAAGGCACATCCAGAAAGTAAGTTTCCCTGGGACTGTTTACAGAAAAGAAATCACAATTTCATGAAAATATTTATTGCAACAGATACAGCCGTGTTCAGCTATTTTTCAACATATTTGCCACTGGAATTGAGACATTTTCCATACTGTATGGCCAACTTTTTAATGCTTGTTTCGTAGAAGTCTGCCGCCTGGTATTTGAACCACCGTGTGACAACCATTTCCTCTTCTCTGTCATTTCTTGAGGTGTAGGAAAAGATGGATATAACTAGGAGCGATGTTCGGGCTGAAAGGTGGATGTTTAAACTCTTCCCAGCATAACTTCTGCAGTAGACTTGCTGGGAGGTGTTTAAATGTCCAATCTACAGCCCGAATCTCATTCCCAGTGATTTTCATCTTTTCCTACACCTCCTACATGGCTGGTTCAAATCACAGGCAGCAGACTTCTATGACACAAAAATTAAAAAATTGATCACACGGTATGGAAAATGTCTCAATTCCGGTGGTGAATATGTTGGAAAAAGCTGAACACTTGCTGTAACTGTTGCAATAAATATTTTCATTAAATTATGTTTTGTTACTGTATACATCCCAGGGAAACTTACTTTCTGGACACGCCTCATATGTAAAAATGATATCAGTGTTAATTAACATGTTTTATTTATTTTTCTATTCAATAAATTATTTAAATAAAATCTATAGCAGTTGAACAAATAATGGCGAGCAAAGCCGCAGGCACCTGCTAGTTAGTAACAAAGGAGTGAAGAAAGACATAAAGTATAAGTTTATGCATAAATACTAAATAATGTAGTTTACTAATCTTCATTTGGTATTAATGTCACTATTATACCATTTATATAAACTATCTCCAGAAAACAGTTCCGCTGCTAAATGATATAAACAGGAAGCTTGTTTTAAAAACTAATACTTACTGAAACTTTGGAGTAACTTATTTAGGATTATATTTGGAGTAACTTCACAGACAGTAAAATTGTTTTCACAGAATTTAGAAATAGGCTTAATTTATTGGTTTGTCAGTTTTATACTTCTATTCCAGTATAGTACATAACCGAGTTTTCCAGGACTCATATTTGTAGCATCATTTAGTTGGTATTTGTGAGCAATGGAATGATGTAGGATTTTGGCTACTTGGTCATGGCGATGGAGGTAAATAGTCGGTGCCAGTATCCTACAACCAGATATTACATGCTGAATCGTTTCCCTTGATTCTTTGCATTTTCTGCAGATATCTTCAATATTTTGCTCATTCAGTAAGACCTTCTTGTAATTGTTAATTGTTATAACCTGGTCTTGAATCGCCAGCGTGAAACCTTCAGTTTCCGCAAACAGATCTGCCTGAACCAGCCACTTGTTTGACGCTTCCCTATCGACAAAGTCATGGTTGAGTTCGGCAGGGAGCCGGCCATGGAGTGCTTGCTTAGACATTTAGTCACTAGCTGATAGAGGTATTCTTGCTCTGATGGGATGTAAACTGGGCCAACTTTGGCCCTTGGGGGCAACTTTGTCCCACACAGAGAATAAAAGTTAGGCCTAATATTTTTTTTTATAGAGGTTACATAAAAGATGACAGAATGAACTGTGGCATAATAACTTTGCTATTTTCTGGAGAATCTATATGGATTACTAGGAATATTTATCACTATCCTTTAAAGGTGGTAGCTGTGTCACAATCAGAATCAGCTGTTTTGTGGAGGGAAGATTATGTGAAAACTTTATAGGCTGTGGACCTGGATTTGAACAAAAAAAATGCTGTAAGTATCAAATTATTTACTTTATATATTTATAAAAAACATGGCATTTTAATAAAGCTTGATTTTAAATATATTTTTTTCATATTCATTCTAATTCATACCATGTATCATTTTAGAGGTTATTTGGGACAACTTTGTCCCGGGCCAAAGTTGCCATAGTGTTTTCATGAAAATTGTGTTGTGCTTGTTTTTTTAGGGTTTTTCTCTCAAAACACATTCCAGAACAACAGAAATGGGGAAAGAGAGGAAGGGAAGCAGGAGAAAACTAGGGAGTCGGGAATAGAAAAAAAATATTCTGACGATAAGTTACAAAAATGTTTGCAAGATATAATGGAAGCTTGTCTGTCACAGAGGCAAGCAGCAAAGCATTGGAATGTTGAATCTGGAAAAGGAATCACCCCTGCAGACTTAGATACTGGTATTACTATTCCAGTGATCATCTCAGAACCGAATAAGAAGAGAACGAGGGGAAGGCCGAGGATAGCGGTAGTGGTAGATGACATCTTCTCCAGTGAGGATTCTCATTTCAGTGTTGATGACACTACAAGCAATGATTTGGAATGATAGAAAGAGGACTTTGACCATGAGTGCCCAACTCATGAAGCTGATGAATTATGGAAGGAAAAGCTAAAGGAAAATGACTATGTTGGAATCAACTACAGAGGAAGACTCTATCCAGGCAGAATTGTTGGTTTTGCCATGTAAGATGGGATAAAAAAAATCAAAGTGAAGTGTACGGAAAAAACCAATGAAGTTCTGGAGATAGCCACAAGAAGGGAAAGAGGACAATATTGGCTTATGATTTTCATTATATTAAAACAAGAATTGATTATCCATACCAATTAGGAGAGGATACTATTCTGTCGCTAAACTGAACAGTTTCATTTCTTTTTATAAGCTTTAAGTTTTTAGTTTTTATTGGGCTGTTTTTCATGTTTCACTATTCTAGTTACTAGCATTTCACTAAGTACTGTACAGTATAATTTTTATCTTTCAGTATAGCCTAAGCATTATTTTTTAGATTATTTTCTCAATAAAACGTTATCACTTTTTGAATAAAATGTTGTATAAAATTTATTTTCCTATTTTTTGTTTGATACTTTCACTTGTAAAATGTCAGTTAAATGGGTCACATTTTCACTTATGCACAACAATGGTTGTGTGATCAAAATGTAGTCTTCAAAGAAGAAAAACTGTAAGTGGGCTAAAGTTGTCCCATGATGGGGCAACATTGGCCCATTTAAAAAATATTCACAGAAAATATAGGAAACAATAGTAATCACCCAATGTGTATCAGAGTGTACTCAGAAAACCCTCACCCTTATTTCAGATATTACTTATATTCTTATAACAAAAAATAGAGGAGAAGAGAGGCTTAAATTTTGAGAAATTGAAAAAAGTGGGCCAAAGTTGGCCCAGTTTACGGTAGGCTTAATTTATTGGTTTGTCAGTTTTATACTTTTATTCCTGTATAGTACATAACCGAGTTTTCCAGGACTCATATTTGTAGCATCATTTAGTTGGTATTTGTGAGCAATGGAATGATGTAGGATTTTGGCTACTTGGTCATGGCGATGGAGGTAAATAGTCGGTGCCAGTATCCTACAACCAGATATTACATGCTGAATCGTTTCCCTTGATTCTTTGCATTTTCTGCAGATATCTTCAATATTTTGCTCATTCAGTAAGACCTTCTTGTAATTGTTAATTGTTATAACCTGGTCTTGAATCGCCAGCGTGAAACCTTCAGTTTCCGCAAACAGATCTGCCTGAACCAGCCACTTGTTTGACGCTTCCCTATCGACAAAGTCATGGTTGAGTTCGGCAGGGAGCCGGCCATGGAGTGCTTGCTTAGACATTTAGTCACTAGCTGATAGAGGTATTCTTGCTCTGATGGGATGTGAACATCATCTCTGTTATGTGGATTGAGTGGACTGTACTCTTAACCTGCTAAGCAAACAGCTATATGCAATGGTGCAGACCTTGTGAAGAAATAGTCTCTCATGTTTGCTATCTGCTATCTGTTTTGCATGTAGCCAGTGTATGTCAACAAGCCCTCGTCCACCTGAACTTCTCGGGATACAATTTCTCTCAATAGCAGCTTTGGGGTGATGCACCCGGTGCTTGGTTAAGATAACCCTTGTTTTAACAGCTATTGCGTAAAGATTACTTTATGGTCCATTTTACAGTACCAAATGTAAATTTGAGGATAGGTATGGTGTAGGTATTTATTGCTTGAAACGTGTTTTTTCCGTTCCGTTCAGGATTTCTGATAGCCTTATATAGTACTCAGTCGTAATTTTTGCCTAAATTTCTTTGTGGCAAATACGTTTTACTTGCATGAGTCCTAGGTATCTGTAGGTATGTTTCATTCATCGCTTCTATATGGCCACCTCCCTCTAAGTCAAACCCATTTGTAAGTGTCTTACCTTCTTTCTCCTTAAGAGTTTTACCACAGTATAAGTATTAATACAGTAAGGAAACTGTGTGTTAAAAGTCCTATGACAACTTGTTAGCTGGGCGACACTAGCGCTCCATGCGGCGGTTGAGTAAAACTGCATTCTCACCATATAAAATAACTTTTGAAAATGCATAAACACATAACAAAATATGTTATAATAAGAGGAAAAAATCTTCTTTCAAAACTGAATTTTAAATTTAAGAAACAATGAAGCATGTATTATATTTTAGTTAAGATCAGGCACAATTTTTAAATGCCACTTACCTGTGACGGATAGTTAACTTGCACTGCAGTTCCTAGGGCTATTCTTATTACAAGTTTTAATAACTTCAAGATGATTCTTGGAAAACCAATTATAACTCATTTTTATTTTTAAAAGTAGCCTAATATTACATTAGAATAGAAATGCCATCATTTTACAAAAACAATACAATATTACATAAGATACAATACAAAATTCAAATAATAATATAGGTTTCTATCAATATTTCTCAATTTCTAATACTCCAAAACTGCTTTTAGTATACAGTCGGTACAGCAGTTTTAATTAAAGAATTCTTATTGGAATTCATAAACTGGCTGTTTTCGAAGTGTTCCAAACATAGGCGGCAATTTACATTTAAATATTTTACAGTTTTTGTTAGTAGGTCTTCTCGCCGACTATTGATGACCCATTTTTTACACCTGAAATCATTACAACAATTGAAGGTAGATCGAAGCCGTAAGATACAGAAACAAAATACAATCTCAACAATGGAGTTGAGGACGAGCAGTGTGACAAACCTATATTCAAAGGTCACTCTTTAATATAATTTATAACTTAAACGTTGATTTTAAAGGTGGGAAAAACCTTGGACTAGATACGCTTCTTAACAGTAGCCTATTTTAGGTAAGCCTATTGCTTGCCTAGGTTTGGATAATGATGTCATGTTAGTTTACTGTCGCAAACACCTTAATGGCACATGTATCCGAGAATTTATGATGTAAGATTATGTTTTCGTCATCTTTACGCCTACCGTACATCGTGTTCGAGAAAATAAATATCGTACCGCCTGTAAAATCGGCTATGTGCACTTTTTTACGAAATTGAGTTATGTGCACTGATATTCCTTAGCATTGTTCCTTACAACCGGGCATGTGGATCTTTGATTGTCAGGTTTGTGCAAGCAAAGAAAAAAAATCGGCTACATGCTGCAAAATGGCCATGTGCATTAGAGCTCACATAGCCATTCTTGACTGCCAACATGGCACACATGTTTGTATACATAACCGGCCCTGACATATACATTACAATGCACATAGGAAATAAGCTGCACCGCAGCAAATATTGTGTTATCTTAAGCGATCACAATACGACACCCTAAATATTGTTATCTTAACCGTGATATAGACTGCTGACATTTTCATTTCATTAGTATCTATTGTTAGAAATTACAACATAACTTAATTAAAGATAAAAATATTACATTAAAGTAAATGTAAACATAACCACACCAGAACATGTGTCAAGAGTAAGCCAGCAGGTATACAATAAATATTACGTATTATTCTTCTTACCTTTCTGGATCTTTTGGGAAAGTGAAGAAATGCAATTCAGGATTTCTTCCTTTATTGTTACTGCAATTTATAGCAGAACAATAACATCCTTTCGAAACACGCATTGCTATAAAAATTCAAGACTCCTATTTATTTCCATTCTTCCCGCAGTAGTGATTGTAGTATTACTCAATGGCCGGTAGGATCGCTAGTAATCTGCGCGCGCATGTCCGTCTGGCAGAAAAACGGACTGAGTTTCTTTACTGTATTAATACGTATACTGTGGTTTTACACTTATCAAGACCAAAAGTAATTTTAATATAATTAGAAAATGTTTCTGTTCTAAGGAGCTGCTATAACTGGTGCTCTGTTGAGACATATAATTGATATCATCCATGTACAACAGATGACTAAGTAGATGTTGGATTATAGTTGCATATTTTATCTTGAATCCGAGTTTAATAACATTGAGAGTGGATTAAGTGTCATACCAAACCATAGAGGGTTTAGGCCATGGGTGCGCAACTGGTGCACATTGTGTCACTGTGCGGTGTGGTAATGCCTCCCACTACAGTCGCCCTTGACGTCAGAATAAAGCAGTTTCGATTTGACACTGAACATGAAGAGCAGGTTTCATACGTCACAGCATGGGTGGGGTACTAAAACGTTTCCCCTCAGTTGCTCAGCTATGGTTTAGGCTGTCTCCTTGGAAAATGCCTCTTCTTACAGGAATAGGATTTGTAAGCAAGCTACCCTAGTAGCACACTTCGTTGGCCCAACGGAGGGATTTGGTTGGCGTGGAAGGGATATGTTGGGAAAAGGTTGGTTGTAATTTCCTCGGTTTTGCCAACGGATTTATTCGTTGGCTAAGCCTCCGTTGGCGTTACCAACCAACAGGATTGTTGGCCCAGCAGCGTTACATGCTAAAAATTTACTTCTCCACCTCTTCCTGCCAGTCTTCGGCAATTTCCGGCATAGTTCGTAGGTCATCACGTAGACGATGAAGATACAAAGGTTATTCGCCATCTTGATATGTTGAAGAATCCGAATGGTTTTTTACTTCTATTAATATTAGGGCCCTTTATTTGTTCTCTGAAAATAACGTTATCGTATATTCACATCAAATATTCAAAATACGAGATGTATATCCTTCTTGCTATTTATCATGTATTACACATCTCTGTAGTAAATAGGCTAGAAGAATTCTCGATTTTTATTGCAACGATCACTAATGGCGTAGTGGTTAAACCGATAGACTATAACACTAGCTTCCTGGGATCGAATCCCCATAGGTGCTAATTTTATACGATAGGAATAGGTAGGTAGGGTGAAGGAGAGAAGGAAGGTAATAGGGAAAAGAGGAGGAAGAGAGGAGAAAAGGGATGAAAGGGAAATTAAAAAATTAAATTTTCTCTGCTTCTAGTATTTCCGCCAGATGTCTCTGCGCTGCTAGTAGTTCCACCATTACCTAATAGATGTCTCCCAACTGTTGGGATTTTGTTGTATATTGGTTGGCTACAGTTGGCAATTGGTTGGATAAAACGCTCCTTGGCAACGGAACCCCGGCGGACATTCATAACCGTTGACCAACGAAACATGGCGATCATTTCTCAACGTTGGCCCAACGATCTGTGCTACTAGGGTAGTTCCATTACAATTGACTTGGAGTAGGCCTACTATTTTCCATGAGGACAAAAGAGAGCGTAAAAGTCCTATGATTTGCGGATCTATTTTATAGATTTCCAAGACTTGCATTAGCCAAGAATGGGGCACTGAATCGAAAGCCTTTTTGTAAGCTACAAAGGCTGTAGGCCTATATATATTTCTATTCTTTGCGTCTGCTTGCTTTATTACAAAAGAATCGCTTATTTGATGATGATGATGATATGATTATTATTATTATTATTATTATTATTGTTATTATTGTTATTATTATTGTTGTATTTTGTTCGTAAGTTTTCTATGTTGGTAAGGAGGTCTCCCCTCCCTGCTTAAAAGACGGATTGGTCTCCGATTTTGAGGATAAATTGCTTTTTTTTTCGGGGCAAACATACTCAGAGTATTTATCTGTGGTTTTGGAGCTTTAACAAAACTGTACTTGGGCAAAATTGATTTTGGTCTATCACCTTTGCTGTTTTAGGATCATCTTTGCCATCATAGAGCTCTCGCTACCAGCGTGTTCCGTTTCTCAACGCTTTTACACCGGACCGGTGGCAAACGATGACGTCACGCTGCAGCGGAATTGGAACAAAACTGCTGGATTTATGGTGCCATCAATGGCGACTAAATTACTATGAAATTATTCTAATATTTTCTTACAGGAAGCATTGGTGATTATGGTTTCAAACAAATAGAATTTACATTATTATTGACATAGCTAAAAGTCTTCCCATCTAGTAATAACTGAAAATATCCCCCTTTGCCGTACTAGTCACGTCTAACCTAAAACTTTCGGAAGAATGTCTCCATATAAAACCCAAACACAACTGACAAGTGTCACAATTTTTAATATAACACATTTTTGCAGCTAGGTTTTCTTAAATAGCGAATACCATATCAAATTAAATCAGGTGCCAAAAGAGAGTGAAATCCCTAAAGGAATACAGCCAAAACTAATTGACTCCTCTAAAACATTATCTATGCATGTTTATGCGCACATCCTTTCATGCAAATTAAATCAGGTAGGATAATATAATTGCTGGTCAATAATTTTAAACATACCATCCAGTTATAGACAGCGAGTTCTTATAATCTGAAGAGAATATACATAGCCTACTTCTTCTAATATTGTTTTTATGCCTATACTCGTTACCTTTCTTCCTAAACATTTTGGAGTTTTATTGTTCCTATGCATCTATCATTAAGCTATACATACAATAATAATAATAATAATAATAATAATAATAATAATTTTATTTTATATATACTGTATATATATGTCATCAAGTCAAGTGACAGCATGGACACCGGGCAGGATTGAGTGAAGCCCATCGTCTGCTAATTCCCCCGCAGTTTTACGTGAGCCAATCAGATTCATTGGTGGATTCTCGCACCATATCCACGGGCCGGTGGAACCGATGCCAAAGCGTTGTGGAAACTGGTGGCACCGATGACGTCATTACTTAGCTTTGGAACAAAAATGCTGCCAGCGCTTTCACAGCGTTGAGAAACGGAACACGCTGTGTGCCACTATCGAGAATCGATTCTTTACTTCACAGACCACGTAATATGGCGGCTATACTTTCTCACGTTTTACCGGAAGGAGTTATACTGTCTCGAAGCTGTTTTTGCGGCGTTTCACTAGCCAGAAATGGATATCAAGGTGAGTGCTTCATTCCTTATTTTAGTACGTATATTGAAAAATACCATAAGCTGCTAAAAACATTTTTCCATATAAGTTTCGAACTTCATCGAACATAACCTCAAATACTTTAAGCACGCCTAGTGCGTAAATTCTTTTGATTAACATGCATGGAACCTTTCGTGATTGGGCTAAAACCAAATATAAGGTGCCTAATAGGCTCCGCCCACTCGATATTCGCATTTTGTTTCTCAGTGAACAGGGGACCAAACTATCCTTGTATATTGTCGCCGACACTCCCGACCATACCAAATATTAAAAATGCGAGCGTGTCCCTTGTACCAAATATTAAAACTGCGAGAGTGGCCCTTGTACCTAGCATTAATAATTCGAGAGTGGCCCTTGTACCTAGCATTAATAATTCGAGAGTGGCCCTTGTACCAAATATTAAAAATTCGAGAGTACCCACAGGTTTGCTTTGTACCCAACGGTTTGTCGGCCTGTTTATCCTCGAAGAATTCGCTAGATCGTGGTATAAAAGAAAGTGCTTCGCTGGGGGTGGGTTAGGCCTCATGCGACGATGCACCTTATATTTGGTTTTTCCCCGTGATTGTTGCTTATTAACCTCTTTTTACGATGCGATCACTATGCCCTTCCAAGCAAGCCGCCCCCCCCCCCAAGCAACTACGCCAATAAAAGACCTATCGTCACCGGTAGTTATAATGGTTGACTACTCAGGATCTCCTAAAGCTCTATACAATGCGCAGTCGGCAGTTTGCAGTTGCAATCGGCCACTTGGGAGCAGCACTCGAGCCGTCTACAATATGCAGTCGACATTGAGGTTAGGGAAACATTTTACAGTATAAAAAAGGTGGAGGAATTGCTTTATAATTGCATAATATATGTTATAAACACATCTTGCTTTCTCGTAGTATGCTAATCTGTGTATTTGCACTAGTAAATAATTTTCAATCTGTAATATGTTACTTGCAGTCGTCCAGTTGGTAGTCAGAGATGAATTTCTCGTCTGCAGACTACTGTGTACCAACTGACGATTGCCTGCTGTCGACTGCAACTGCACATTGTGAATGGCGTCCATTACTCACAACACGTTATACTTCCACTACCGACTACCAGCTACAAACTACCGACAGCCGACTTCACATTGTGGATGGAGCTTTATAGCTCTATCCACAACGTGCAGTTGGGAGTCGGGAGTTGGCAGTTGCAGCCGGCCGCTCAGGAGCTGCACTCCAGCTGCCCACAATATGCAGTCGACATTGAGCTTAGGGAAGCATTGCAAAAAATGTGGAGGAATTGACTTGTAATGCATTATATATGGGTGATTCTTCAAATACGGGAAAATTTGGAGTGTGTTAAATCCAAATTTTTTACTTTGTTTAAAAAATCTAAAAAAAATCACAAAAATACTTCAGGGGTTACTTGATTATAATATGACACCAGCAGAGCTTAAATGTTTATATTTTTATTTATTTTTATTTCTTTATTTTTTTAAAGCCATGTGGATGACATCCGTGTACATGTGGATGGCAGAAGGCCACATTAATGACTAACTTTGGCAACAATCTGCTTTTCTTTATGTGATTTCATATTTTTCTCAGCATACTTCAGTTGATTTTGCATCAAATTTGCAAATTTGTGTGCATACTCCGGAATTAATGTAATTTTAACGAGACTGTGTTTTTATGGTTTTGGGGGAGGGGGGAATCAAGCAGAAATTCATTTAATCAGTTTTAAGATCTTAAGTACAGGTCACAGACACCGCAAACACAATAGTATCCTACATTTATCATCTAGGCCTACATGACTTGAGAGTCATCCACATACCCCTTCATGAGACATGTGGATGACACAAAAATCAGGCATGTGGATGACAAAAAAGTAGTTTAAGTGGTCTCAGCAAGCCATTTCTAAACCTCTGTAGGCTCAACTTCAGTCAGGTACTTTGAATTGGAAGGTTTATCATAGTGCATAATCAAAATTAATTAATATTCACTTTCTGCCTACTTTCTAGAAGCCATGTTAATGACGAATAAAAACGTTTTCCTTGAAAATGATACAAAGTCCTTTGTTAATCCCAAACTGTTTGTAAGCAAGCAAAATTCAACCTTACAATTCAACCACAAGCTGCCCTGTTGGCTTTCTAACACTGTTGCCAGTTTTACAAATTTCTCATTTCTGCAGAAAAAATTCCATTCTTTTAAGCCATGTGGATGACCAAAAACCCTTGGGACATTCTTTATGTTCATTAGGTGGGGTGACAATTTTATTTCATTTTATTTTTTAGGGGTTAATGTTCTTCACCCATTCATACTCATTGACAGGAAAAAAGTTGAAAAGGAAATAACATTTTGTTTTGTGGAAAAATGCATTAGAATATACAAAACCGAGGTTTGGGACAGGGCATGTGGATGACATTTCATTGAATTAAATTCGATTTTGGAATATCAGAATTTAAAGTTAGTGACATTTCAAACTGATAGTTGTAGTATGGAAGCAGTAGAAACAAACTTTTGTTTTAATTTTTTTTTTAAGTTGAATTTGAAGGGAAATATCACTCCGGAACGAAAATTTTCCCGTATTTGAAGAATCAACCATATATACATAATAATAACCACATATTGCTTTTTCATAGTAAGCTATCTATTTATTTGCACTAGTAAATAATTTACAAATAATGTAATAGTTCAATAAAAATGTTTCAAATAAAAGTTTTAGCTCTTGGTAGCCTACAAGCAATCCATGTGCAAAATTTAAAGAAAATCGTTAGAGCCGTTTTCGAGAAAATCGCGAAAAACGAAAATTTCTTCATGTAAAGTCCCCTTAAAAATAAGGGAAATTTGTCGCCAATCTTCGAATCACATCTTCAGAACGTACCTGACCCAAATACGAAATTTTGTTTTCATACGATTCTCCATTTCGGAGCTAGCCTGTTCACAAATTTCCACACAGACAGACACACACGGACACACAGACATTCAGGGGGCCTTGAAACATGTCTATATGCTAAAAACTCAACTTCGAATTTTAGGGTCGAAAACAATACTTCCTCTAACTATAGCACCTATGGTACGGGCAGAGGAAGTAAAAATTCAACTCAACTTGAAGATCTGTGTAAACCTTCGTGGAGTCTTATAGCAGCAAAGTAAGTCATATGAAAACAACGATTGCTTTAGCAGTAACAGATTTTGAGAGATTCTTATGACTTTTTGTTGTACCATATCTAGAGTTGATGATTTGTGGTGAATAAAAACCCAGGATTTCGTCAAATAGAATGCAAAATTTCTATATATATTTCGCTATATAAAAATTGGATTTCATCATAAAAACGGTAAAAAAAGGTCTTGAAAATCAGCTTTTAAATCTAACTGTATTTTTTCGGTACACTGATAATATATATATCAAGCAACATGCAGGAGTGATATGACAATGTCTTGAATTCATATGAAATGCTGTAACATAAATAAACAGCTTACCCGATTTACCTGAGGGGCTTGTATTTTAGTTAAAAATTAAAATAAACTCCTTGCTTTACATTGTGGTTACAGCAGTTAAAAAAATTCACACATTCATCCTAAAATATTTTATTTGTCAACACATAGAACTTAAAAATAGAAGTAGGAATAAAGTTAAAAAATCACTCGTCATCATCATCACCATCATCGATGGAAAACAATTGATGTTTCTGCCAGATATCAATTTTTTTTTTTTTTTATATTCAATTTTTTGCATTAATTTTGATGAATTTACATATTGAGTCTGACATTGAGGACATACTGACAAAATTTCCAAAAACATCGATTTTGTTTTTTCATCGATAGTTTTCATGGAAATATTTTAGTTTATTTATGAATGTTGCCTATTTTTCTGAAAACAAGCCTTTTTTTTTAATACATATCGATGTTTTCCGTCAAATTACATCGATGTTTTCAGGTCGATATTATCGGCACATCGACAGTTACCGCCTATTTTAACATCGATGCTCATTCCTAATTCCGTCTCTTTCATGCGGGATTCCCCGGGAATTCTACTTCCGTCTCTTTCACGCGGGATTCCCCGGGAATCCTACTTCCGTCTCTTTCCCGCGGGATTCGGCGGGAAGCATGACGTTACAGGTTGTAGCCTCCAACACCCACTTCGTAAAACGCGAGATTGTTGAAGTACGTAACTTACAGGTTATTTTAATTCATGATTAAAGTTTTTTATTATTCTTCTATTATATAATGAACAGTTATAACTTTTATAGGTGAACACAAAGACGGGAAGAACAGATCGCCCGCTTGTTTGCTTGTTTACTTGTTTCGGCCGTGAATCACGCCGCCGGCCGGCGATTTATTGGCGCCAGAAATTCCTTCCTCTAAAGTCCCTACTCTTCTTCAGTTGACCTTGACTTCTTCGAGTTAACCTTGACTTCTTCGAGTTTCAAATCAAGCCGATGACTCCCGTTTTCATCAACGGCTCTCATTTTTAATTAAAATATTTATCGTGAAAAAAAAACAATACATTCAAATATGAGTTTATTTAAAGTAGAACTTTTACATTTTCCCATATTTCGCGTAAAACTGGGATAAAACCTTGAAAACCGGGTATTTCGCGAAAATTATTACATTTCGCGAAACTTCGTGAATGAATGAACACATATTTTCAATAAAAAAACACCAGAAACGAATTTATTACAGTAATTTGAACTTCTATTACTAATTTCGTGTTTTGGGGGTTAACGAAATGTGGCTATCCCTAACCATATCTCAATCGGTTATAGCCTACCGTAGATTGAGTTTTTTTATTTTTTTATTTCAAGTAAACTTTGTGTACTTTCCTCAATTATGTAATTTTTGTCACACTTCTAGGACAGATAGAATTGTAAAATTTTGTCCTATCTCATCGAGTTTTTTCTCTGTAAGCACACGGCGAATTTTTTTTAAATTTCTTATCAAGAACAGAACCCGTTTCTCTGAATCTGTTTACAAGTTTACGAACTGTCTCTCTGTGAGGCACAGGGATACCAGGGAATCTGTCTACAAATAGCCGTGTCACTTCTCTACAGAACTCTGTTTGCACATAGGAATCATACATGAATATGCGGTGTGCTAAAGTATACACACTTCTTGGCATTATAACAGAACTATCACAATTTAACCACAAAGAAGAAAACAAGAACCTCCGCTAGCAAAGACCGCACATGCACTGATGGGGAGAAAGGCGAGAGCCAGGAACGGTGAGAAGCACTGTGCGCTCGCAGCTACCTTCAGCCGACCGCCTGGCCACGAGTAAAAAAAAAGGCACTGTACTTTGAAAGTGTTAAGATACATGACATAGCACCATAAAATTCAATCAGTTAAATGAAATATATATGCCTAATTAAAACCATCAGCTGATGGTTGAATTATAGGCTACATTTTATTTTATTCTATTTTGAACTTTGAGTAAAAACATTTGCTGCATTTCCTTGTTGTTATTTTATTTACGTTCAGTAAGTTACCAGTATATTTACTTGATTTTAAATTCCAATAAGTTTTCCACGTAACTTACTGATGTTTTATGTGTCGACAAAGGGGATTGGTTTGTTAATAAGATTTTTTATATATTTGTTGTTGATTTAATTAAGTTACTTTGTCTCCCATCGTTTACTTTTCTTAAAATAAAGTGAGATATCTCTTTCCAGGAATACGCTTCTTATATTCTCCATCAGCACTGGGAGTCGACAACTACAGCAGGATGAGAGAAAAAACAAAGGCTCAATTTGTGAACCTAGTAGACAAATTTAAAACAAAAATGACTGAATTTTCTAATCCTGAGTCAACAAACATGATCTTTACAGAAGATTTAAAAAACATGATCCATTTAGCTGAAGGAACATCTGAGGATCTGGATTTGATCCATAAGATGATGAAAAAGTAAGTTACACTCAAATCCTTTCACTTACAGCTAATTCTTTGTAACTTTATAATACCTGCAGCTGTAAAGGATACTATTTAAGTCAAAAACTGGGTGTGTGCAACTGTATGGCAACATTCATACTAAATAATTTTACAATTACATTGCTCAATTATTATGTGTATAAATATTTTTATAAATTTACTAGCTTAAAAGGCCCGGCGTCGCCCGGGTTTTGTATTTTGTAATATGAAATTAACTTATGGAGGACTTTCGATTTTGAAACTCTTGGTCCTTATATAATATGTATGAAGAATTCGAAATGAGGAAGAACGACTTATGACACTCAGACTATTCCCTCAGAAAACGCTAAATAGGGGAGAGTGGGGCAGTTTTGCCCAGGGGCAGTTTTGCTCAATATCAAATTTCTCTCTCTTGGTAATCATTTTATCATTCTTATGATATCACTGCTATTCCCATCAACCACCTCTACTTCCTGTGGAAATTTGGACTGCTTAGCTACATGTGGAGATTTTTTATAGAAGAAAGTAATATTTACATAAAAAGTTATAAGTTTTCTGTTTTTGTTTTACTAGGTAAACACATTTCATTTATACTCATCAATATTTTTTATGTCTACTGCCTAGTTGCACATTCCTTAAGCTTTCTTTCTATGTCAGACATGTGATTTAATAACCTCACTTGTGGAAAATAATGACTCATTTATTCCAAATTGTGCATTGGGGCAGTTTTGCTCAGCCTACGTGGGGCACTTTTGCCCATTAACTAGAGTTTCTATTACCGGTATTAATTAACTTAATTTAGTAAATATGAATTTAGGCATATCTACCCTATTTTAAAAAGTAATTTTGAAATTTTTTTATTCAGACGTTCTAGTAATGGGTTTGATACTATCTTATTTTTTCTTGCATAGTGCCTTTGCTGTCTAAACATGGTACTTTGACAAGACAAGAATAAATTAGTATTCCCTGAGAACAAAGACTCAAGTTTTGTTAATATTGAGGACATTTTTTTGCAAAGCTATGTCAATCTGCATTGGAAGGAAGACCTGAACAAGCCTTGGGAGCAATGACATTTTCTGTAAATTTCAAAAATTTTAATATAGGCTATACTTAGGCCTATAATAAAGCAGGGTTAAATAGATTTTAAGACTGTATTAAATGTTTATTTCAGTTTGAAGACAATTTTATCTGAGTTTGTGATGTTATTGGTTCCAATTTTCTCTTTAAATATTAGCATGCCTATTTAGGCCAGTTCTTTAGTCATTACAAAATATAATAGGCCTACTTTTTTGTGTTTTAGCTCTGTACTGTAAATTAATTGCATAATCATTACATGTCAACCTTTCATTTCCACATTAACTTGATTTGTATGCAGTGATCAAATGTGCCCCATACACTGGGCAAAACTACCCCAGCTGGGGCAGTTTTGCCCAACTTGCAATGTGTAGGGAAAATAATTTTAAATTAAAAACAATAAATTATAAAGTAATAATAAAATTATGTTTATATACAAAACATATCAGTGTATAAGTAGCACATAAATATCTTCTCCTGAATATAATTAGGTTGAGAAAAAAAAATCACAAAGTTGAGAAAACACATTTTGGGCAAAACTGCCCTACTCTCCCGTATAGCTTTTTATGGCTCATAGAGGATTTCGAATGTTGCATTCCATTGCTTCTACACACCATGCCTGGGAGGAGTGCAAATAAGAATAAAAAGAAATTCCGGTTACATGATTTTGTATTGTCTTGACAGAAAATTGTATTCCTCACTCTCATATTACCATACAACCGTTTCGGGGCTGAAGTAAAAAAGAAATTCAATATCACTTTCATTTTTTCCTTCCCAAAAACCTGGGACATAATATACTGCGCACGTAGGACTGAAAATGTTCCATTGCATTTTGTCTTCTTTTAGATGCTTCTAGGCTCTGGTAAACATCCCTAGGCCTATTTCTCAACTAATATAAAGCCTACAGCTATGAGTGACGGATTTCTTACCGACTTCCGATATAGCATACTCACTGGCACTCACTTAAGTTGTCCCTGCAATTCGACCACTTATTCTACATCAAAATGTGAAGTGAGAAAATGATATTTTCCATGTCAAGGGTAGAGAAAATTATGTGACTGCTTTATTTTCGTGGATTTTATTCTTCAAGAATTATTTTCACAAATGTATTACTTACATCGATAGTATCAGAATTTGTTAAAGCTCAGTATTATAATATAGTTTCCAAAGCCCTAGATGTGAACACCGTAAACAATACTTTTGTTATGTAAACAATTGACAGCAGAACTCTCTAACTGTGCCTCATTTCACATTTCCAACTTTTCCCGTGGATTTTCCAAAAATTTTCTTTCATACAAACCTTGTCCTGACAATTACAAACACAACAAAACAAAAATCAGCCAAATCGGTCGAGCCGTTCTCAAGTGATGCAGCAACATACATTTTGGAGATTCATTTTTATTAATATAGTTTTGATGAGTTCTTTGTGAATTTTAGCATGAACTTGCAAAAATTTTGTGTTGTCAACTATTTAATTTAGTGTAAGATAGTAAGAACTTTTCCATAAAGTATATTATTCATATAACTTACCAAATTCTCATATTATAGTTCTGATACACTTGTCCGGCAGAGTCACTACCAATAACAAACGTTAATATCTTCTCAACCAATTAAGTTACAAGGATGCTTTTCATATTCACACATACGAAAACTCTCCAAGTTATAATGACAATGAAATTATTACACTTGTCTGCATGCTCGTGATATGTGATTCTAGAAGTGGAGCAGCAAAAAGTCAAACTTTCAAACAAGAGAAGTTCTTGTAAGTGCTGGTATTTAAAAGGCTGCAGTTGATGTACAGTTTTCTTTATCTTTTGGAAAATATTTTTTCTCTACAAAAATGTTGCATTTTCACAAAATACTGAAAATTTACATTATCTGCTGTATTATTGTAAAAAAGATCCATGCATAACTGAAGAACTTCGTAGCTTATAAAGGATTGGACACTGAAACACTTCTCAGATCGGGGCATGAGAAAATCTTATTATCACAATATATTCAGGTCATTTTGTCATTTGTAAGAAATCCTGAACTCATCCGTGCTAGTATAGTTTATTCATGAGTTTAGTTCTGTGTCATTTTCAAAACAGAAAATCCTCTTTTTTCTTCTTTGTTCCTTTCTGTCTTCTCGTTGAATAAAACTAACTTACAATAGAAGAAATTCACTCGCTAATAATATGAGTTTTAATACCTAATCCAGCTGATACAGGATCCAATAATCAGCTGCAAGTTCCATGTTGAAAAATTAACTTGACTCCTGGTATTACAGTAAATGGTCTGTCTATAAATACTTTATTCTTTTCTTTCAAGGTTTAATCATCAAAATAAGGAACTAAGATTTGGTAGGTACGTCTTTGGACCTGTTGTCATGAGGATGTATTATCTTCTGGACAAGCCAGAAGAAGCACTTGCAGTAAGTTTTTTCCTTTTAAAAGTAATTTTTTATTTCCTTATTTAATTCAAAACTTAAACAGCAATTCTTGTTAAAAGTTCTTAGAAATATATTTTTAAAAATTTGTTCCTTATAGCAATTGAAATACCAGATATAATTCATCCCTAACATTCACACTCAGCAATACACTTGTTGTTGCTGTTACCTAATTCAGATTTTACTTGCTGGAGGATTCATTGCAAGGCCAGGTTTTTTGTTGTTGTTATTAACGATAAACGTAAAATGTAAGAGAAAGTTTCCTCAAGGAGTACAGGCACAATTTATCACAAAATGTGACTGGTTTATCAATGTAATTTTGTCGCAAATTTTTGCGAAAGTTTACCTTTTCTGCAAAAATCTCTATTTTTATGATAAAAATGAAAAGTATTCATTTTGAAGATGTTGGTTGTAAAGGAATGAGAATTCTTTCGGAACGGTGCATTAACCCGAAAGTAGAGACTATGTATTATTCTATTTTATGACCTGCAGGACCATCCATGACAGCTGACAGGGCTTTTCTGAGCTTTTGGAACATTCTTTTAGAAATACTGTCGTATCATTTTGAAGTTCTTAAAGTATTAGCTGCAATAATGGGGGCAGATATGCTAAAAAAAAAAAAAAGAGTATGAAGTTCTTACTGGCAGATTTCAAGTTTGTACTTGCAGTCGTATGCACAAAAAGCCTGGGGACTCCCCCACCCACTGCGCCCACGTGACATGACGCTCTTTGTACTCTGTCGTTTAGTGCCTGCTTCAATTCCACATGCAATAAGACCGAGCGGCAGGAGTATTAAGTAGGAAATTTGTGAGCTACCAAAATGGGACACTCACTTCACTCACAGCATGCTACTAGGGTGATTTGCGTGGAATATATGGACATTCCGGAAAGAATGAAAACTACAAATTTTTAGTTTTAATCCCTCTGACAATACTAAGTGCTAGGGGTCTAACGATTTTGTTTAGATTTTGTAATTGAGGTGCTTATGCTAAGAGCTAATGCGTAATATGCCAGCAAAAGGCAGGCATCCACGCTATGGACAGAAGGGCCACCCCAATTAAGGAAAAAACAAAAAAAAAAAAAAATGCTAAGAGCTAAACTTTTATTTGAGATTTTTTTTTTTCAAAAAAATTCTCTGATGGGTAGTTACAAGGCAGGCATCATTCATAGAAACTCAATCTTGTCTGGTGAACGGTAAAGGTTTGCATCAGGCTAATACAACTGAATACCTATTCTCTGCAACACGGCCTCTTATTCTATATTAGAATTTGAAGAAAGGTGCATTGCCACGCCTAGGTTATACAAAAGTATTCGAGTGCATTTATTAAGATTTTATTTGGATTGTGTATCCTTCAGAGATGCGACAGAGGTACGGCAACAACTTTATTTGACGAAAATTTAATTTTTCTTAATTTTCTTGAAATAGGTTTAACAATTTTATAGGCTTATTATGTAGGCCTACTATAATATATTATAATAAGTACTATTTGAAAAACTTCTCCCAAGAAATTCTCTGAAGGATAGTTATAAGCCATTCATTTTATACAATATAGACTTGGATTTTATGGTCTTGCCTCGCAAATAATGCGACTTGGAAACGAGGCTGATACAAGTGAATGGACACTACTGCAATTCAGCCGTGTACTCTACACTAGAATAGGCTATATTAAAGGGGAACTGAACTAAAAAATTACATATATATTTTATTTACAAATGAGTAAGAGCTCAGATTGTGTATTACTATGGCGAAAATAAAAACTAGATCCAACTTACCGTTTCCGAGTTGTAGCGCTCTATAGCAGCGCTCGTGACATCACCTGGCTAGCTCGGGTCGGACAGGGAGCATTACGCACGGAACAGCCCCAACACAACATAATATTAGTTTTATTGTTGCACTCTTTATTGTTGAGTATCCATTGTTAGATATGTGTGTTCATTAACGTCGTTGACAGTTTTCTTTACAAGATTTTGCCTCCACTCAAATGTTTTCTTGTCGTACTTTCTCTTATAAACCCAATCTCCACATGATTTAGAAAATTCCACTGAACCGCCCATGACTCTTTTTCCTTGATGGAAGTTGTGGTCAAGAGCTGCTATCATTGACCGTAAATACATGCCTTCAAATGACAAATGGATTATTTTTACTACATATTTAAGACTTCGCTATGGTAGGATTCAAGACTTCCTGTGTGACAAAAATGATTGAGATGCATAATATCATTTTAAAATCTGGTATTCATAATGATGTTATATAGGTCATGGTAGTCTTTCGAATGCTTACGAATTCCCTTTAGTATTTTTAATTTTATCAGCACTTAGCATATCGTGAGCACATGAATGGTATTTCTCATTACTAGGGACCGGATTCTTAAGTTTTTACCTATTTTTTTCCTTGCTTCGGAAACAAAAAGCACAAATACACTTTTTCGAATCATGTCCATAGGATTCACCCACATTAATTCTGTGGCACCTAAAAATACCTAAATCGGGTATAAAAACCTAAATATACCTAAACGGGATATAAAACCTAAAATATCTAATGTAGGCTACTTTTTTTGTCTATTTTGTTTGTCAGTTCAGGAATCGATATTTTGCGGAGAGACAATAATTTTTGTCGGGTTGAAATTAATACCACCAGCGTTTCGTTCAACCCATTGTCGTCTAGGATGGACAGTATCAAGAGAGGAAGTGTACAGTACAAGTGTACCGTCGTATTCGTTTTAAAATATTCGTACGAACAACCATTGTTGCCGTGTATGAACAAGGATATAGATTTCTGTTTTTTAAAGCGTTTGTTTGCCTTAAGCCTTTAGTACTGTCTTGTTATTCACATTGAGTGGTACACTGTGTTTTAATAAGACGTACAGGGCCGTAGCAAGATCTTTCTGCGCCCTTGACGAGTCTGACAAATCTGCGCCCTCCAATACTGGGGGTCTGAACAATTTTTTTTTCTGTAAAATTGTTTATTATTTTAATATAAAAACACTGTTATTATCAAAGAAAACCTAAACCTCAATTTGAAAATGAACTAAGTGTTGGACTTTGAAGGTAGTAAAACCTTATTTTCAGACGATTGAACTACTTAAAAAATAGTTAATTAATAAAATCTAGAATTTTTATTGCTTGATAAATTGCACCAGTCTAAAGAAGGTGGTATTTTTCATGGTTAATTTTGCGCCCTTGGCGGGGGCCCATCTCGCCACCGTCAAGCTACGGCCCTGAAGACTTATTAATTATATATTGAATTCTATGTAGCACATTCAAATTCATTAAACCAATTATTCTACCCGAAAACGATATTTTGAACAAAAAACCTAAAAAAAACTATTTCACCTAATGGAAAACCTAAAACGGTGTTTTTAAAAACCTAAAAATCCGGTCCCTACTCATTACCTTCCCAACTATGAACGTTAACAATGTGATTGAGAATTGAGGTAAATTTCTCTTGTCACTCTCACACGTAGGCGATACCCACCTTAAATATTATAAATTGATTGTTTCCATTCATGAATGACGGAGGATTTCGGAAAATTGTTAATCTTTTTCATTAGAGATTTACCAAGGAACGAAACATCAAATTCATGGTGTATGTGTGAAAATTTGTTTTTCATTAAAGCTCTAATGCCTGCGTGTCTGTCCGTTAGAAACAATGTAATAGGGAGTTTCTCATTTATTGTGCTTATTATTTTTTTCACGAGCAGCTCTTTCAATATCACCAGCTACAGTTCCTCTTTGTACAATTACAAAATCTAATATTTTATTCGTTGCTAAATTCATAATTGAATACGTCACATACTTGGCAGAGAAACCAAGTGAGTCATATTGTCCATCTCCACATAAACGTAAATTTAAATCACTCATAGCATCTACATAGTTAGCTTCTTTTTCTCTTGACCACCTTTTGTGTATGGAAGGAAATACAAATTTCTTTACAAGCCTATACAAGTATGATTCAGAAAAAATAATAGCTTAATAGAATTTGAGAAAGCTGATACATAATTAAATGTTAATCCCCATAGGTACATTCCTGAGGCTATGAACACATTACTTTTTAAACTTCCACCTATGCTTCCAGAAGACCACTCGTATGTATGCCCATTCACACAATGAGTTTTTATTCGTAACATTATTCCTCTCGTTTCTACTTTACGTTCATTAACTGGAGCGCCACATGTATGGCATATACTGAACAGTGTAAGAAGGGCATTTACACAGACAAACAAAAGAATATTTTTCCGAGAAATTGATATTTTCTATGCCATCTTCTTCTCCTTCACTAGTGATTTCATCGGGGACATAATCTTCATCCTTTTCATCCGAGGTGTCATGTTTGATGGATTCTTGGAGTGGATGTACTTATATTTCAATGATACACGTGGATACTTCATGTATAGGAGCATTTATTACTTGTGCATCGATACATGACATAGTCGGAAGACAGAGTGGTACAAGAAACAAAACCGGAAATGAAAGACATCTTGCACAGAGACATAAAACAAAACACAGTAGTCCCTGTTGCCAACATAACAAAATAACATGACACAACCAAAGATAATAGAACATGTATTTAAATTATAACATGGATGTATAATCCAACAATGTTCATCAATGTAATTCATATAGACAGAATTTGCAGGTCTATAAATTTCTGTGCCTATCTCACACTGTATTTCTGCGTCAGTCTTCAACTCTACATGCTTACATTCATAAACTTGTGTAGCTTCTCTTTCTTGTTTAGAATCAGTTATTGAATTATCAATTAATTCCAACATTTCCCTCTTTTTAAAGACTTCCTTTTCTTGGGAGAAGGAATTTCTTTACTTCCTATTAAAAACTTTGAAGGTAGCCGCATTGTCTTTTAGTCTAGGGCAACTGAATTTTTCATCCTTCAATATTCTGATTTTTAAAATATTTGATTCATTAAAATCATCTTCTTTAAAATGCTTTCCACATACTCTAGAATTTTTTGTTGGAACAACATTTTTACGCTTCATGCAAGAAACCCATTTGTTGTACAAACGTCTGTTCTTGCTTTTATCAGATTTCTATGGAATTCTATGAACCAACATTTCTATGGACACCAGAATTATTTGAACAACCCTAAGCATTGCATGCAGGCATCTTCACTTACACTATACAATAGGGAATACAAGACCGGCACCTTACCGCAGCAAGCCAAAGTGAAAACGGTGACGGCGAGGCGCGTTAGCCGTGTGACGTCACAGCCTTGCAACAGTATAATTTAAATTGCTCACAGAATGAGAATGAGCGAACATAAAAAGAAATGGTTTTCGACTGTGCACTTAACGAGAGTCATAGGCTACTTTATTTCAAGATAAAGTAAACATTTTCGTTCAGTACCTCTTTAAGGGTAGAGGGAGTTATATGAATGTTTCATATCACATTTTAAAAATACTAATTACCGGTATTGTACCGTTTATATTGTACTGTTGAAATTTGGTGGGTTTGTTCCCGGTTTTCTTCATATCTATTTTGTTTTATGTTCTGGTTTTCATGTTTTGGATTTTTTTTTTGTACTTGTGTTTCAGTTAATTTGAAATTAAATTTTGAGTTTATGCGTGGGGCAACTGTTTTCATAGCTTCTACTTTTTTTAGCCGAACTACTGGTAACAGGGATTTTGCAAAACTAATTTTGTTTTGCTTCAAAATCTCAATGAAAACTGAATGGAATTCAGTTCCTTCTTCCATTGCGGTATGTGATATGATGTAAATGACGTTTCTATGAAGTCTCTTCTTTGTTAAACTTCAAAGAGACCTGATAGAATTAATTTTCTTCCTCTTGCTTAACACTGATGTGGCTATCATTTAAATCTCCCACTGTGAGAAGACCCTTGTTTGTTTTCATAACTTTATTTATGCAGGTGCATGTTTTGTGTGGGTTGCCTGAGTAAAAAGTACCTGCCATGAGTCGGCGCATTTTTTTTACATACAACTTGTGAGTGACTACACTTCTCAGCAAGAAGACGCTCATACTTTATGTTTACTTTTTTAGCATATCACCCATTGAAATAAATGAGAGACAAATAATTTTGTTTGCAATTTTGTTTTACACTAAACTTTTTCTAACAAATAAATAAATCTTATTTTATAAGAATACTGGTAGTATAAAAAGAGTATGAGTATGGCATTAAAAATTACCATGAAATTTTTACCATATTTTAAACTATAAATAAACTTACGGCATTTTATATATTTTTTCACATTTTTTAAAAATAAACAGCCAAAAACCCTGGCCTTGATTCACTCCATAGTACTAGCATTAAAATCTGTAATGTACAAAACATTTCATAAGCTGTTGTGTTTTGTTTTTATCATCTGTAGGCATTTAAAGATCCCGATCTAGAAGAATTTTTTTCTCAGCTGAGTAGCTACCAAATTCTAATGGATCTTCTGTTTGAACACCAAATGTATCAAGAAGTGTTAGATGTTTTTGACATTGTCAAAGGAAGACAACACCAAGATACAAGATACCCAAAGAATGCAGTCGTTTTAACTTTTGCGGCTTGTTATAAACTGGTGAGTAATACATTTAGGGTTTGTTTACTTCTACTTTGAAAGTGTTAAAATACATGACATAGCACCATAAAATTCAATCAGTTAAATGAAATATATAATTAAAACCATCAGCTGATGGTTGAATAATAATAATAATAATAATAATGTTTTATTTTGCCTGGCAGAGTTAAGGCCATAGGGCCTTATCTTCCACTCAACCAGGATAAAGACAAAATACATTAAAAGGAATTTACAAAAAACAAATACAGTAGATATCATACATAATACAAATTGTTAAAAATAAAATAATAATACAATATTGAAGTACCTATATTAAAACATAAGACAAAAATGCGTCCAATAATAGGCTGCATTTCATGTGTCAAACTTTATTATATTTTCCTTTTTTCATACATTGTCCATATTCTTGCATGGGTGTTTAATCAGTAATGGATAATATAATAGGATAAGAAAATTTATCAAAGTTGGATTACAATAAAATAAACATTTCGTCTGTTAAGGAGGTACAAGTCACTAAGTGCACTTATATTGTTTTTCTATCATATATACATAGGGTCCTGATTTATTGGTGAAATAAAATGGCTGATTTCAGTGTTAACTTCCTTCTATTTCGGTGGGTATTTCGTGAAATAAATTACTTATACTACATTGGGAACATTGCGCAAATATAAACTTTGGCTCTTTATTTACATGAACTAACACCCCCATTTCCATATTCTTCTACCCTTGTATGAACTGAAGTAACTTTCAATTTAGGCATCATTAGAGTTAATGTTCAAATATAATTACGAGAAATATTATCGTAATTTCTATTAAACACCATCAGATAGCCATTTGCAATCTTTAGTGCCAACCATACTACTGTGGATAAAAGGCGAAATCTGTTGAATACAAGTAACAAACATTCTACACTCTTCTGCTGTAATCGATCATAGGCATCGCTAACTTGGCAAAGACATAGCAGGAAAGGAGTGTACTCAACAGTACAAACCAGGTCACAGACAATCTGTGTAATTGATCACAAATATCGATAAATCGGTAAATATTCGACAGCCACAGAAACAGCAGAAAAAAAAGCATGCTGCTAAGAAGTAAAAAGTACAGTACACCAAAACAGGATATTGTGATTTTAAGGCACATTTTCGTGCTCATTTCTCACTTTACGGACAGAAGGGTCATATTTCGCACTTATAGACACATTTCGCGGAATCGAGTAAATTTCGCGATATTTCGTGGATTCAATTTGGTTCATATTGGTATTTTAAGCATATAAAAGCTAAATATAGCTAAGGGAGGTTGTTTTATAAAATTTCGCGCTTATCGTTGTTACCAAAAAATATGGCCCCTATATATACATTGTCAAAGGAAACCCAATAAAAGTGTTGATAGCAAAATTGTCAAAGTGATGCAATTACTGGAATTTTAGTACCCAATTACATACATTTATTTCAGAACCATAAAAATTCACTTAGTGAGTTTTACCTCTAAACCAATGGTGTATATATATACACACATGGTATGTCATATTAATAGCACAAACCGAAACTGTTGAAAGTATACAATAAGAGAAACAAAAAAGTTCCAGCAAACATGGGTCTGCAAACAAGCCATTTGCAAGATTTATTATTGCAAATGTGTGGTTATGAGCCACCACTGATGTCCTTAGTTGTGCTTCTCTCATTGCACACTTAGAAACGGTCCACAATGTGCTCTTGTTTACAAAACTGAACATTGCCACAAGTTTTAGTTGTAATCAAACCATACACGACAGGCAGTGGGTACAATACACAGTCAAAGCAGTCAGACCACTCGTCTGAACAGTGTCAGATGTGCTGAACACTACGCAGTCAAAATGGAACCATACAGCAACTGCAAAGAAGGCTTGTCAAGAATTCCGAGATGATCCAGGGGTGTTTGAATGAATTCAAAACTCACTGCAGAGATGAGTGCAGTATTGCATCCAGGTGCAAGGACGACACTTTGAACACATCCTTTTACAGGAAGTGTGTACCTGTATGGTATTAATAACATATAACATACTAAAGCAGAATTGTAATCCTTTTTAAGTTAAGCTATGAAAGAATTGTGAGGCAACTTAGAATGGCAATTACACGAAAAGCCTACTTTTCAAATTCATTTGTACCAATTAGGACGATGTCAGTGCCGCCTCATAATTCGCAATAATAAATCTCGCAAACCCATATTTGGTGAACATTTTTTTTCTTCTGTTATCGTATACTTTCAACCGTTTCGGTTTGCACTATTAATTATGATGCACCCTGTATATAGCCTGTATGCTTGTGTGTTAATGCTTATATTATTTTCATCCTATAGATCAGTTAGTGATATTACAGTGAAAAATCCAGTTTGTTACAAGTTCCAGTCTTTGTCGATATAACAGACCTCAGTTAGGGTAGATATATAAGCATTCATGAACCACAGATTATTGTCTCTGCTGGACATTACATGAGAATATTATAGGAGAACAATTCCTACGACACTGGGACTTGAACCCAGGACCTTTGGCTATTCGCGCCAATGCTCTACCAACTGAGGTAAGCCGGAGTTCAATTCACAGACCATTAGGGCAAATAGTAATAGGAGAGAGGTTCCATCGGGCGCTGTGAATTGAACTCCGGCTTAGCTCAGTTGGTAGAGCATTGGCGCGAATAGCCAAAGGTCCTGGGTTCAAGTCCCAGTGTCGGAGGAATTTTTCTCCTATAATATTCTCAGTTAGGGTACTTTTCAGTATTATTTTAAATCCCCATTCGTATCCCATATATTATAATAGAAAGATATCAGTTATTTATGATGTAAGTGTTAAAAAGGAGATTTTATTTGGCAAGTAGGTTATGTTTGTGAAACGAGCACATTAGGGCGAGTATTAATTTTAGGGCAGTATTTTAATATCACGTACTATCCTTTAGCTGTCCTCGTGGTGCTGCCATCACGTATGCACATACGCAGCCAGAGGTAATTGATTTTCTAGATGGTGTTGCTAACATAAGAGTTTTAGTCAAACCACCAAATAAATACATTTTTATGAGCACAGTGAGTAATTTAACGTTCAAAATTGTGCAATTAATTTTAACATGTTCAATTTTTATGAAACTGAGACTAAGTTATGTAATGATCAGATGGAAATATTTTTAACAAAACGAGAGTTTTCCATGTGACAGATTCCGAAGTTGGTACCAGTGAAGTGGCATAAAGATTTTATAGCACTAGTGTGATAATGCGCAACTTTTCCTTCGTGTCTTGTGTCAAAAATTCTACTTTTAATTCAAGCTGTCTAAAGAATTCATTTTAATGGTTCAGTTACTTGTGATCATTTCAGTATTGAGTATAAAAATTCAAACTTCAAACATTAATAATTGGCTCTTACATCTTTACTTCATTTACAAATTTTATTAAGGCTGAGAAGTGCGTGCATAGAGGAACAAGTTTCTACTAACATGGCTCAAAGTGCTACGTCATATCTACTGCATCCTGTAGCATCTTCGAATTTTAATCGTGTTCTTTTATACAGAGAGATTATTTTTGCAATGTTTCGAGAACGCAAGGTCAGCCAGTAAAGGCGCTCCAAAGGCACATCGCAAAAATAATGTCTCTGTACATTAAAAACTAAACTAAACTCCATGGCGCTACATCCCTGAAGGGACAAGGCCTACCACCACATTGAAACTAGTAATACCATTTTGTGTTGTGTGCATTAAAAATAAATTACATACTGTACATACCTTGAATTCTATATCTGTAACAATGGAGACAAAGAAAGTAAAGTAGATTTGCATAGAACAGAAGGTATAAAGCATTAGAAAAGTTGAGGGTGGAATGAATCCTGTCGATATAAAACTAACAACAATGTTGAACAACAAAGAAAATTTTCTTCAAATGTATTAATGTTTGGCAAGTAGTGTGTTGTAGGATGACTCTTATCATATTATTTATTGTGAAATCTCAATGACTTTGTTTTGACATTTGGTTTAGACAAGATTTGCTTGTTTCAGTATAACATACTTTTTAGAGTAAAGTATAAATAATTTGATTTTCTGAAGCACTTGATACTGAGATTTCACTGTATGATTGAATTATCATATGCTGCCAGCTGGTGTGCTACGTATAGACCTAAACAGCACTGTTGCTCAGTCAGCAGCACTCATGGACTAAATTTGAAGATATCTCAACTCTGTTAATAGCCTATATCCATGTTTATAGTCTATTTCATTGGTGATGCTTTAAATGTTTTTGAAGAAACAATAGCTGGAATAGCCAGCTTTGAAAAGTTTACTTTATTGTTTTCCTTATTTTCTTATCTTTCCTTTAGAATACTCCAGAGAGCTTCAAATTTGGAATGGATCTGTGGAAAGAACTGAAGGAAATAGGTCATATACCACTTAGGAGGGCTGTAACTTTTGCGGCAGCTATGGCTTTGAATCAGAATGCTCCACACATTGCACTGGAAGTTGTTTCAGATGTCCATCAACAGAATTATGTTAGCATTAGAAATCTGAAGGTAAGTGGCAAACAGCTTCACTTTAGTAGATGTTTATATCCTGTCAGATATTCATGTAGCTTTAGAATAACTTAGCTGAATTTACTAAAAATGTTTTGTAAAATATTTTCACTGCAAAAATAAAAGAGCTGTTAACTGAAATTGAAGCAAAATTGCCAAAATACATAATAGGAAACTAATGGCCGATTGCACCATTCTCCGGTTTTCTCAGCCGTTTCGTTACCGCGGTAAACGTAATACCGGGGTATTCTCAAAATCTCTGTGCACCATTGCGAAAATACCGTGGTTTGCTAATGCTTGGAAATATTGCGGTTACTCTGCTCCGAATCCATTTTTCCATTGATGGTTTCTTCCATGGCCGCTAGGTTCTCTCTCTCTGCACGTCTGCCAGTCACGGTGGCTCCCTAGTAGGCTATCGTTTTTCCAAATTCAATGTATTTGTTGCCTTATTATTAAATAAAAAGATGTTCATAAGGATAAAAGGGAATATTATATTGCGTACATATGTCGTCTGAATTCCAACTTTGAATTCAAGCACCATAGATACTGTACCAAACGTGAAATGAGTTGCTTTCGCTCTGGTTGAGGTGAGAAAGGAAGCTCATTTCAATCGATGTTACAGCACAGTATTTGTAAAGATATGTACCATCGTTCATTCTTCAAATAGATCCCACCTGTCTGTACATTTAAATAAAATAACATTGATGTTTTAAAGAATAATTCTCACACATTTGCAATCCAAGGCAAAGCAACACCACGAAATCTCTGCTCTGAGTTCTACATAGCCTCGCTTTTATTCCCGTACGACTAGTAGAAATTTTAGGTACAAAATCATGTGCATAGCCATGGAAGGGATGTTATAATTATGTTCGTGTACGTGCAGGTATGATAAATTGATTTACATACCCTATATACCGATACACAGGCTATATCGTGATGCATGCAGCCATTCACTTAAATTTGGCCTAGGACCACTGGTTTTCCATATTTCATTTATTTGTTGCCTTTTTGTTCAGTAATAAAAGTTTATAAGGATAAAATGGAATATTATATTGCATATATATGTCGTCTGAATTCAAACTGATTTCAAACACCATAAATACTGTACTAATCATACTAATCGTGGTTACGCCCACTAGCCTACTCGATGGACCTGGTTTGGTTGAGGTAAGAAAGAAAAGTCATTTCAATCGATGTTACAGCACAGTATTTGCAAAGATATGCACCATCGTTCATTCTTCAAATAGACCCCACCTGTCTCTCATTATTCTTTATGTTCAATTAGCTTTTGGCCTAGATATCGTAAATATGATACATTATGCTGATCTCCACCTTGGAAAGAAAACAGCGGTTTTCTCACTTTACAGCTCCTTCACGGCCGGTTTGCATCTTACCGTGATAAAAGTCGAAATCGAGCACGGTGCAACGAAAGTATGACATTACCGGGGTAAACTAAGCAACTTTACCGCGGTATTCTGAATACCGAGGTTGATGCACTCAGCCATCAGTGTAGGTTACAAAAAAACAGCTCAATAAATAACTTACTGCATATACCCGTCCCCTGAATAATACCTGCACAGAAAAATTTTTACTTCCTCTGCCCATACCATAGGTACTATAGGTAGAGGAAGTATTGTTTTCGACCCTAAAATTCGAAGTTGACTTTTTAGCATATATACACGTTTCAAGGCCCCCTGGATCCAAAAATACTATTTTTGGAAACATGTCTGTGTGTCTGTCTGTCTGTGTGGAAGTTTGTGAACAGGCTAGCTCCGAAAGGGAGAATTGTATGAAAACAAAATTTCGTATTTGGGTCAGGTACCTTCTGAAGATGTGATTCGAAGATTGGCGACAAATTTCTCTTATTTTTAAGGGGACTTTACATGAAAAAATTTTCGTTTTTCGCGATTTTCTCGAAAACGGCTCTAACGATTTTCTATAAAATTTGCACATGTGTTCCTTTTACTGAGAGCTAAAACTTTTATTTGAAACTTTTTTTCGAAAAAATTCTCTGAGGGTAGTTACAAGCCACCCACTGTTCACCCACTGATTGTAGAAATTTTGTCTTGCGTGATGAACAACTGAATACTATATAAGAATGTGAAGTGAGGAAGATGTATTGTTGGCCAGGTATGGAGTAAAGAAGTATCTGAGGGAAATATTCGATATACTGTATTTCGGAAATTATTCTTTACGGCGGAAAGTTCAATAAACGTCTGCAGTCACTTGTTCTTTTTTTTAAGTTTGTTATATAGCCTGCGCTTTTAATCGCATCATTGAAAGAAGAGGTATTTATAGGATAATTAGCGTAAAATTGTGTCTTGCGATTCTGTAAAAGGATATGTGAATACTGCTAACTTTTTTTTGGGCAGAGGAAGTTATGTGACTTTCACATCAGATTTTTGTAAATAAAATCTATAAGTCCATATATAATATTATTTTGCCAGTTTTATTCTTAATTAAACAGTTATAATATTAGCATTACATATCATAAAAGAATTAAATATGGTCGGCTAAAACGTAATTATAAAAATAACATGCCTAGTAACATAATGTGCCCAAAATCTGGCCGATTTATATGTGCAGCGTAACACTTTCAACAACAACAACAATACTCTCCATTTGTAAATCCAGCTGTTCAGCAGGAATCACATGTGATGACATACGTCCGACCCAAGGTCAAAGTCTTGTGGAAATTCACTGAACTTGGCCGAACTTTTCCCAAATTAGTGGTCCTGCTTGTACTGCACTATGCTTGGCATTGCTACTATTTTACTATACTGTGATGCTACTACAAAGCATCGTGCTATATTGAGCCGATATGGTACAAAATGTCGAAATTCTGATAAGAGGAGTCCAGTATTCAAATAATGATCGCCGGCGTGGTCTTGTGGTTAGCGTCGCTGACTACAGATCAGTCGGCCCGGGTTCGATTCCCGGTACCTCCTCGGATTTTTCTGAGGTAGGGAGGTCTGGCAGGGGTGCACTCAGTCTCATGATTCAAATTGAGGATCTACTTGATAGAGAAGTAGCGGCTTCGGTCATGGAAACCACCTTTAACGGCCGTGGGTGTCGGCATGCTGACCACATGCCCCCCAATCCTCCCATCTGCCTATAGGTAGATGACGCAGCGGTCGGGTGATAGGCCTTGTCCCTTCGGGGATGTCGCGCCACGGAGTTTAGTTTTTGTTTTAGCATTCAAATAATACCCGCACCCCAGTTTTTTGTTCGCAATTTTTTTTAAAGTTATGTGGGTTGTATTCGAGTATGTACAGTAATGAATGATTAACTTTGTTGAATTATGTAATAAAAATGTTGGAATCGCAGAAACTTCAAACTTCATTAGAACTTTACCAACTAAAACCAAATATATGAATAAAATATGTTCAGAATAAAATGGCACTTACGTAACTTTCTTTACCCTAAGCATGGGCAATACACCTTTCTCAATTCACATTCTGATACAGAATAAGAGGCCATACTGCAAAGAGCGCATATTCAGTTGTTTCAACTTGATGCAAAGCTTTATTGTTCACCAAGCAATACTGAGTTTCTTCAAACAATGGGTGGCTTATAACTACCCTTCAGAGACTTTTTGCCAAAAAATGTTCCAAATAAAAGTTTTAGCTCTTAGTGTAAGCATCTCAAGCACAAAATTAAAGAAAATTGTTAGAGCCATTTTTCAAAAAATCACAACAACAAAATATCTTCATTATAAAGTGGCATTAAAAGGAAGAAAAATTAATTTCCAATCTTAATGTCACATTCCCAGAAGTTACCTTACCCAAATACAAAATTTTGTTTTCATACAATTTTACTTTGCAGAGCTAGGCTGTTCAAGTATACACATACATGTTTCTGAAATTAGTATTTTTGGATTCTGGGGAACTCAAAACATGTATTTATGTAAAAAACTCAACTTCAAATTTCAGGGTCGATGTAATTATAACTTGTGTAGTTATACTGTAACATTAAAATTATTCATATAATCACTAGCATTCAAGAGTTCTCAATAATTTGGGGAAGCATAAAATAATATATTACTGAAACAAAAAACAAATTAGTGGTTATACATATAAATTTACGTCAAGAGACACGTTTTAACTAAATGCTTGGATGTGTATGATTCAATAACATTATGAGCAACATACCAAAAAACTCAACATTAATTTTGAGTGAGAAATTTTTACAGTATTGGTACCACCATGCTAAACATTAATGTTAGTGTAAACTAGTGTATTATACATAAGCTTACTTTAGAACTTACATTTGGAATATTTGTAATAATTTTGTAATTTGTACTAATGATAAATTTGTTTATTTATTGTATACTTTTTTTAATTGAGTAGACACAGAAACCAAACTTATTCTGCCATTGTCTCTTTAATGCTCAGCTAATCAACAACATTATACTGACATACCTTCCATGAGTATCTTGTATGTTTTTTACTGCATAGCACTATCTTGAAAACATAATATCGTGTATTGCAAAGCTAGCTTCTTGAGTGTTACTGAAGTTTTCTGAATAATACTTAGATTCGCTGCCTAAAATTTTTTGTTGTGAGATATGTTATTTGAAATAAGGCTTTAAGTCACTTACTTGAACTAAGATCGTTCTTATTTTGTTGGTTAACAGGCTGCAGCTTTGGCTGATGTTGGAAGACCAGAAGATACCCTTCCAATTCTTAGAAGTGTGTTCGACTCAGACATTCCAAGTCAGATGAAACACACGTTATGTCCTGATGTGGTATGTTAATTTTATTGGCTAATCTAAAGTTTGTCATTCAGGGTACATATTTAAGAAAACTAGTTACTCGATAAAAATGATCTTTTACCTTCCCCCCCCCCCCCCCAAAAAAAAAAAGTCATAACAAAATGCCTTAAGCTGGGTCTCCAATGCTTAACATTTAACACCAACATGTCAATATTAACAAGTTGATATTGACATGTATATTGCAATTTCGCATTCCAGTTGACTTGACATGCAAACCCAGGGTGTCAAACTTAACATTTTCAGATGTTAATTTGTTTTCCGGAGAAAATGGACAGCATATCAAGTCAAAATTGACTTTACTATTTTGTAATGAAGGTCATCTAGAAAAGCTGAAAATTGAAAGAAGTAAAGTAAGTCATAAAGTAAGTCATTTTTACAGAAAACGGATATAGATGTTTTATTAGTCATAGGTAAGAGTTTCCAATTTTAAATTTTTATTAGAATTGTTAACGCCAATTTTTTTTCAAAAATGAATTTTACAAAAAAAATCATGAAAAGTCCTCTTAATATTTTAGTTATAAACACCAAATTCTAAGTGGTTCGCCGGAAAAGCCCTTAATTCAAAAAATGAAGTAAATACAATGAACCACTGACCTGCTGTGCTTGTCCAAAGACAGATGTACACATGTCATACCAAAAACACGTTTTTCGGTTTCTGGGCAATGTGAAACATGTTTTCCCGGTGTTGTCTCAATTTTGCTTTTTCTTTCACGTTCACAATACTTTCTCTATACTACATACATTAAGAAAGTAAAATTAATATATTATATTATATTTGTCATGTGTAGGGCCCGGGGGTTTAGCCACAAAAACATTACATCAGGTTAGTGGTGACTGAGTTATAGCCCTACGCTACCTGTATCTTGTAAACGTAAACATGAGGGAAGGGGTGACTCGTTTTCAGTGGCGCGCTTAATAGAAACATTCAAGTTCAATGACAGTGTAGCTAGTCACAGTGGCATAGAATAGTTTGCACATTTAATCGTAAATTACTTAAAATATATTTCCTAGTAAAGTGAACATAAATATACACGACATATGATTTATTTGTTAACAATATTCACAGTGAAAATGAAAAGGCAGATTATACATTATGTCTGTGCTTTGTTGCAGTGAATGACAATATACATTTTGAGGTTTTTAAAAGAAAAAGATCTTCTCTCTACGTCGCATAACGTGGCGGGGGATGAGATATTGGTGTTCACATCACAGTCTCCTATAGAACCTTTCAGTCCACCTCGAAAGGTACAATCAGTAGAAAAATCCTACATTTTTCTGGAGAATGTTTTTAAATTTCTGCTGCACCTGTAGAAGTATTCCATCTTCAGGTTGACTTTTAGCTATGGATATTTCCTGATCGCTTGTGCCATTTACATATTTTGTCTCTCTGGAAGAGTGATACATCTAGGCAGTTCCCGAAATTTTTTTCCAACTATCTTGATATTACTTAGTAGCTTTTCTGATACAAGGTCTTTTGCCTGTTTTATTGACTCATTTTGTTCGTTGTCAACAGTGGCTGCTCATGTATAGGCACTGTGGAATTGCAGCACCCCTATTTCCACTTGATATTATCGGTAACATTTAATATAATGAGTCCTTTTTTCTTTAATTCTTTCTTTATACTTGTACAATATATAATCCTTAAGCTTAATGCCAGTAGTTATCCCCCAATTTATGGACTGTTTTCAGCATATGGAGTGTTCAGTTCAAGATAAAGTGTGAGCACTATAAAAGCTAAAGTGACAATAATATTTAGAGCTGAAAATGGAACATTCCAAACAGTTTATCCCCAAAAACATTTATGTATTTTACATTTTAATTATTTATTATTACTTATGAATGAGAAGCGATGTGTGGCACGGTGCTTTGTCGTGATGAAGAAGGAAGCCACTGCTCCATTTTCTGGTCTCTTTCTTAGATGTCATTCACCTGACACCTGTTTGAACGAACAAGTGCTGCCATTTGTTGCATGTTTTTGTCTGTTTTTGAGGTCAATGGACGTCCGAACTGTTGTAGTATTCAACCGACGAATTTCCGCTTTTAAATCGCTCATACCACTTGTAAACAGTCTACATAGTTACCACAACATCGCCATGAATGAATGAAAATGAATGGGTTGGGCCCTTTCGGTCCTGTGCACGTAGGCCACATAATTGGGCCCATTGTGCCCCTCTTACTGGAGAATTCATTCAAGTCCCGTTGCCTTCAAGAAGGACAGGATAGATCTTGGGTTAGTTCTCCTTATGTCATCTGGTCTCAGTTTATCCGAGCCCAGGAGAAAGTGTCTGATTGTAGCAAGTGCTTCGCACTCGCACAATATGTCTAGAGAGGACTCATCTTCTCTACCACACTTCCTACATGTGGGATCCGCACTAAGCTTCATCACATGTAGGTGTCTCTTAAAGGAAAAGTAAACTAAAAATTCAGTATCATTTTCTTCATACGGATTGAAAGAAAATGTTTTTAAGAAATGATATTCACTGTTAGAAATGTTTTACACCTTCACATTTAATCACAAAACGAATATATTTATTGTAAAGCGATGGGCGCGTGACGTCACGCTTGACGAAGGCTTGGCTCAGTCTCGCCCGGTGAAAGACATTTCACAGTATTCTGTCTACTGTTACAGTTTTTTAGTGAGTATCTGTTCAAACAATGGTTTATTGTTATGTTGTGGGGTGTACAAACTCATCGTCGAAGAGTGATAACACACTTAAAATATCTTTCCATCGATTTCCCAACAGAGATAAGTCACCCGAACGTAAATAAGCAATGGCTGATAAAAATAAGAAGAGAAAAATTTGTTCCTACTAAATACAGTACGGTTTGTTCACAACATTTTGAAGAAAATGATACCGAGCTTTCGGTACAGTTACGAAAACAGTTATCTGGAGAAACCCCGCAATCTGTTTAAAAAAGAAGTGCTGTGCCATCACTTCTTTTGCGTGGGAAATCTGAAACACCGCCAATCAAGTAAAGAAAATCGTCGTACTCGAGGAAGAAGGAAATGAGAGAGTTGTTGCAAGATTTGAACAGTAATCCTTCAGTATCCGGGAATGGACAAATCATGAATGTGGAATCTAGTATTTATGACGAAAATTCAGTTTCTAACAGCGTAGGCGTTCAGTGTGAACTAGGAAATGAAACTTATGTCAATGTTTGCACAGATTCATTGAATGTTTCTTCTAGAAATTGTGATTTAGATAGCTCTTTTAGCATTTCAGAAATTTCTACTACCGCAAAAGATGATTCTGAATCTGAAAGTGACTGTTCGTATCTTGAAAAATATTTTGTTTTTGAACTGTATTAGACCTAAGTATTAACTGATAACGCCTGGCAACTAGTGTATCTTTATTTATAATAACGCTATCGAATGAGCAATGTCGTGTTATACAGTCTACAACCCCCTTCTATTCACAAATTACTTCACAGTCCCAACAACACACACTTTCGTGGCCCGTTTTCATATGTATACACAGCCCACATTTACACCATTCCGTATTTTCTTTTCTTCCTTGCAATTCTTTAAATAATTCCTTGTCATTTTCTTTTCGTGTGATATTAATTTGTGAATACCGAGATTTGTCCTTAGAAGGTAACATTGCAGGCATCTCTATCAACAACAAACACAAATGAGACTTGGTGGTATATAGAAACACACGCGCGAGCATTACAGTAGCGCCAGCGAGTTAGTCAGGTGTGACGTCACAGCAGCTTTTTACTTCACCCGTACAAGGCGTAATATTGAGCACCTGAAGTTCACGAGATCACCATTCAAAGCTCCGTGCGATGATTTTAAAATAAGAAAATGGTATTTTTTTAGTTTACCCTTCCTTTAAGGGTGTTGTGTCCTGTTAACAGGCCAACTACACCTCTAAGTTGTACCCGGTTAAGGGTTAACAGAATCGTGCTGTTCTTCTTGCTAGGTCCCTCGATCATAGCTCGAGCCTGCCTAGCAGTAGTGAGATTACTCCAGAAAGTGCCATGCTGATGAGACATCCAGTCAACATCGCCATACACTGATCCAAACATTTCATGATCTTCTTTGGCATTTTTTTTTAAACTTAAAACAAAACTTTATGTTGACGTATTATTCGAAATCCTTGATGCGCAACAGATATGGTAAACACGACCTCACTCTAGAGACTCTGGAAGCTGATTAACAAGTCAGAATGTGTTCAAACTTGACATTGCCTATCTCAACTGAACAGGCTATCGGACATATTTACATAAAATGGCTGTAGCAACAGCAGTTGCTGTTATAAAAAATCATTCACCGTATTTTTTGGTCACACCTTGTATGTTCTTTAATTTATTATAAAATGGGACAATTTGTTATTTTTTGGAATACCGTTGTGGCAGCCGGAACACACCTAAAAAGCAAAGTGTATATTGTGACCGTAGTAAAAGCCCAACTATGAGTGATATTGATTGTTCAGAAGAATACATCTGGTCACTTTATCTGTATGTAAAGATTATTACTTCATTCATTTAAACCAGATTTATTGATTTTTTATTCTCATATTTACAGGTGGAGAAAGTGAAGCAATCAATAGAGAAACATGGAAATAAAGAAACCATCTATGAATTCCAGCAGATTGAGAAGCGCCTCTCAGATGGACACATCTCACAGAATGTAATTATAACTATTATTACCTCATAGTACATACTCCTATTATTTTGTCTTTAGGGTTCTAGTGATATTCTTTAAGCTTAACCGTGAGCATGATTGACTGGGAGTATCATTTTAAAAGATTTCAATTTTTACATATAAAATAGGTCCAAAGGTCACAGAGATGATGGATTAAAAAAAAAGTGTGCGTGGAACGCCATGCGACAGAAGTGAAACTTATTGGATTATTGCATTTTTTTAAATTTTGGATTGTTGGACTTTTAATATTGGGTTTTTGGATTTTAGAATTTTGGATTTTTTAATTTTAGATTTTTTATTATTAAATTTTGGATTTTTTATTTTTTTTGAATTTTGAAATTTTTGTTTTTTACATTTTGAATATTTAAATTTTTTAATTTCGGATTTTTTAATTTTTGGACTTTTGAATTTTGGATCTTTGAATTTTTTAATTTTGAAATTTTGGATCTTTGAATTTTAGATTTTTTAAATTTTGGATCTTTGAATTTTTTTTATTTAATTATGGATTTTTTATTTTTTAAATTTTGTGTTTTCGATTTTTTAATTTTGGATTTTTTAAACTTTGGATCAGCCTAATCATTGAGTTGATTGTTTTCTGTGCAGTCCGTTCCGTCACACCTCACTAATTTTCATGACAATTTTTTAGCGTTACACTAGCTCTCGATTTACCCCTACCACGGCTAAAGAAGTTTCACTTCAAAAAAATTATTGTATTAATGAATTTATGAGCACAATAATTTTTGTAAGATATAATATTAAAGATGTTTACTATTATTAATAATAATTTATCTAAGATATAATCACAGTAATGTTTTTGCAATTCATTGAACTCTTAATACTCATCTCAAAATTGTTGGTCTTGATACTGTCTCATCTCAAAATTGTTGGTCTTGATACTGTCTCATCTCAAAATTGTTGGTCTTGATAGTACTGGAAGTACTGTGTTCTGACATTTGTATATCAGCACATAAAAGATAGTATAGTCCAGTTACTCATTGCATACCCAGGCGGCTTCCTTTCGTTAGGAGGAAAAGTTTGCCGACAGCTCAACCCATGTTCTTTGTTTTACCGCACCAATCAGCTAGTTACCCCAGCCAATCAAAATCTAAGAATGTCCTGTGGCGATTTTGACAGCTACTTGTCTACTCCGCGTGGAGTGAAATGCATGGTTGCAAGATGAAGTTACTGTAAACAATAACACGTGTGAATTGAATAAAGCGAAGGAAGAACTGAGGTCAGTGATAACAATGAGAGAATATTGCAACGTTGCTTTTGTTTTGGAAAACGGAAGCCCAAGACCGATTTAGTCAGATCAATTAACATAAAGAAACGCCGAAACCTTTGAAGCCGACTGGCCATCCAATGAGTAACTGCACTATATACATTATAGGCAAGTTAAATAATGAAACTGAAACATTATAGGGAGGTATAATAATAATAATAATAATAATAATAATAATAATAATAATTTTATTGCCATTAAGCATTACTGCAATAGACAAAGTCAGTAAGGTTAAAATAATATTACAATAAATACAATAAAATATACATACAAAAGTTTCGGTCACTGACCTATATGACAAAATAGAGGTAGATAATCATATTATTATGGCCATATGGCACACACGTCAACTTGAAAACTCGTATCTAAAAAATTCTTCTATACAGTAAAATGGATTTTTGACAAGAAAACTATAAAGCTTGTTTTTAAATTGCTTTGCTGGTAACCGAGTTATCTTTAGAGGGAGCTTGTTATACATTTTTATGTCTAATACCTCGTAACTGTTTAATGACTTTGATAATCTATGAAACGGAATATTGATAAGTTTATTGTTCCTGGTGTTGTAACTGTGAATTTCTTGTCCAGTGTGATAGTTTGGTAAATTGTTATTAACATATGATATAGCTTGTAAAATATAGAGATTTATGACTGTCAAACATTGTAATTTAATAAACAGTGGTTTGCAGTGTTCTAATTTATGTTCATCCGAGATTATCCTGATAACTTTTTTCTGAAGTAACAATATTTGTTTAACGTGACTGCTGTTTCCCCATAATAAGATTCCGTATGTAATTATGCTTTGAAAAAAAGCAAAATATGCTGTTCTTACATAATTAATTGGTAAATGGCTCTTTAAGCTTTTCAACAAAAATACTACTCTGGAAAGTTTGGCCGAAATGTATCTAATGTGAGGTTCCCAGGATAATTTGTTATCTAAATAGATACCTAAGCACTTTACACTTCTGTCATAATTTACTGCAGGCAATTCTCTCAGACTAAAATACAGTTGTTTAGTTTTACTTTCATTCAACAGGAACCCATTTGATCTGAACCATATTGATGCTTCGGACAACACATTGTCCGTTAAATTTTGAAGAGGCTGAAATTCAGCACTGTTATTTAAAAACGTTGTGTCGTCTGCGTAAAGTATTGTTTGAGTGTTTATACAGGACGGTAAGTCGTTCATCATTAATATAAATAACAAAGGCCCCAACACAGACCCCTGGGGCACTCCACTCTTAACAGTTACTACATTTGACTTTTCAGAACCTATACAAACAATTTGTTTCCTGTTCTCCAGAAAAGACTTGATAAGTTTTACACTTTGTTCACTCAGGCCATAATAATATAACTTATCTAACAGTATCCTATGATCAACACAATCAAAGGCTTTGCTCAGATCACAAAAGGTGGCCTGAGCAAAGCCCCCGAGTTCGAAAATATGAAGAACGTTTCTGACTAGCAATTCCACAGCGTCAATTGTTGATCTGCATTTCCTAAATCCGTATTGTTGGTTACAAATTATATTAAAATGTTCAAGATAAAAGCACAACTGAGAATATATAACCGTTTCTAAAACTTTGGAAAGACAGGGGTTATAGATATAGGTCTGTAGCTGGCGGGATGATTTTTCTCTCCCTTTTTATAAATTGGAATTACCCTAGAAATTTTAAGTACGTCTGGAAAAATTCCTTCTATTATGCACTTATTTATGCAATATGTTAACGGCTCAACTATACAATCAATAACTTTTTTTAACAGATTACAAGAGAAATCGTAAACATCAACACTATCCGAACGTTTAAACTTATTGACGATACTTAAAATTTCATTAGCAGTCACTTCCCTAAATAGAAAATTTCCAGCTTTAGGTCTACTAATGTTGCTTAACAAATGTGTAGCAGTTTCCACAGGTCTACAGATATTTTTTGAAATGTCATCAACTGATTGAATGCAAAAATTATTAAATTCATTGGGGGATACTCCAACAACGTTTTTTTTACCAGGTTTTGTGACAGAACCAATTATCCTCCATGCTGCCTTGCATTTATTATTTGCAGTTTCAATCTGTCTAATGTTATGCTGTTTTTTTGCTTCATTAATTGCTAGCTGGTAATTCTTCCTGAAGTTTACATAGACTAATCTACTTATATCTGACTTGTGTGACCTATAAATATCAGAATACAGCATCACTTTGTTCCTCATTTCTGCCAAGTTAGATGTGTACCATTCTTTATTATCCATTTTAGCCTTATTTTTTGGTCGCATAAAATTTACATTACATGTTTTCTTTGGTATGTACTTTTCAAAATGCATTAAGAACACATCTACAAAACGTTTAAAAGTAGTGTCTGCAGGGCATTGTATATTGTTATTATAAAAATCCTGCCATCTAACCTCAGAAAGGGCATCTTTAAAATTACAAATTTTGTTTTCGTTTATTGGCCTTGTAACCATAACCTTGTTTTCTAAATAATTGATACCATTTAACGTAATATTATTCACTGTAACACATACAGAGTCATGATCAGAGTAAGGGAAATGAACAACATTAGAAAACACATATGATCTATTGATATTAGTAAAAATATTGTCCAGGCACGCTTGCCCTCTAGTCGGCTTAGAGTTAATATAATTAAAATTGAATTGTCTAAGAATATTAATAAAATCCCTTGTGGTGCTTTGATTTTCCTTTGTAACATCGAAATGTTACAGAGTTAGGAATAGACCACATTGTAGTTTGCTATTGCTACGGAAGCACTTATTTTCTCAGATACCCACAATTACGAGGGGTGAGTGAAAAGTTTCACCTTCATACCTCATGAATGGATGGGGTTGGTGTAGTAAATGAAATGAAGAAATAATCGTTAGGATATCCACTTTAATTCCCTTAATTCATATTTTAACATAATCACCACACAAGAAGTTCATCTACATTCATACTTCTTCTGCCATTGATGAACCAATTTTGTTAATCCATTACTGAAGAAGCCCAAGATGTATTTCCGGAACCAGCTTCTCATGCCCTCTCAGTTTCTTTGTTGAACTTTTAGCAGTGTCCTCGAAGATCTTCCTTAACCTCTAATAGCCTTAATTTTTTTTTAAATTAAAAATAGTCCTTTATGTTGTTAGAAGATGTTTGTAAATTGGTATTCTTTTATTTTATTACAAGAAATTTATAATACCATATTCTTGGGTATTGGATGCCCCCACATAATGAATGCACCCCACCTTTTTGTGATCAAAAATAAAAATTTCCATGTAATGGTCGCATCTCATTTCTAACAAATAAATTGTCTTAATAATATTTGAAGTTCTAAGATTGGATGGCCTGCTTATTTTAAAATTCAAGTTTTTAAAAAATAATGCATGGAAAAAGTAAATGTGATTGGTTCTTATTAATGCACAAAATGCACTCAACAATTGTTGATTAATATCACAGTATTCTTAGGACATCTGCAATAGACAGTTGTGTTGATAAACTTTTGTTTGGACAGTTGTTAAGAACTGACTGAAATGATCAAGTTACATAGCGAGTTTTAGGCTGAAGGTTGTGAAACCCATTGACAGAAGTACTGGTACACAGTAACAGAGCCACTGGACAAAAATTTACAGTGTCTGAGTGTAATATGCTTGTTTCTCATCTGTTTACGCAACCGCTAACTAGCGATCATCATATGTGCGACACAATCGATATATAAACTAGTCACAGCCACTAGATCGATACGTGTGCTATGAATCGTTAGGTAGTGCATCTTTTAAATGTCTGTGTTCCCCCCCCCCCCCCCAATAGGAACTTCCTCACTTAAAGGACCCACCCTAGTTTTTGGTTATAAAAATTTGGGAAAAACATCCGTCCATTACAAGGGTCTCTATGTTATCATATAGCAACTCAGGATGTTACACTGACATAAATTTTTCAAATCACATTTTTTTTCAGTGTGTTAAGAAGCACATGTGTGATTACTGATTAGATTGTGATGAAAAACCATTAATTGAGTAATTAATTAATCAAACATACTTATTGCTCATGAAAAGAATTATTTTCATTTTCACAATTGTTTGGGGGGGGGGGAGCATGATTTGCTTTGTGTTAAATTCAAATCAGTGGTAAATAGAGATTTTAATGTATTATGCATGTCTTTGCTAGAATCACAACAGTGCCTTTTACCTGACAATATGCCTTAAATTTCTGGCAACATTTTTTTTTTTTTTTTTTTTTTTTTTTGACATGTACATTTTAAATAGGGATTTTTTTAAGTGGAAATTATCTGAGGAAAATATTATTTGAAATAAGGTTTTTAAATATATTTTTTTAATTTATTTATTTTAATTTGATAATTTTTTCTTTACCCCTCACCACCATCAACTTTACCCTCATCACCTTTACTCCTGTTCAGTACCATCAGAGAATTTCTGTTAATGACTTTGCTTTTTTTTTTTTCCTTTACAGACGCTGGCTGAACTTTTATGTACACCAATTTCAGGCGAGGGAAATCGAAACCAATCTCAAGACAGGAATCAGAGGTTTTTAGCAGCCAGCTTCAACAGGCAAGAACAGGGAGGTAGAGCAAGAGCATATGCACGCCCCGGTTTAAAAGATCTATATTGATCCTTTCAAATTTCCACATTTTTTAGTTGTTCAATGCATTTTTTTTATGTATAGGATAATATTTGTAGAATCAGGGAGTTATTGTACTCAAGGCAAAGATTATTTTGTATCTTGTAAAAACTGTACAATACATCCCCAACTGTACCAGTATGTCAAGTTGTCACTGAAATACTATTCATCATCCTAGGTTATCTCATGTTAAACTTCCTTATTATTATTATTATTATTATTATTATTATTATTATTATTATTATTATTATTATTATTATTATTATTAGGGATGGGTCGATACCAGATTTTCTTGATACTCGATACCGTCAACATTTCCAGTTTCAATAAATAGGTACATAAAAATTAAAAAGTTGAGAGAAGTGTTTCATACCAACTAAATTAGTTAAGTGTGCATATTTAATGACACAAAATTTAATAACATCAGTAGCCTATAATTATTTTTAAACTCTACATTAAAACTAAACGTTTGACAGGAAACAAACAATTACGAATCTTATAGAAACTAATATTGGGAAGAGCACAGTGAAGTCATATATTTTATTAAGGCTATATTTCACACTTGAACTTCACTATTAAATATTTACCTAGGACTACGTAGTTTCAGTCACCCTTGTGACTATCCTCAGCTACATCAGATGTGGCTGAGGATAGTCACAAGGGTGACTGAAACTACATAGTCCTAGGTAAATATTTAATAGTGAAGTTCAAGTGTGAAATATAGCCTTAATAATATATAATTACGAATCTCTTCTTTTTGGATTTTAAAAGTCGGAAAGTCTTTATTTATGACTAGACAAGAGTCACAGAGTAGTTTTCTCCATCTCAAGGGGAAATAGAAGTATTTACTATATTTAGTAGACTACTAAAAGCAGAAAGAGATGCCGCATTTGCTTAAATTGCAGAATTAACAAAGTATCGAAAAAGTACCAAGCGAGTTTTCTGAAGTATCGCTCGATGACGATACCATGCAAGTATTGAAGACCCATCCCTAATTATTATATTACCATATATAATTATATTGTCAGGGTGTCTACTGATTATGAAAGCCAATGAAAACGAATAGATGATCATGGAAGTAATGAAAAAGAGTTGTCATCAACTTTTTTTTTATCAACACCTGGATGAAAAATAAATATTTACGCCATACAGTATATTGTCTCCAGTGATGAAAAATTCCATTAAGTTCTCAATATGAGATACGAACCCAGTGGCAACTTACAACCTGTAAGTACTTTAAGACCTGGGCTTCATAGTAAACCACTAGTAGGTCACAGTGGATGATAATTCTTTCACACTGGCCGTGTGTAGGCTAAGATGGAAAGGTGAAGTCAGAATGAAAAATTCAATGCCATAGCCGGGATTTGTACCAGGATCTTCGGCTCTCCGTGCCGATGCTCTAACCAACTGAGATACCATGGCAACGTGCCGGTGGTATACTGGGATTGTGAGTCAGTTGGAGAATTTAATGTTGTACCGGCATGTTGCCATGGTAGCTCAGTTGGTTAGAGCATCGGCACGGAGAGCCAAAGATCCTGGTTCAAATCTCGGGTATGGCATTGAATTTTTCATTCTGACTTCACCTTTCCATCTTAGCCTACACATGGCCAGTGTGAAAGAATTATCATTCTACGCTATTCATGTTAGCAAGCAATTTTCGTGACATAAGAATTACATTCAGCTTTTATCCTTCTGGCTTTTAGGTAGGGGTTCACTGAAATAAAAATTGGTCGTTGTGCTATTCATATTGTAGGGAGGTTGTGAACTTAGCTAAAGACGTAATGGAAAAGTCAAGAATTTGATCATTTTAAATCAGTACACACACACACACTATGCTAAACCGACCATTTCAAGAGTCAATGTGCCAATTTTTTGGAATATAGTCTATAATTTTTTTTTAATTAAATTAAATTTAAATTTAAATCACTAACAAGTACTTTTTTCATAAAGAATGTTTTCTTTGAAGAGATTTTTAGGAGGAATATTTTCTTTCTTGGGAGGAAAATTTCCTGAGTAAATTTAATTTGCCATTTTCTTGGGACATTTTTAGTATTATAAATTTTCTGGGTAGAATTTTTTTAATTAAGAAAATTTATCTTTGAAGTTTAACCCTTAACCATGGATGTTACATTACATTAACATTACATTAACATGGACATGAGGTCTAAATGACCGCTCTGAATTAAGGGGTTTTAAAACTGAAAAAGCTTTCAAAATATGAATTTTAATTAATATTCAAGCAAATTGGCTTCTAAAAGTTAACTAACAAAGCATTATTTTTACACCATTTTAAGGGAATTTTTAGGGTACAGAATTGAATCACTGCATCGTAAATGCATTGAAATGGACTACCTCAAAGATAAGTTAATATTTTTCAAGTGAACACCTAATTAAAACAAAATTGTATTTATCATAGTCACTCATATCAGTCCCAACTAGATATTAATCACAGTTCGTCATAATATGTGATTGTGTTCAAAATTGCAGTGCTTTAACTTTCACCATTCCCCCCCCCCCCCCCCCCCCCCTTAGAAACAAGACATACAGTTATTGTGCCTCAATACATTCACTGCAAATTTTCCTTGTGCACTCCTAACATGCCGGCTTATCGCATCATTAACATTTGAAATGTTTTCCTTTCTTAAACTGCGTCTCCATTGATATACATTTAACACCAACATGTTGCAGTTAACTTATGTTAAATGTTTATCATCAACTTGTTGATGTATACAAGTCAAGTGGTTTGCCATTTAACAACTGTCTCCACTACAATGTTATAGGTTAACATGTGTTGGCGCGATTACGAACAGAAATTAATGAATAATAAATAACATTCAAAAAGAAAACGCCTCTGAAAAGGGCAACCAACATTACAAAATGAGACTAATTTTATATACTCATTATTATCTTCTTGTAATATAAGCCACCCCTGAATTTAAGCCGCACCTGCCTTTTTAGCAGTAAAGTAAAGGAAAAATAATTAAATTAACCCCAAAGTGAAAAAATCCCTTTAGGCAAGCCTACAGGCTGAGGTAGATTTCTATGTGCTTTTGGTTAATTTACTGTCACTGGGTAGCACTCTTCTTCTTTAGCCTTGGCACGACAAACCTGCAATAATAACAGCAAAAAAAGGAAAGATCACTTTTCAAACGTTCAAATCTCGCCTTATATGAGAACTATCAAGAAACTAGTTATTGATTTGTAGAGTACTCATCAAGAGCTTTTCAACGATACCCCACAAGACGTAGTTCCAAAAATTTCGAATTTCCATCCCCTCACCCCCACCCCCACTCGTACCCCCAAAAACCCCTGAATTGTTGGTCTCACTGTGAACTCCATAGGGAGTACTCTAATTTATTCAAACAAAGTTTCCCTCTATACTTCATAGGGGCAGAGATATAAATGTTTTAAAATTTCAACCCCCTCCCCCGACCACCCCCTTGGGCCAATTTTGCTCATTAACGAACTTGTCCGAGCTATTGGGCCTAGAAATAACATAATAAAATTTGGTTCAAATATCTTCAAAATTATGGCCGCTAGCGTGTAAAGATATATATAAATATCACAAAAAATTTTTTTGAACAAGCGGTGGTTTTGTACTTAGGGAGGCATGATACATAAAGGTATGAAAGATTTTATCGAAAATCATGACATGGTATCCATTGCATTAGGTAGATTTTTCTTCGAAATCTACCTAAAAAATAAATTGCCTCATTTTCATAATATTAAAGTAACACATTCCTTAGCCGAAATAGGCCTGAAATAAGAAAAATAAAGTATCAGCTGACTTAAGTTATGATATTCTAATTATATTTAATATAATTAAATAATTCTGACAAAAAAGAAAACAGAAATCAGTACTTTACACTTCATATGACTTTCAGTGTTGAATTTCGCGCGATTTTTCTATTTTTCATAAGTGCACTTTCAGTTACCATCAGTTCAAAATCGCCTTTATTCACATTCCCATTCGTTACGGCATTTTTTTACTTCTGAGCAACTCATAATACATGCATATTCTGTAATACTAAACTCCGTGGCGCGACATCCCCGAAGGGACAAGGCCTACCACCCGACCGCTGCGTCATCTACCTATAGGCAGATGGCAGGATTGGGGGGCATGTGGTTAGCATGCCGACACCCACGGCCGTTAATGGTGGTTTCCATGACCGGCATATTCTGTAATACCGCTATTAAAAATGACAAAATACACAAAACATCACTTGCTTACACATCTTATCGATGCTTCGATTAAAATCGATATATTTTCGATGTTAAATCGATTAATATATTAATAGTCCTGGAGAATTGAGATAATCGATAGATAGCGGTGCTTGGAGGAGGGGAACCAGCTACGATGGATCAACCAGCTATATTGTGTTCATTTTTACCATTATTGCCTGAAAAGACTTGTACGCCATTTTAAGCTGCAGGCATATTTTGCTGGGCTTAATGTAGGAAAAAAAGTGCGGCTTATATTCAGATAAATACGGTATCTATGACTTTCTTAAATACTAATTTTGTACAGATGTCTTGATCTTTTCAAAATAACTATCACATTTTTCAACAATGGTGTATGCCATAAAAAATAATTTTAAAAGTACCGTAGATGCAATACTATTGAGAACATTGATATACCAAATACTCACATAATACAAAATGGATGCCGTGAATATTGAGGAAGCTGTCGTCTGCTTTTTGTGTACGTGGAAATTCCCGAACCAAAGCCGATGAAGCTGGCAATCGCTTTTTGTTTCCCGGAAATTTCCGAAACAAAGCCGATATCGACCAACTAGTCAATTGACTTGATATGTTGTCCATTTTCTCCGGAAAACAATTTAACATGTGAAAATGTTAAGTGCAACACGCTGGGTTTGCATGTCAAGTCAATTTGAACGAGAAATTGCAATATACATGTCAATATCAACGTGTTAATATTGACGTGTTGGTGTTAAATGTATATCAATGGAGACGTAGCTTTAGGGGTGTGCATAAGTAATAAGACATTCTTTTCTCCAAGTTGTCATTCTCCCTTACCGTTTTTTTCCATAGGGATACTGAGAATTCTATAGATGGTACTTCCCGCACCTCTTGCGATTCTCAAACTAAAAACGTGTTTGTCATCTGCCTTGTGCAATGATGAAGTTATTAATGTAGAAATCATAGTACTTAATACCATATGGAGATCATTTTATGGATGTTCTTAGTATTACTGAATGTGATAAATAGGGCTCGGACTTTTAGGTGCTTATAAAAACGAAAATATTTATTTTTTATGTGTTTAAAAAGTCTAAAATATGTTAAAAAATATGAAAATATTTTAATTGACTTCTTTAACCATATTTACAGAAGTAGCCCTATTCATCTAGTCATTCTAGTCAGCAAGTGTAGAACTGTTGCAGTGAACGACAAAAGTAGATCTTAAGTTGTGCATGTAAGATGTGCATCTTAAAGCTGTGACTATTTTCACGGAACAGAGACTTGTATCTTGAAAATGTACGTTCAACATCTTGCATATTTGTAACACTGACACTCAGATGTTCCATCTGCTCCAAGTTCTCTACACTGTTACCCATTAAAATTTCTGAAATCTTGCGCAACACTTGTAACCCTTCATTCTTATTTAGGCATGACAGGAATTTTTCTTTAATTTTGTTTGCTTTTGAACCACTGGTTTTGTTAAGTTTGTTTTCAATGTGTTTAATTTCTTTTTATTGATTCTGTCAACAATTGTTTTGTTGTTTCCAACTTAGTAATGCAGTATGAGAGGAAACAGAAATTTGCACTATTGAAGGCCAAATCTGATCTCTGACTGAACATAACAACGCAACACATTGAAAATATGGCGCAATTTTACAAAAACTGTCAAAATATTCATTTCTAAACATGATATGTGTTAAAATATTACAAAAACTGTCAAAATACTCATTTCTAAACATGATATGTGGTAAAATATGTAAAAATATTTAAGTTACCAAACATATTTATTCAAATAAGAAATATCGAAAATATTTTTTTTTATGTGATATGCAACTCAGTATTTTGAATCCAAAGGTCCCAACCAAAACTTTGACAAAGTCCAGAAATCAGAAGTAATAGCAAAAAAAATATGCATTTACCGAAAAGTCCTAGCCCTAGTGATAAATATGTGAAGGCTCTAGAAAGCAAACCATTGAAGAAAGAAAAAACATTGAATTGAGCAAAAACGTGTTTCTGAAGATGAATTGTGCTCTGTTCAATGCATTTAGGGTCTATACATTTCGCAACTTAACAAACCGTCTTGTACTGTCTCTTTTACTTTGTAAAAGTTCTTAGAAAGTAGCTGTTGGTTGACATTGAACTCCAATGATCAAGCAATTCCAGTATGCACAAAAACCCATCATGTTGGCTATCAGAGGGTGTGTTTCAACATTTTGTTTATTTTGAAAAAGATTATGACCACTTAGAAAGAGCAGGTACAATAGCATGAATATCTGGTCTACAGGGTTGATCAGCCAGCAACAGTTGTTGAAAAAAAAATCACATATTCATGGAGGTGAGGTAAATTTGACTGTACAAAATTTTTAAAAAATTCTAGCACGGCCCCTCTAACACTGATGGGCACTTATTAGTCCAGGCAACGAACGAAAAATAGAAAAAAAAAATCGTGTAGTTTTGAAATTTTGCAGAGATGTCGGAGGGAGTGTCCCGAACAACATACTAAAAGTCCCCGAAGGTGGGGTGTGAGCGGCGGGCAGGGGGGCCCGCAGAAGGTCCCAGTTTTAGGTTTTTCGCTTATATCTAAACAACTGTGCTTCATAGAGGAAACATTTCTATATACAAAATTAAAGCTGATAAAATTTCCTACAAGACAGATCCTATACATTTCTTTCTATTTCCAATAGTTTTCGAGATATCCGCCAACGAAAATAACTAATTTTCGAAGAAAGCTCTTTCGCCTCGCGCTTTTCGACACACTTTGCCTTCTAGGGCTTCAGTCCTTAGGTATACAGCAATGTTCTCATTAAAGAAGTTGTAGCGAAATAAATTCGCTTTAAAATGAGTAGTTACTTGTTATTATTTATTCAAATGTTCAAAAGTTATAACAATTTAAAGTTTCGGTCAAATTTCGAGATTTCGAAAGAAAACCGTACATCGCACTTTCTCTATATTTAGGGGTAATATATTTGTATATAAACTGTATATTGTGTATTTACATCACGGAACAAGTGGAGAAATATAAAAAAACCATTAAAGTTGAATTTATTAAAAATCCGATCATGGTACAAGCACAGGACATGTAATGGAAAATACATTATATTTTAGGCAAGAAAGGAAAAGTGGGCACAAAAAAAATCATGTAGTTTTAAAATTTGGCAGAGATGTGGGGGAAAGTGTCTTAAACAACATAGTAAAAGTCCCCATGGATAGGGGGTGAGCGGGGGGTGGGGGGAAGTTTTGAATGCAATTTCTCGCAGTTTTCCCTAAACACACTAAGGCTATGGGTTCTAGCAAAATACAGTTTATGCACAAAATTAACTACATAAAAGTTCTTATAAAATTGATCTGAATGATATTTTTGTGGATTTAATGGTTCTGGAAATAGAAGGATATGAAGTATGACAGTTCTGGATATTCTGTTTTAGATATACCTAGGCTATATATTATATTTTTTAACAAAAATGAAAAGAGATGATAATTAAATTAGCATGATGCCAAGCAAGCAAACTAGTTCTTAGAAAAATATAATTACTAATGGTTAACGTCAGACATAAAACTCATTATCGTTATTATTATTATTATTATTATTATTATTATTATTATTATTATTATCATCATCATCATCATAATTATTATTATTCTTGTTGTAAAGCTTAGCCGTTCTATGTTACGTTAAAAAAATTACCGGTATTTTGAAAAATGGTAAGGAATTAGATATATTGAGATATTGTAAGGATAGTAGGCCTACCTATTACTTTAAATAAATGTTTACTTGTCTATGTGGCTTCTGAGAATATTTGAACATCATATTTTGTCACTGTGCAACTCGGTGTGGTGGCAGATATGGATGCCGAAAAGCTGGTATTAAATGCTCATCCGTTTGTGGAACCTGTCTTGATACAACAGTATACCATTAGAAGAAGAAGATGAATTTAAAATTGATGACGTCCAAGCAAAATAAGTTGTTCAGGCACTCTTTAATTAATGTTGTATATGTGTATAAATGCTGAATGTTGATAGAACAATATAACCCTAAGTTATCATACGATGTACTAGGATTCCAGTGTTGGAGACTGAAAAAAAATAGACAACTATGCATTTATTTCAAGTACTATGTAGGCCTACTAGGTCTTATAATTACTAAATATATCTAACTCTTCACAATTTTTCCAAATGAGATTTTATAAGAAAAATATAATGGATATTAGGCCTGGTTTATACTTCTTATAACGTACACTCATACCATGAGATTTTTGTAGGCTTTATAATAATAATTATAATAATAACAATGAGTTTTATTTTTCACGTTTACCTTTAGTACGAATATTATTCTAAGAACTAGTTTGCTTGCTTGGCATCATGCTAATTTAATTATCATCTCCTTTCATTTTTGTTAAAAAATATAATATATAGGTGTATGTAAAACAGAATATCCAGAACTATGTCGTACTTCATATCCTTCTATTTCCTGAACCATTAAATCCACAAAAATATCATTCAGACCAATTTTATAAGAACTTTTATGTAGTTAATTTTGTGCATAAACTGTATTTTGCTAGAACCCATAGCCTTAGTGTGTTTAGGGAAAACTACGAGAAATTACATTCAAAACTTCCCCCCACCCCCCGCTCACCCCCTATCCATGGGGACTTTTACTATGTTGTTTAAGACACTTTCCCCCACATCTCTGCCAAATTTTAAAACTACATGATTTTTTTTGTGCCCACTTTTCCTTTCTTGCCTAAAATATAATGTATTTTCCATTACATGTCCTGTGCTTGTACCGTGATCGGATTTTTAATAAATTCAAGTTTAATGGTTTTTTTATATTTCTCCACTTGTTTCATGATGTAAATACACAATATACAGTTAATATACAAATACATTACCCCTAAATATAGAGAAAGTGCGATGTACGGTTTTCTTTCGAAATCTCGAAATTTGACCGAAACTTTAAATTGTTATAACTTTTGAACATTTGAATAAATAATAACAAATGACTACTCATTTTAAAGCGAATTTATTTCTCTACAACTTCTTTCATGAGAACATTGCTGTATACCTAAGGACTGAAGCGCTAGAAGGCAAAGTGTGTCGAAAAGCGCGAGGCGAAAGAGCTTTCTTCGAAAATTAGTTATTTTCGTTGGCGGATATCTCGAAAACTATTGGAAATAGAAAGAAATGTGTAGGATCAGTCTTGTAGGAAATTTTGTCAGCTTTAATTTTGTATATAGAACATTTTCCTCTATGATGCACCGTTGGTTAGATATAAGCGAAAAACCTAAAACTGGGACCTTCTGCGGGCCCCCCTGCCCCCCGCTCACACCCCACCTTCGGGGACTTTTAGTATGTTGTTCGGGACACTCCCTCCGACATCTCTGCAAAATTTCAAAACTACACGATTTTTTTTTTCTATTTGGTGTTTTTCGACGTTTATTGACTGGACTATATGGGGGTGAAAAAAGAACTTAAGAAGGTAAGGTAGAGTAAATAACACGCCCATGAAGACTATACCCAAACAAAAACAGGCTGTGGTCAAATTTACTGCACGTCCATGCTTAAGGGTTAAGAATTCCCTGTGTGGGGAAATTTAAATGGGGATATTTACAAATTTCAAAAATAACTGTCCAGAAAATTAATAAAGGTACAGATTTTTTATTTTAAAAAAATGCTGGAGAGGAAAATTCTTTGAAGTAGGAATTTATTTTTAATTTTCAAAAGTTCCTTTAGATTGTTCTGTAAATTTAAAGAAAAAATGCAAGGAGCTTCTAGATGAGGGAAATTATTTTAATAAAAGGAATTTTTTTTTTGTATCTTAGATGTAGAGAGTTTTTTGTTAACTCTTAGAACTCTTTTCTTTTAAATTTCTGGCAGGAATATTTATTTCAGTAAAAAGTTTTTTTTTTTTCTGGAAAGGTATTTTTTAAATAGGTTTTTGTTAAAAATTTTAACCTTTTGTGAGCGGCTAATTTTATGGCTATATGCGGCAGATTCTCAAAATTTAAAATATACAGGATTTTTTTAAATGTTTCTTAAAAGACATGCAATATTGCGTAACATCAAATATTTATAGACTACACACTTTATCTTGAGCTGAAAAAATTGCTATTGCAGTAGGCGGCGAATTGAAATTTACTTCATTTCTGAAGGGTTGCTAACTACTAGAAAATATAATGTTTGTAGTTGTATGCTGGTACAGAATACTACTGTAGTTCGTAGCACTTTCAACTCATGCTACTAAACTAAAGATATTTATCAATGCAAATATTACAGTAGAATAGATTCCTGGAGAAATGAATTCAGTAATATATTTCTTTAGACAATCTCTCTCCCAGTCTTCAGAATATAGAAAATCGGTTTAAAAGTATGAGCTTTTAATGTACTTGAATACTTACTTTCACATGTCTGAATTAATTCACGAGTGTCTGCAGGTATTTAATACAACTTTCTAGCAAAATAAAACTTAACTTCTTTTCTCCGACAGCTTCAACTTAAAATGCATTAAATTGCTTTTCCTTCCATTTCATTTATTTGGTTGTCTGACACTTCTTGGTTTAAAGAATCTTCTAATGTCCCTGGATTTAATTCTGCCACTTTCAGAATAATATATTGTAAACAGATAAAAAATAATGGTAGTTCAAGAAGTATTTTGGGTATGGCAACTGTATTGGGGATGGGCCGCGATCTTCATTTTTCCGATTAGAGCCTTCTTGATATGGGCTGTTCAGAGTTATGGAGTGTTTGGCTCTAGATAAAGTGTGTAATCTTTACCTTATTCTGAAGATAATATTAGGAGTTGATAGAAAAATTTCTATGGGACTTCGTTACCAGAATAATGGCATAAGGGATATTCCACTATATTCCAAGATCTAATCATCAAAGAATTAAAAGTAATCGATTGGACTGAAATGGTAATATGAGACCTTGGGTGATATTGTAAATGGTGATGGGCCTTGATCTTGATCACGTCGATGCAGTCAAAACTGCTAAGCCCACATTTATCGTGCCACTGTCAATTGTGTCGTCGTTACTCTCAGAAGAATTATCTGGTATAAATTCTTCCTCCTCCTCCTTACTAGTGATGGGAACCATTCGAATGAATTCATTCGAAATATTCGATTGTTAAAATCATTCGAAATGTTCGAGATGTTAAAAAAATCATTCGAATGATTTTGTTCTGCTCCAGACTAGGGTTAGAGCGCTTCGCTTACTGAACTGAAGTGTGAAAGCGAATGAATTCATTCGAATGCTTCTTCAACCTCTCGGAATCTGGCTTTTCGGCTCGTTCATTCGATTGTTTTCGTGTTCCATCGTGTCCCAGTTAGCAAAGCGTTCGGTAACTTCCATCTCTCCCATTTCAAGTGGGGATGGCATGACGCAGAGCTAGTTTCAACCCCAGGCTACAAAATATATTTTGACAATAAAATAGCCGTTCTCTCGAATATTAAAAAGTTCAATTTTTCACAGATTGTTCCTATTTTACATCCATCATTAGCTTCTACATGAAACATATGAATTTTCAAATGGATTATTTATTTGATTAATTACCGTATGTTATGAATTATGATATTAAATACAGCCATTCAATTTTTATATTTGATGCATTTATAAGATTTTTAAGCAGTACCAACATTAGCTATTTACATAAATGCATATCTTCAACAACCTAAGCTATGAGTATTTACAATCTTACAAAGTTAATTATACCAGTCAAAAGTAATATTCTAAGTTATACTTTAATTATTGACTCGAGATCAGATTACTTAATCAGGAGGCAACATTGCAACATGTTGTTTAGAGTCCATTTAGATATCAATCATAATTAATAATTCTATACCACATTGAACTGTTGAATTAGTTAACTGAGACATGTTCCAATTACCTTCATATTTTATAAATTATCTAAGTAAGAGCATATTTTCCGCGACAAACTATAATATGGGTATACTAAATTAACCTTTTCACTTCTGTTGTTTCTACTATTTTTGTCTAAAGATCTGCAGTGTTCCAACATGTCAGAGAACTGGCAACATCTAATTTATTTTAATGGTAATGCCACCAAAGTGGGAATGCTTGCATTTTTTCCCTTTTAAAATAAAAAAAAAAAAATCATCCACCCCTAAAGGGTTGTGTTCAGAAGGTGAATGGACTTGCAGTCTTTTCAATTTCCACATCCTAATAAAGGGGAAAAAATTAGGAAGAAAGGAAGGAAAAAAACCAGACCCCATCGCCAACCTACATGTGCTCAATCACGGCTCAGTTTACTCAGGCGGAAATACTCTTCGGCCAGGCTTTAGAGAGACCTTGAATTGCTTTTGTCGGTTCCTAATTATACAAGAAAATTATATATAAAACAACAAACATACTTCTTTATAAAATTAATAATTATTGAGATACAGATTAAAGAGCCACGACCTACAGTGCATGAAAATAGCATTGTACTAAACTTTATTCTACTGTTTATTAGGCCTAACTGAAATGTTCGTGTTATTTCTTGTCTTGTTTTGATTCGTTGTCTTTGAACAGTTATGTCTGCATTTATGCAAAAATACTGCAATATGACGTAACACTACCTTCAGTATGCTATTATAACACAGTGATAAAATAAATAGTACTAAATTTGTTTCACATATGCTCTCACAAACGTGTTATTGAATTTCTTAGTTAAACAAACGATGTCTACCCTATTAAATAATAATTTGAAATCTTCAGATTTAAATAGATTTGGAGATCTTATCGAATTATAGATATAATTACTTTACAGCATCGCATATAACTGACAATATAGTTATTCGGATTTCTGAACGTAATAAAATAAACTGAAGAATACACTGTACATAATCAATTTAATATCTTATTTACCTTAATTACTATTTATTAAACTTGAAAATTTGAATGGACCTAATACTAAAATTAGATACATTTCATTTCGTTGTATTCAAATTTGGTCGTGAAAATATATTTACCTATTTTAGGCCTACTATTGTCTTTTTGTGTATTATATTTATCCTTCCATGCTTTAACTTCATATTACATATTACATCGCTTAATTAGGAGCTTAGGGTATACCAATAAGCCGTGTAATAGTAATAATAATAATAATAATAATAATAATAATAATAA